>JANDJT010000041.1:22981716-22997638 GCA_024331685.1 Stegophilus panzeri
GTCACATGAAAAGATATAATCAAATATTTACAAAAATGTGAGGGGTGTACTCACTTTTGTGAGATACTGTATATATTTAGTTCTTCCACTGAAATATAGATTATACCTTTTTGTGTAGAATTTTAGACAGAAATGTCCAAGAAATGCTACATCTGTCACCATCAGCCATGTTGGACAGTTAGACTGGGAAAAGCAACACATAATGGAGTAATAAAAATCAGGATAATGTTGTAATGTAAAAAACAGGCTTACATATGACAGTCTACAAGTCTGCACGCTGTACGTGAAAGGGTTCAAATGAAATGAATGTATATGAATACCGTGCATCCAAGATATCAGTAAAAAGGTACAAAATTATGCCTGGATAAAAAGCGTTAAATTCACATTCAGGTCTACAATATTTAACATTAATGACAAGACTTTAAAAAATATAGCAATATTCTTGACATGTACACAGTTTATGAAGCTTCAGAGATCCAGACCTCAGTGTCCTCTTAAACAGTAATGGCCATACATACAGTAAATAGCAACACAGTGACTGGAATAGTGTATGATGGGTAAAGTTTTATCACTAAACCTAGCAGCATAGAAGTAATTGTCCAAACTGAACATCTCCTGTATGTTAAAGTGTAAGAGTAACATTATTGTGCTGTAGTGCATAATGACATTCTATACTTCATAACATATACTGTATGATCTATGAATATGGAATGATAATGGATAGATGACGAGTAAGATGCTGTATACATTTAAATAATGCTCATGCAGTAAATCTGTACTGAGGGGGTCTGTGCAATTTAGTTTACAGGTTTAGAGTTAAAGGAGTCCCTAGGTACATTTTTTTTTTTTTACCATTGTACCACCAAATGCAGGCTTGAGGTATGTAACTGGACACTGATGTGAATCATTCTACTGTCCACCACAAGATGTCAGGCATGTGTTACATGTGTTCATTCGGTTTCACTTAACACTGCTGTCCATCTTGAAGGGGACTTAGAAGAGGGGACATTGAAGCATTTTACTCCAAACTGAAGTGATGAGGATCATTTCCTTAAAAAAAAAACCCCAACAATTCAAAAACCTTTAACATAAGGGAACAATAAATTGATATAATAAATTATAAAAATAACAATAAATTGACTGACACAACCATTGTGAAACAGTGAATTCAGTAATATTAAATTGTAACATGAACAGCTCAAATTTGTGCTGCAGAATGAAAGTCCTTTGATATAGGTTTTTCTCATTATCCCAGGTAACATCCTGTGTTGATACAATTTATGCCAGAGTCTCACAATCGCTTCAGTGGATCTCAGTAGGATACTGTAGATTTGTACTTAAGAACTGCTGCTGTGATCATAAACACTGTCTTGTGATCATCCTAAACACACTCAGTACTGTCTGTCTTTACTCTTCTACACCTCTATACTGTGATGATTACACTATCTAGTGTCATTTATAGAGGATGAGTTCCCTTTTGAGTCTGGTTCCTTTGGTTTCTTCCTCGTGTCGTCTCAGAGAGATTTCCTCCGCCACTCTCGCCTCTGACTTGCTCATTAGGGATCCTGCTTTCTGAAAACCTGCTTTGTCTATTGTTAAAAGTGCTATACAAATAAACATGGGATTCAGTTGACTATTTGTTCCCATATACCAGCAACTCCTAAATATAACTGGTTGCACTGTGGGGAAGTTTTTGTTGCTTCCAACCATCTGTTCATTATTGTTCTTGTTTACATAAGTATAAATGATTGTGCAATAATAAAACACCAACTTCTATTTTAGAAAATGATGTTCGTGTACTTTCCAAATGGCCCTACAGAGGGACTCTTCATGAGTTCTTACTGTGAAAGGTGTCGTAGAGGGTTGTCATGGTCACTTCAGAATGGACCGCAGCCTTTCCCTTATGGAAAAATGACATATTTCACATCATTAGTTCATAATCATCATCGTACGCTCATCATAAGCTTTTCAGACATGATTGATTATGTGAATAATATACACAGTAAGAACATGTTAAAAAGATATGAACTTCACCTTCAACAAATACCCTGAAATTGTGAACTCCAGCAAACACATGTGGCATCACGAAGGCTCCAGTAACACAAATACCCACTCTTCAGAACTGTGCTAAGCAGAAAAGCATCTCTGAATCAAGATCAGGGATATGAGGCTACAGCGGGCACCGAAACTGGACAGAAATGTGAACATGAACTGAAGCACATGACCTGTATCTGCATGATCTTATGCATTACTCTGCTGCCACATGGTTGCAGGTGTTTCTAATAAAGTGGACAGTAAGTGTATGTGAAAAATAAAGAAATCATTTGGAAAAAAAACAACCCCATCTTAAGTGAGTTGTGTAATTTAGCAATTAATTGATTCACATGGATAAAATGAGAAACTCAGCAGTCTTGTGGCTGTAAGAACGGAGAGAGTGACACACTGCAAAAAAAGAAATTTCAAGAAAGTAAAAAAAAGGCTTGTTTCTGGGAAATGGGTCTTATTTTTTGTGTAAAAAAGATAAATAATCTTGTCAGGCATGTTCTGCATTAGACAAGTAATCCAATTTTAAGAATATATATCTAACTTTGTTTTAATAAGATATTCCAGCGAATATTGAGTTAGATTTAACCAGTAACAAGCTCCAACAACGTTTGCATAATACACCAGCAGAGAAACAAGATGGTTTTCCTTAATTTAAGACTATTTGTCAATGAAGCAGCTACAGTATGTGATGTGCTTATGCTGAAATCCACACTTAAATACATTACCCATCAGCCCCAGCATGTCACATGATCATGTCCTACTGATCACTCACACCTGTTCTGTGTTACCCCTAATAAGCACCCCTATAGAAGTTCTAGTTTCTGAGGACCTAATTGTCAAGCTTTTACTGTTGTTGTGGTGTTCATGTGTAATCGTGTGTGCAACAGCTGCTCGCAGTCGGCATGTTTTTGCCTTGTGTCCATTGTTATGTTTACGGTACTTGTTTTCACAGTTTTGGTTAGTTTGCTTTGCACTTTATTCAATAAAAATCTCTGCTTGCATCTGCCACCATCTACAATCCCTGATCTTATGTTTCAGAATTTTTCCCTGTTTCAGTAAAAATGCTAACAATAACAAAACTTCTGGTGTCTTAATTCAAGACAAAGTCACTTATTTTTATTATGCTGTTAGAAGATATTGTGTCTTATTGTAAGGTTTTTTTTTGTGGCTAATTATTAATCTTAGATTAAGGGATAAGTCAGTTCAATCAATAGACCAAAATATTCATTTTAAATAAGTCTATCTTAAAATATCTTAAGTTTTCATGGCACTTTTGTCTAGGTTTAAAATACAATAGCATTTTCTTTAGTGACTAGATATTTATGCTATTTTCCTTGATTTTAGTACACTTCAACTAGATTTAGGTGTATTTTATTTCTTTCCAGATAGGCATTTTGTTTGCAGTGCATTTGATAAGAATGAACTACAGGTGGATTTCTTTTCATTCAAAGATTCAAATCAGTTTCATTACTCCCAACACAGCTGATGATATGGATCCATTTCCTAGAGTTTTAGGTTCATCTATGGTGCTTTTTGTTAAATATGCTGAATATGTCGTATTTTTCATTCCTTGTGTCTCTGTATAGGACAAAAGGGTGACACATTGTCTGGCTTGGCATGCTTTTCTCATTTCCCCCTTCCAAGCATGACAATCAATAAATACAGAGAATTTGAAGATCAAACACCAGTCTTCTGTCTATTCATTCATCTTTTACCAAATTTCTAACAGTCAGTGGTTAGAAAAGTGCATAGTGAGTTTAAATCCCTGAACTGACAGTCAGCCACTGATGAATCAAGACCTTCGGCGTCTTGGGTTCTGTTCTGCCTCAATTTTAAGTCATTTAGATAACACTGACGACATTTACATGCACATTAAATCTTCTTTAAGGTCTGTATTCGGGTTGCAGCCATGTTCCAAATGTTTATATGCATACAGGCATATGAATTCTTCCTGTATACATGGTTGTCATAAGTATGCCGCTCTACACATGCGCTTTTTCTTTCCCGCTGTTATTTCACTGGAGATTCAAGATGCTGGCGCTGCTACCCACAATTCCTTGCTGAGCATGTGCATATATATCTCCTTCAGTGGATTTTCTGAATGTTTACATGCAACAAATTTCCATATTCCAGGGGTGGGAATCAGAATTAGGGGTATCAGAATATTGTCTTAATCTGAATCTTGCAATCGGATTGTGGCGTTTACGTGACTCAGTACTAATTAGAATAAATTCCAATTAATATCTGAATAATGATGTGTATGTAAACAGTCACTGTATACCAAGGACAGAAATGTGTACAGTCAGTCAGATACAACATTAATATCATAATAATCATCAGTACCTTTATAACAGTAACCATCTCCTTTGTCAGGCACAATAATACCTAGATGACTAGGTGTTAAAATCTATTTTAAAATGTTGTGAATGTTACATAAAAATCTAACAGCACACCCTGTTTTGTTTTATTTCACTACAGATATTTTCCAAAGAATAAAAATGTTAAATTAATGAAAGATTGACATCATACATTTTATCCATTTGTAGTTAGGACTGTGAAGCGAGACCACCATTTAGAATAAGCATATTAATATAAATCTGTGATTTACCTTACAGCACATACTACTGTGTATTAATCAACATCTTTTGACCAATCAGAATTGAGAATTCAATAGCGCTGTGGTATAGACCATATAAAGTCATGCTTAAATGATTTACCTTTTACTATTCAATCACACGAATATGCAATCAAGGCTTAGAGTCCCAGGATATAATTTCTATATTTACAAATAAGTTAAAATAATTATTTTCCCACATTGGTCTATTAATTAATCAATCCAGCTTTTGAACTGATGTTTCCACTGGGCAGACATCAGAGTATATCAGAAACCTCTACTTCTGATACATACTTACACAAGAAAAATTCTGTCACCTTTTTCAGACTTCTGCACTTCACAGCTCAGAAGGTGAGGTCACATGAAGATCAAGTTTATTTTTACCACACTTCCATTGAAAGATCTTGATTTTAGTCATGGGTTATGACAGAGATTTGGACGTAGTGACATTCCAGATGGCGCACTTTACAAAAATCTAATTTCTCACTTTCTGAGCTGTGAATTGTAGAGCTTACGAAGGAGCTAGCACCTCATCGTGAGCTGTAAAGTTGACATAATCCTACTCCGACTTCATGCTGCTGCTATTTGCACATCAAGAGCCGTGTTCACTAGCATGTATTTTTCATTCGTTAAAGTATTCTCATCTCGACATGCTCTTCGAATGTTTTATTCAGGATAAAGTGTACATGTGGTGAGATGAGATGGCTTAGGTCTGCTTGTACAACATGGCCAATGGCTATTTGTATTGGCTACTTGGAATTTTAAGTCAGACTGGCTCCTGTAAGAATCAGGAAGAGTAGACATTTTACATATCAGGAGTATATTTAACACATATTTAAAGGTACAGGTTGTAATGTTTAAGCATGTTTCTCGACCAATAATAATAATTAAGTTGGAAGATATGTTAGAAAAACTATGATGTAAAATATAAACAAAAATGTATGTATTCATAAACAAAGATATGTGCAAAAAATTAAATCAATAGGGAAAAATTTGTATTTGGACACTATAGTAAATATATATAGGATTTTACTCAACAAGTTGCAATAACGGTGAAGTTGAAGTTCTCAGAGATGACATTATTAAACAACACTCCAATGGAAAAATCTACAGAGCCATAGCAAAAACCATAAACATCCCTGTCAGTACAATTGGTTGAATAATATGCAGGTGGAAAGTCCATGGAACTTTCCGGACAGGTGCATCGTGCAAGATTGCACAATGCACTCTCAGACTTATGATAAGGAGGGTAAGACCGAAGCCAGCAGTCACTTGGAAAGAGTTGCAGGACGACCTGAAAGCATCAGGAACAACAGTTACACAGAGAACAATAAGCTTTAAACTGAACTGCAATCATCTCAGTTTCTACACAGAGATGTGTGTCTGAAAACATTTTGACAACTCAGAGTTTGTTTGAAACTCTAGTTAGACAAAATAATAATAATAGAACTCTTTGGCAATAATTCAGCTTGTCCTTTTTGGAGAAAGAAGAGTTATATGTATGATCCAAAGAACAGCATACCCACAGTGAAGCACATGGGTGGGAGCATCATGATATGGGCCTGCTTCTCTGCAAAGGGTACTGGAGCATTACATGTCATCCAAGGAAACGTGAATGGAGCAATGTACCAGGGCATACTACTGTAGAGGAGAATTTAATCTCACTGGCCAAAAAACTATATCTACGGTGAAGATGGATATTTCAATAAGACAAGTATATGAAATAAAAATGAAAGCGTCCAAATACTTTCCCCCCTCATTTTGTAAGGAGTGCCAACTATACCAGCGTCAGTTGTAAACCTGTGATTTGCAGCTGGACCTGGAATTAATCAACACCTTAATCAACACCAATCAGATCTGAGAATTCTACAGTCATCTGGTTTAAAGAACATTATTAGAACATTCAGTGGGTATTTAAAAGGTTCAAAGGAAATAATGTTCCTGCAAAGTTGGCCAAAGAAAAAGCATTTGCTGTCATGATAATTTGCTTCCAAATGTTATCAGAATGTTTCTTTCACAACGTTATTTCATGGTAATATTAATGTTAATGTTTCTACATCTAAATACATGGCTATTACATAAAAATCCCCCCCAAACAACAGATTAAATGTACTTTAAACCAAAATTTCCTTGAGCCGTGATGTGTAGAATGTATCTATATGCTGAATCCTAGTCATACATTTGATATATTCCTACATTTTTTTATTAAATGTAAAGAAATTCCATGTCAAAACCTACAAAAGCACCAACAATATCTTCCTTTATGTTTCATTCTTTTTCAACACGTCTTTCTCAGCATGTTGTTATACAGAGACGTGTCAAAGTCCAAGAAAACCTGATATGGCTATTATTAATTTTCCTTGCAATTGGTACAGGCAGTGAGTTCAGCATGTAACCATATTATGAAAACCCTGACCTTGTCACATTCAATAATCTGATTTGTCGCCTCCAGTGATATTTGCTTCTACTTTGCATAAAATTCCCAGTTGTTGTTTTATTTGTTTTGTTATCATTACCTGCTTTGCAAAACTCTTTCTTTCTTAATCCTTAATGCAGGATCTCCTCATGACTCCATAGAAAATAAAAAGGAAATATGAAGGTAGGCTTCTGTGTACATGTTTCTGGCTCTGAAATAGGCTCCGCCCATAGCTAGAACAGTGCTGTTTAGCACTGCCTCTTTTTTCTTAGAGTGCTTTCACATATGAAGTGTTCAGTCCATTTGAGTTGAACCATGATGCATTTACCTCTCTGGTTTTGTTTAGGCAGGTGAGAACACGGCAGTTATACTAAGTCCAAAATAAGCATCCCAAGAGCGTCTGAGTGAGGTGGTCTGATTTCGCTTCCAGTCAAACTGTAGCGCAGTTTGACTGCAATGAGAAAGTGATTCGACTCTGAGTGAACCAAACATGCTGTGTATTTTGGCTTGCAGCATTTTCTTATAAGTGAGAGCTGCTAAACTGAGCTGTGAGTCACACATTGAGCCAAAGGACAAAGATGTAGGACTGCAGAAATGCAATGTGCTCTGGATATTTGGACCAACACACAAATAACCAATGAAGAAAAGAGTTTTACGAGTATGTTTCCAGCTCCTTAGGTAAAGTTTTTCTTGAATATTTAAATTTTTGTTTATTAAAGTGTGAACGTGCAGTGTGAAAACAAATCAAACTAAATTGCAAACAAACCAAAAGTAACATATTTTGCTCTGATTTGGATTTGCAAAACAGACTAATAGGTTTGAAAGCAGCACAAAAGGCATAGCTTCCACTGAGGAGGTGGACAGCATGTTTGTCTTGCATCTGTGGGGTTGGGGGTTCGAATCCCACCTCCACCCTGTGGACATGGAGTTTGCATGTTCTCCCCATGCTTTGGGGGTTTTCTCCAGGTACTCCGGTTTCCTCCTCCAGTCCAAAGACATGTGTAGTAGGCTGATTGGCACTTATAAATTGTCCATAATGTGTGAGTGTGTGTGAGATTGTGCCCTGTGATGGGTTGGCCCCCTGTCTAGGATTTTCCCCGTCTCGCGCCCCAAGTTCCCTGTGATAGGCTCCAGGCTTCCTACAACACTGTGTAGGATAAGTGGTACAGAAAATGGATGGATGGATGGATGGACTTACCACTCAATAAAGGTAAGTACTACAAGTTTAGAACAACAAAGTGAGAGTGTAGCCATTTGAATAGGCTTGAGAACATGTTTTCTTCTTATCGCCAGAGTTCTTGATGCAAGACCCAGTCGCTAATAGCCTTTCGAGAAATGCTTTACGTCTCTAATTCCTTTGTTTACTTTGTAATTGTTAGATTCAGAGGGTCCTGGTCGAGCAGGACAGTTGTTCTCAGCTCTGGGGGTGTCGAGAATGAGCCGTCTGTAAGAGTAAATGCGTTCACACCATAAAGGTGATTTAAACAGAATGAGTATGTTCTGTAGCTCATGGTCTTCTCTCTCTGATTAAGACACTGGGAGGAAATGAGCTTTGTTAATGAACGTTTAACCAAAACAGTAAAAACTCCAGGGCTGGTGCTGATGTCTTCAGTGCAGCATATGGCTGCATCAGCGCACTGTGGCGTGCTGAGAGTCGTGCCCATTGGCTCAGATCGCATTGTGAGCCACATCCCTCGTTCTTGCATGAGAGTTATTTAAAAAGCTTTCAGCAGAGCAGCTGATACAAAGGCCTTTTCACTTTTGAGAGAGGAAAAGAAAGGACAGCACTTAGCCTGCTGAGTTCATTCCAGGTTCCATCGCTCCGCGTCCTATCTCTGCCCTGCTTCCTTTTGTGAAATCTTTCTATCATTCTGTTGCATATGAAAAGTTTTAAGGATATTCAAGCAATTTTCTGATTTGTCTTTGTGCTCGGGATAAAATGCTGTTCTCACCTTTTAATGTATGATCTTTTATGCTAGTCTCACTCTCTTCCGCTCTCTCTCTCTCTCTCTCTCTCACACACACACACACACACACACTCATTTTCATCACTGGGTGTGTTGAATGATGGGACGGCGTGTGTAGGTGCTGTTTGTTTATGACGGACTGCATGCTCATCAACACCTCTTAATGCAGAGAAGGTCACTATGGCAAATGCATAACACTCAATCACACACACATAGCAGGCACGCTGATAAGCATATTAAAGCGTCCGGTAGCGACCTTGGCTATGTGGTTATGCATTTCCCACTCGTACAGCTTCGCCTATTGATTCTCCTGACTGTATTATCCAGTCCTCACTGGGTGTAAGGCATCGGTGGACAGGAAGTAAATACCCAGACAATAATGGAAATGTTAGAAACATGGAGGCAGGGATAAATAGACAATCAGCAGGATTAATTAAGCATGGCCAAATAGTGCTGACCATCACATTTATTCATCTGACAGATGCTTTTATGGAAGTGGCTTGCAAAATGAGGCTGAATCCAGTCCAAGGATAAAACTGACCAAGGAGAAATTTGAGCAATCGGTGGTCACTACCTGGAGAACTCAGACATCAGACTAAATATGAGAAAATGCTATCAACTCAGCTGTTGACTTGTTGCTTTGTCCTAGTCAGGGTCATGGTGGATCTGGAGTATATCCCAGGAACACTGAGTGTGATGCGGGAATACATGCAGGATATGATGCCAGGCCATCGCATGGCACTACGCACACACACACACACACACACACACACACACACACTCACACCTAGATGCAATTTTCAGAACATGGAGGAAACCTTCTCAGACATTGGGACAGCATCCAAAACATTACACAGATAATAACTTGAACTCAGGATTGAACCTGAGAGCCGTGACGTGGCAAAGCGACTCATTGAGCCACCATGCTGCACTTCTAAAGTCCCCAGGAAACAATTTCTTCAGCTGTGATTTGATTCCATATGTTGATGTATTTCCTTCTAAAAGTCAGAGTGATGTTGTCTTAAACTGTTATGAATAATCAAAATCATTTTATCGTTTTCCTGGAAGTGATAAACTATCAAATTAAATCTCTAAAACGAATTTTCGTGATTTTATTCTTCAGATATACTATCATATTGATGTCTATAACACTAAAACGCTAAAGCTCTGAAACAGCAATTTTGATTTCAGGGACACTAAAAATCAGGACGCGATTAACTCCTACCAATAAAAGTCCACTCTTAGATAAAATGGTTCCATCTCTAGCACCTGAGTTCATTTAGTAGCTTCATCCTCCAGCTCAATGAGCTGTATTGTAATTGAAAATGAACTTTACACGAGTCCTTATGTTGGAATGTGCAAATGATTCCTGAAAACGCTTCTGGTTTGAGACATGGTGTTGATAGCATCTCTAAAAGCTGCTAGTTTAATTAGTGAGAAAACAGTGAGTTGGTAGCATGGTTCCTTTCTAAATCAAGGTGCTCATTTGTTCAGTATACTGCTTTATCCTCGTGAGGCTCACCTTGGATCTGGTGCCTTGAGGTGGGAATATGACCTGGATGGAAAGCCAGTCCATCACAGATACTACTACCGATCATTCAGAACCCAAAGACATTTTCATGCAGCATTAGCATGTTCTCCTTATAAGACTGTCAAGAATGTGATGTAAATACACAGTAAACCTGTTTTTAGGGCTGTTTTTACATCCACTAACCATCTAAAGAACACCTGAGAACCTGTTTTTTTTCTAAAAGTACAACGTATTGAATCATCAAAAAAAACTGTGACCAAGAAAACTGACAAAGATACAAAATCCAACTAATTAGGGTTCATTTTTATGATGCTTTCTCACTCTACTGCCTTTTTCCTTTTGCTGTTTCTGAGCTCCAGGTCATCGTGATGCCCCCATGGCACATCTTTAACTCAGGTGCCTTTCAAATTTTATTCTTTGCTCTTTTCAGACTGCAATAAAGGAGCCCCTGACTGCCAGAACCACAGACACTCTGCATATTTTTCACAGAAAAAGAGACATAAAAACTGAAACCTAAAAACCCTTTGTGAGACTCTGCTTAGACCACGGAGCTGAGCTAATGTGAGTTATGAACCTTGTTTAAGGTTCTCTGCAGTTTGTTTTGATTGAAAACTTTTGATTGATGGATATTTAAGCTTACGTGAGCCACAGAGAACAGTGTTCAACCATTATGTTGGAAGATGCTGGGAAAACCTTTCACATGGTAAGTTTTGACATTTTCTACTATATATGTAGTTCTGAAACAACTTTGACTGAAGTGGACATGTAAAGTACCAGCATTTTAAAAAGAGCGAAAATTACATTGAAAGATTTCTGTTCGACTTCAGCAGACGAGTCGTTGACATTTTCACAATCAGTATCTGATTACAAAGTAAATTGATTAGACCTTAATCTGCTTCACTACAACTTGATCAAAGTGTGACATTCACTGTGTGAGGAAATCACACTTAGCTCACAGGTTTTTAGACATCTTTGGTTAAACTGACTGTTCCTACCAGCTTACTTGTTAAATCGGTTCCTTACAGAATGTGTTCTTTGGAGGAAGAGAGCATAGACAAGGGTTTAAAAAATTAAATTTCACATTGTTTTGGTGAAATACATGTTCCCTTTCAAAGGGAACTCCACACTGTGTTTAGCATAACACTATGGGAAGGGCGCTCCCATAGTGTTATGCTAAACGCAACGTCTCGTTCCCTTCTCGGGGAACAGGGTTACGTGCGTAACCTAGACGTTTTCATAATGTTGAAGCGTCAAAGGATGCTACAGGTAGAAAAACAGATTTTCTGTCTTTTTGTCTGTTTGCCAGAATTCCTCCTGATGGGCTTTCCCAAACTGCCACACACAAGCTTTGGAATATTATTATTCAGTTTATGGTCACAACAACAAAAACTGGTCAAAGAATCATGGACCAAAATGTGTCGCAGTGTGTTTCTCTGTGTTTCAGAGTTTTGCTCCATCCCACCTCGCACAGCACCGGGACAGAGTAAAAAGATGGACTGTCTCAAGTGAGGACTCACTTGAGAAGAACTGCTTTAATCCAGGTTTCCACTTATCCACAAGATTTTCATCCCAATTTGCATTCACACATCGTAAAAGAATTCTCCGGTCAAGTGTTCAGTGCGATCAAACACAGAAAGACAGAAAGAGTGTGAATGCTGCTATGATGTTTGTCTAAAAGCCACCAATAGGAGGACGGCATAGGATGACGCAAAACTAATTAGACAGCTACAGATACTAAAAATTTTTTTTCTCATAGACGTGAGTAAAAAGTACTTTGTTGTGTAGCCATTCAATTAAGCCAAATACAATGAACTGTTCTTTTAATAACTTCTTTATTGCTAACCGAATAACCACATGAAGTTCCGAGTTCAGTCAAAACTGTACTGTAAAGTGTCCATTTTTAGAAGGAGTTAAAATATGTCATGCATCATTTTTTAATTAGGGCACATCCACGAATCAGTACAGGGGTCAGAGGTTACCCAATAAGCCTTTATTCAACAAAAACAATTATTATCCCCAGTTATTTTCACATGGATAATTTAACATAAAATATACTTTTAATTTCAATGATACACAACATACTTCAGTTTCTGCCTCAGAGAAATTATTTTTTTGGCCGTTTAGTAGCCAAGCTTTGCGATTTCCACTTTGTGGAAATCTTGGTCTTTTTATTGAATTTTGCAGGCATCACTAAATGCAAATCAGCTGTGGCTTGTAAGCGCCTGGTAATTTACGAGTGACTGACATCTCAACATAAACACTCAAGAAACATTTGAAAATCTGGTGTACATTTTTTATTTGGTTTGGCTTACGTAAACATTTACACACAATTTGTCAAATGATAAGTGAGGCCCATTATCTGTTACCGAATTCAGCCAAAATTGAAATAAGCAATAATCACACAGTTTATTTTTTCCATAAAACAGGTTTTCTGGAACCAAACATTGGTTCCCTTATGGTACTGCTTTAAAGAACTTCATCTTTTAAAGAGCATTCTCTACACTGCTGCACATATGAGTTTGTTTATCGTTTATTCCCTGCCTCCTGTCTGATTAATTCATGACCTTTCTCATCTATGAGCATCGGTCACATTCCTGTGAGGAGTCAGCTGCACAGTGACAGGAGTTCCGCTGCCGTAGGGTCGGCACATTTGCACATCTGTGAGCCCTAAACCACAAACACACACACGTACAAACATGCACACAAATATACAAATACACAACCTCATCCTGAGACGAGGAGGATCTTAATTTCCACTGGAAAGCTCGCCACAGGCTCCTGCAATCTGTCCACTCTTAAATCTCCCATCTTCAGCTGTCACCTGCAGCTAACTTTTCAGCCCAGACTTTCAAACTCACTTTCAGAGAAACGTGTGAATGACAGACAGCTTTGCTCTAACTCCCAGGTTTGACAGTTGCTTGTTTGATAACAGTAAAGGTGAAATAGATTAATTGTTGAAGCAAAAAAGGCTCCTTGTGTTTCTGCTTTCTGTCTCATTATTAATTTTCTCCCTTCTATTCTTCATTCATGAGCTGCTAACATGATGTCTGCAGGGGAGAGAAAACAGGATGGCAATTTAACTGCCTACGCTGGGAAACAGTGAGCTTTTTTCCTGCTCATAGCTACTCGGTTATACAATAAAAAAGTAAGTGCCCAGCTAATGTAGCTGCAGGCCTTCCTCCAGCTGTATGCACGAGTGAAGTTGTCCTCCCTGGCTTCTTTGTAATAGACCTGTGATTTCTGCAGTGCATCCCGATTATGATGCACACTGATTGAAAATAGACTCATTAACATTATGCACTAGTCTGATTTAGTACAAAAGCACACACTGGAGTCTGTAACTGAACTGTGATGCAGGTGTGTGTGTGTGTGTGTGTGTGTGTTTGTTTATAACTTGGGTATACTAAACGGATATACTACAATAATGCTACATGATTCAATTATGAGAAAACCCGAGAGTTTGACAGAGTACACATGAACGCAATCAGATTTGTGATTAATGAAGTCATAGCTCACTGGAAGCCTTTGAAATATGAAATCAATACTGTCACAAGAAAATAATTAACAATGGAGTGGCGTAATGCTGCGTTACCACTGTTACCAATGTGAAGTTGATTATATTCTAATAACTTTCCTATAACTTGCCAGAGAATACATTTTTTTTTTATTAATAAAGAACTTTAAAACCACCTGCCTAACATGTGTAGGTCTCCCTTGTACCATTAAAACAGCTCTGATCCATCGAGGCATGGAATCCACAGGACCTCTGAAGGTGTGCTGTGGTATCTGGCACCAAGATGTTAGCAGCAGATCCTTTAAGTCCTGTAAGTTGTGAGGTGGGGCCTCCATGGCTTGGACTTGTTTGTCCAGCACATCTCACAGATGCTCAAGTGGATTGAGATCTGGGGAATTTGGAGGTCGAGGCAACACCTTAAACTCTCTGTCATGTTCCTCAAACCAACAATTTTTGCAATTTTTCAGGGTGCACTATCCTGTTGAAAGAGGCCAGTGCTATTAGGGAATACCATTGCCATGAAGGGGTGTACTTGGTCTGCAACAATGTTTAGGGATTACATGTCATAGTAACATCCACATGAATGCCAGGACCCAAGATTTCCCAGCAGAACATTGCCCAGAGCATCACACTTCCTCCACCAGCTGTCCTTCTTCTCATAGTACATCCTGGTGCCATCTGTTCCCCAGGTAAGCGACACGCATGCACCCGGCCGTCCACATGATGTGAAAGAAAATTTATCAGACCATGCCTTCTTCTTCCATTTCTCCATGGTCCAAGTCTGATGCTCACGTGCCCATTGTAAGAGGTTTCGGTGGTGTACAGGGGTCAGCATAGACACTCTGACTGGTCTGCGGCTATACAACCCCATTTGCAGCAAGCTGCAATGCACTGTGTGTTCTGACACCTTTCTATCATAGTCAGCTTTAACTTTTTCAGCAATTTGTGCGACAGTAGCTGTTCCTTCGGATTAGACCAGATGGACTAGCCTTTGGTCCCCATGCGCATCACTGAGCCTTGGGTGTGGGTATATACATATACACACATATATACAAACATACGTATAGATGCCAATCAGCCATAACATTCAAACCACTGACAGTACTCCTTCCTGGGACCACTTTTGATAGGTACTTACCCACTGTGTACCGGGAACACCCCATAAGACCTGCCGTTTTAGAGATGCCCTGCCCCAGTCATCTAACTATCACAATTTTGCTCAGATCCTTCGGTTGCCCATTTTTCCTGCTTCCAACACATCAACTTTGAGAACTGTCTGTTAACTTGCTGCCTAATATATCCCATCCCTTGTTATGTTCCATTTTAATGAGATAATCAATGTTATTCACTTCACCTGTCAGTGGTTTTAATGTTATGGCTGATCAGTGTATATTCAGCATCTATACGTGTGTTTGTATATATGTGTGTATATGTATATACACAGAGAGAGAGAGAGAGAGAGAGAGAGAGAGTGTCATGTCACAAAGGTAAGGACAGATGCAGATGCAGAATATATAGTGGGGGAAATAAGTATTGTAATGACAGCTTCAAGACGCTTCCTGTATGAGAAATTAATCAGCCGCAGTATTCAGGTCTTTAAATCTTGTTCAGTTGGATTCGAGTCAGGTGATTCACTGGGCCATTCTAACAACTTGATTTTTTTCTCTGAAACCAACTGAGAGTTTCCTTTGCTGTATGCTTTGGATCGTTGTCCTGCTGGAAGGTCCACCCACATCACATCTTCTTCATCCTGGTGAATGGCAGCAGATTCTTCTCAAGAATCTCCCGGTAAAGGGCTCCATTCATCGTTCCTTCAATTATATGAAGTCTGCCA
>JANDJT010000041.1:23035480-23046498 GCA_024331685.1 Stegophilus panzeri
GTTTGTAGTATAAGATGTGATTAGATGTGTGGTGTTTGTAGTATAAGAAGTGATTAGATGTGTGGTGTTTGTAGTATAAGAAGTGATTAGATGTGTGGTGGGGTTTTTTTTCCTCTTTCAGAAACCGAGGTCAAAGCTTCCACCGCAGTTTAATTTACAGCTCACAGCCGCAAATACTCAATCAGCACATAGTTTAACACGAATCCTTACAGCAATTAGGACACCCTGCTGTTCTGGCAAGACAGAGAAAGAAAAAAAAACAGAGAGGGGGGACAGAAAAAGAAAGAAAACAGGAGAGGGATGGGAAAAGAGATGTGATAAGAGGTAGAGTGAAAGACATTAATAAGACCAATTATACTTATTATTAGAGAAAAATTAATTACGCTGTATGCATAACACATTAAACGGAAATGTTGTGAAACACTGCATGGTGAATACAAATGAACACAATGCCTCATCAGAAAGAATGGCAAGAAACAAAGGCAAGTCTAGAGTGTATTCCCGCCTCGCTCCTAGTGTTCCCTGGATAGACTTCGGATCCACTGCAACCCTGACCAGGATAAAGAGCTTACTGAAGATGAAAAATTAATGATTTATATATTTTCTCAATATTTACATTTCTCTTAGAAACAAATGTATTCCGTTACCTTAAGGGGAAGATACAGACGGAGAGAGGGAGAGGGTTGGGGGTATGGGGTGGCAGCTGAGTCAAAGATTGGTGAAACAGACAGAAAAAAGACAGAGACGAGGAAAGAGAGAATGGAAGAAGAGAAAGACAGAGAGAGGGTACGGCTATGAGATGGGGATATCGAGACAAGAAAAGTGGGAGAGGTATGGGCTTGAAGTGAGAGAGGGAGAGAGAGATAAGGAAGAAAGAAGTAGATGTGTGAGAAAAATGAAACAGTGAGGAAGACAGGGAGATGGAGGGAGGATAGAGAGAATGAAAGAAAGAGATGTGGGATATAGAGAATGAAGCAGTGAGAAAGAGAGGAGGAAGGGAGATACATGGAAGCTTGAGAGAAGTAAACAGGAAGAGAGAGATGGGAGAGAAAGAGAAAGAAAGAGAGAGATGGAGGATATAAAGAATGAAGCAGAGAGAAAGAGAGGGAAAGAGGTGGAAAATAGAGAGAATGTAACAGAGAGAAAGAGGAAGAAGAGCGAGATATGGAAGATCAAGTGAATGAAACAGAGGAATAGAGAGATGGAGGAGAGAGAGAATGTAGGAGATGGCAGATAGAGAGAATGAAACTGGAAGAGAAGGATGGAAGAGAGAGAATGAAACGTAGACAGAAAGGGAGAGATATGGAGAATGGACAGAATGAAATGGAGAAAAAGAGAGAGATTGAGGATAGAGAGAATGAAACAGATGGAAAGAAAGGGAGAGCTATAGAAGAGAGACGATGAAACAGAGAGAAAAAGAGGAGAAGTAGAGAGAGAGCTGGAAGGTTGAGAGAATGAAACAGAAATAGAGGTGTATGGTCGATAGAGAGAGTGAAACATGGAGGAAGAGAGAAATGGAGGATAGAAAGAATTAAATAGAAATAGAGAAAAAAGAGAGAGATGGAGATCGAGAGAATGAGAAAGAGAAGAAGGAAGGGAGAAAAAGTAGGGAGAGAAAGGGGGATCTTAATTCTCTCATACAGGAGTGGGGTTCATGCCTGGGAAACAGGAAATGACCGTGAAGACATTCCCTCTTTTTTTTTTTTTTTTTTTTTAAACAATTATGAAATAATAATAAAGTCCAGAAGAGAAGAGGTGATGGCAGCTGTACACACAGCCTTGCTGTGACCCTTCACAATTTAGGACTGTTTCTTTCTTTCTTTGTTCTTTCAATTTACGAACATTGGAGATTGATTTTTCTTTTTTTTTCTTTTTTTACAGGCAAAATGTTTCTCATCATAAGTATGTGTTGTTATTACATGTCCCAACAAAAACATTAAAGTTCTGTTCTGAGCATGATATGTTACTGAACATTTCTGCTGAACGTATTTTGACCTGACAAGAGAGGAGACACAAAGTCTAAATCATATTCACAGTGTTTGAACAACAGCACACTGCGACTCCTCACCTCGCTCTGACAGACAGAGTTCATCGTGGCTTTGTTTGCTATTGTGAGTCGTCTGCTTTAACTTTTGAACCTGTGGTGTTTAACCTTTAACCCTGAAAGCTGTACTGACACACTATGAACCCCATCTGCTCTCACTCTCTGATAAGTGTTTGTTGAAATGTAGAAGTCCAGCTTGCAAGTCAATTATGACAACACACACACACACACACACATGCACACACACACACACACACACACACACACACACACACACAAAAAGCAATTTTCCATCATCATTACCACATAAAAGAATTTCAACATGTTGCAATTTCACGCTTTACAAGACTAGGAAGTGGGAAGTACATGCACATGCAGCTGCAACTGCTAACATAATACTACTACTACAATTAAAACTATGACAACAACTACTACTATTGCTACTACTAAAACTACTACTACTATTAAATTACGACTACTACTACTGCCACTACTACTACTACTACTACTACTACTACTATTAAAACTATGACAACTACTACTACTATTGCTACTACAACTATTAAAACTACTACTAAAACTACTACTACTATTAAAACTACTACTAAAACTACTACTACTATTAATATTATGACTACTACTACTGCCACTACTACTACTACTACTACAACTATTAAAACTACTACTAAAACTACTACTACTACTACTACTATTAAAACTACTACTAAAACTACTACTACTATTAAATTACGACTACTACTACTGCCACTACTACTACTACTACTATTAAAACTATGACAACTACTACTACTATTGCTACTACAACTATTAAAACTACTACTAAAACTACTACTACTATTAAAACTACTACTAAAACTACTACTACTATTAATATTATGACTACTACTACTGCCACTACTACTACTACTACTACAACTATTAAAACTACTACTAAAACTACTACTACTATTAAAACTACTACTAAAACTACTACTACTATTAAAATTATGACTACTACTACTGCCACTACTACTACTACTACTACTACTACTACTACTACTACTATTAAAACTATGACTACTACTACTAAAACTACTACTACTATTAAAACTACTACTAAAACTATTACTAAAGCTACTACTGTTAAAACTATGACTACTACTACTACTACTAAAACTACTACTACTATTAAAACTACTACTAAAGCTAGTACTACTATTAAAACTACTACTACTACTAAAACTAATACTAAAGTTACTACTGTTAAAACTATGACTACTACTACTACTAAAACTACTACTACTATTAAAACTACTACTAAAGCTAGTACTACTATTAAAACTACTACTACTACTAAAACTAATACTAAAGTTACTACTGTTAAAACTATGACTACTACTACTACTAAAACTACTACTACTATTAAAACTACTACTAAAGCTAGTACTATTATTAAAACTACTACTAAAGCTACTACCACTATTAAAACTACTACGACTACTACTACTAAAACTACTACTACTATTAAATCTATTCCTACTACTACTCCTACGATTAAAAATACTAAAACTACGACTACTATTAAAACTACGACTAATAAAACTACGACTACTATTAAAACTACGACTACTAAAACTACTACTACTATTAAAACTACTACTACTACTAAAACTACTGCTAAAACTACTACTATTAAAACTACGACTACTACTACTACTAAAACTACTACTACTTTATTCTCCATGTCAGATAATACGATGAAGAATTAGTTCTAACGTTAGAACTGTGATTTTGCTTACATCATCAATTAAAGTGCCCCAGCATCACATAAACAAAAACATGCTTCAAAGTGAGTTTGAGATAAGATATTTTTCTGTCCATTAGAATGTTTTGTCTCCTTATTAAAACTACCACTATACCATATTTTAAATCGGTTTATTATTAGGCTTAGATTGTGTATGCTATACATAGAAAGAGAGGAGGAAGAGAGAGACATGGACACTTGAGAGAATGAAACAGAGGAAGAAAAGAGATGGGAGAGAATGAGCTTGAAACAGAGAGAACGAAAGAGAGAGATGGAGGATAGAAAGAATGAAGCAGAGGGAAAGAGGAAGAAGAGAGAGATATGGAAGATCAAGTGAATGAAACAGAGGACTAGAGAGATGGAGGAGAGAGAGAGAATGTAAGAGAAGGAAGGAGAGATGGAGGATAGAGAGAATGAAACAGATGGAATGAAACGGAGAGATATAGAAGAGAGACAATGAAACAGAAAGAGAGGAGGAGAGAAAGAGTAATGGTAGGTTGAGAGAATGAAACAGAAATAGAGGTGTATGGTCGATAGAGAGAGTGAAACCCGGAGGAAGAGAAAAATGAAGGATAGAGAGAATTAAATATAAATAGAGGAGAAAGAGAGAGATGAAGTTCGAGAGAATGAAAAAGAGAGAAAGAGAAGAAGGAAGGGAGAAAAAATAGGGCGAGAAAGGGGGATGTTAATTCTCTCACATGGGAGTGGGGTTCATGACTGTGAAGTCATTCCCTCTTTTTCTTTTTTTTGAACAATTATGAAATAATAATAATAAAGTCCAGAAGAGAAGAGGTGATGGCAGCTGTACACACAGCCCTGCTGTGACCCTTCACGATTTAGGACTGTTTCTTTCTTTCTTTGTTTTTTCATACCAGTCTGTTTATAAACAGTTCATAATGTTTATACCAGTCCCTGTTAATGAGCTGTTATAAGCTAATGTGTTAGTATGAGCACATTAAAATAAAATTTATGTCACAGTCATAAATATATTCAGATCTGTTATTATCAACACCTTCTGATTCGAGCAAAACTGCGATTTTGCTTACGTCATCAATTAAATGATCCAGCATCACATAAACAAAAACATGCTTCAAGGTGTGTTTGAGATAATAAGGATATATTTCTGTCCATTAGAATGTTTTGTCTTTGCCTTAACTAACCTTCACTATGACGTGAGTCTTACGAATTCATCTGTGAATAACAGCCACCTTAAAAAGAAGCCTTTATTTGTCACATATACATTATAGCACCGTGAAATTCTTTTTCTTTGCACATCCCAGCTTGATAAGAACTTGGGGACAGAGCACAGGGTCAGCTATGAGACAGTGCCCCTGGAGCAGAGGGTTAAGGGCCTTACTCAAGGGCCCAACAGTGGCAGCGTGACAGTGTTAGGGCTTGAACTCCTGACTTTCTGATCAGTAACCAGAGCCCTATCCGTTGAGCCATCACTGCCCCTTAAGTATATGTTAGTTCATTTTGTTAGTTAATGTATAAATTAACACGTTGGGGTAAACTAAATAACCATGCACTATTTGCATCATTTCAAATTGTTTATATAATTCACCACATGCAACTGCGTACACAAACATCACTGGATGGCGTTGAGATGAAATTATTGGTGATTATTTTTAGTGCGTCTTTCTACATCCGATAAGGAGGATCAATGTAAATTATGAAATTAATCCAGTGTCATCCAATGATGTTTGTGTACGCAGCTGCATATGGCAAGTTATAAATTATGCATAATTAATTAATATTCTTTCTTATAGAGCAGGTTTGATTTAGTTTACCCCTACATGTTATTTAATATATTAACTAACAAAATGCACTAACATGTACTTAAGGTGGTTGTTATTCATGCATGAAGTCGTAAGACTCGCATCATAGTTAAGGTTAGCTCTTCATTAGTTTGTGATTAGTATGTGCCTTAACTCATCATTAGTTTATATTTAAATAAGTATTAATTAGGTATTAGTGAATGATTATTCCTGTAATGTTATTGTAAAGTGTTACCAAAATTTCTCTTTGTCTTTGGTCACAACGCCACTAACACGTCGCATTATGTTTTTAAACACCGCCAATCTGAACTCATGACCCATTTTACAATGGGCCTCATTTATCAGTCTTTTAGTAAAGTTGTATGTAAATGTTTTTTTTCGAAAGCTGAACTGAACTGAAAATGTGCGCCAGATTTACAAAAGTTTCTGATTGCCCCTCATGGAACTATTGTGGATTACCACATAGAAATCATAAAGATGGCTGTGGATGTTCTTCCTTGGATAACCTTAGGACTGTAATTGCTAAGAACAGTTTGCAGTCAAGTCTCCATCATTGAGCAGTTAATAACAGTTTGATGCAATAGACTTTAAGTTAAAACTGTAATGAATTCAGAAATTACTCTGATGCTCA
This sequence comes from Stegophilus panzeri, assembly GCA_024331685.1. NCBI lineage: Eukaryota > Metazoa > Chordata > Actinopteri > Siluriformes > Trichomycteridae > Stegophilus > Stegophilus panzeri. Next base: position 23,041,738 of record JANDJT010000041.1, read on the forward strand.
CTCGTAAGTTGGTCATACAGTTATAAGTTCCTGTTTGCACAATTAGCAATTTTTGCCTATATTGTATACAGTTACAATATAGATGTGAAATTATTTATAATGGCACTGTCCAGTATCACCCAGATGAGGATGGGTTCCCTTTTGCGTCTGGTTCCTCTCACAGTTTCTTTCTTATGTCGTGTCAGGGAGTTCTTCCTTCCCGTAGTCGCCTTTGGCTTGCTCATTAGAGAGAAACTGAAAATGAATTGAATGGAGTTTGCACATGTATGTAAAGTGCAAAGCACATTCCTGACACAGCTTGTGTGCACTTAACTCTATAAAAGGAAATGCTCAGAGAGAGCTCGAAAAACAAAATGAGGACAAAAGAAAAGGAATTTCCTCACAGGCAGGAGTGGAAGTTATTTTAATGTATTTTAGGTCTACATCATTAATTTTTTTTTTTTTTTTTTTTTTTTTTTAGCAGTGGAAAAGCACTTGAAAAGGCCAGAATCTAGAGACAAATTACAGAAAGGGTCAATTAGATGTGAATTAAATGAGGTGAAAAGAAAATGGTTTGACAGGCAAATGGAGAAGAAAAATATGTCTACACTGTTCCCAGGTGATCATGGACATCAAGCATCACACATGGAAACTGGTATTTTTAAATGATTTAAGTCTCTCATGCCAACACGCTCTAAAAACGTGTCACTTATCTCTTTTTGAAACGAGGCAGTAACAAGAAATTCAAGCACTGACAAAGCTTGGATATGCACAGGTTGGTCGAATCAGTGTTGGCTGTAAAGTGTTGCACGGCATTTAAAGAAGACGGCATAGCAATCAGAAACGATTTATAAGCCAGCTTTCGTCCTCGTGGAAAGAAACTCGTACCGGACTCTAAATATCCATTCCCTCATAAATGCAGTATGCTCTAAATCGTTCCTCAGCTGAGCAATTTTCTTATAGCTGATGGATATAAACAGACCACGGGTGCATTTATTTTGTTTTAATTAATTGATTGGTCTTATTTGTTTTAAATAATGGATTTGTGTTATCTGCTTTCATCATTTTTTTTCATATTTAATATTTCTTTAATTAATGTGCTTAATATCAAATGACTACATTTCACCACATTTTCATTAAATTTCTAATTGAAATAAATAACCTATTTAGACTTGACAGAATAATCTTTATATAAAAGCAATAAAAGTGCAGTAATCCATATAAATGATATGAATTGAAGCTGGTCCAGTCGAGGTTTACACTAGGTTAGTTTTCTTATGGGTTAAGTTTTCTTAATGGGTTTTCTAATGGGTTAACACACACTCGAGTAGGTTATGAACGTTGTTGTGAGATTGCAGGACTTTCATGAATACCAAATTTCCTCTTTAAATGTTCCTAAGTATGGATTTATTTGTATCCACCTTGATAAATGAGGCCCACACAGTTCATGAAGTTATTTCATATTAATGACTTAATTAATAAGTCAAAAAGGAAGTCAAAAGTAAGTCAAAAAGGAAGCAATCCAAAATGTCCCTAAACGGAGACAAACAAGACTAACTATTGAATTAGAATAAAACAAACGGCACCCTATAAAAGGAGGAGGAGTTAGTGTGTGCCTTCATAGTACCATAGACATTTTTAAAATCTTTTTTTAATTTTTTTTATTTCCCACAGTATTCGTCACTTTTGCTTCTGGTTGCGTTCAGGTTTTGGAAATGATTACTGATCGACAGTGTGTTTGAAGCCCATATATTGCTCGAAATTCTCAAGTTGAATGTCAGTAGTGATTACAAGTGTCCTGTGATGTCGTCCCTCAGGCTGGTTGTCCTCGGTGGTGCCCTTGTTCCCGGGCACGCTGGACTGTGGGCAGGCTGTACAGGAGTGTATGGCCCAACCTGAATGTGAAAAACTGTACAGACAGCTGGACTACTGCGTGGATGAAGAAGCCGTGGTGCCGCTTGTTCCTGAAGTCCGTCAAGCCTGCGCTGATGCCCAGAATGCCCTGCTGCACCATCGGCCCCTGCAGGAGTGCAAGTGCCAGCGCGGATCACGCAAAGAGACTCTCTGTCTCCGAGTGTACTGGACCGTGCGCTTCCCACAGGGTGAGGAACCTGTATTGTGTCATTACATGCATATATATGTTTATGGGTGTGTTGGAGAATGGATGTGCATGAATGCTTATTTGGGCATGTGTGTTCATGAGTGGAAATTCTGTATTGGTGAACATCTAGGGCTGGGCAATATGACGATATCTTATTCTACAACAAATGGAGTTAGGATCTACATGAAGTCTGGGAAAAAGGTCATGCTGGAAGTGTCACGTTCTTCCTGTAAATTCCAATCTGTCTCTTTCTTTATTAGAGACGTTGTTTCCGCACCCACCACCTCCCTGCACCTTACTGTTTAACAACTCCTACCCGAAAAGTCTTCAGTGGGGGTGTCTGGCTTTCTGGTACAAAGCAGAATTCACTCATTGCTCAAAGCCTCTGAGTTCTCCCTACTTTTTACAGACCCATAATCACTCATCATTTCATTTAGTTTAGGCGTTGTTTGCATTCGTAAATGTAACATTAGATTAAGAGGACCATGCTTTAGAGTTTAGTGAAATTACCAGGGTTCTACTGTTTATCGTTAGCCTATTTTCCCTTCCTGCCACCAGGTCATATACATCTGCATGCAGTGAATGAATGTTAAACCTGTTTTTATGTCATTCATAACAATATAAAACACATGATTATTTGAATAGCAAAAATGGCTAAAAAAAATTCCATCCCCAAGTTTCAGTATCGGTAATCTTCCTTGTTGACCTTCGCAGTATGAAAGAGTATATAAATAAATTATCATTAAATATTTATTAAAGTAAAAATACAAGTGAGATACATACCGTGTATCATTGAAATGGTTTCAAGTATCCTAATATGCTAGTGTCTGAGTGGTGATACGAGCGTGTGGAGAGTCAGGATAGAATTTGTCAGAGGAGAGACGGGCAGTCCTGTGAAACAAGCGCTTTTCCGCCACTGTCAAATGGAAATGTCAAGTGTTCAGCCCTGCGTTTCAAATTGTGAATCGTATCTCCGGCCGCGGCTCACAGCTGCGTGATTGCGCTGTGATACACGTCGTGCCAAAAACACTCATTTGCATTGTGCTTTTCTGCATGCGAGATCGTGATAAGAAAAATGATGCATTATAATTTCGATTTTGAGCGTGGAATGCAGCTTGTCGGAATGATATCGCACACATGGAATACTCGTCTGTCTGATTTGAACTCATCATGCTTTCTCACCGATGCTGCCGAGGCAAATAACCTCCCCCACACATGTACACTTTCCCCCTAGGAGTCTTCTAAGTCTAGATGATAACTAGGCAATATTAGTTATGTTATTATGTGTTATGCATCATCATAGAGCCATCATATAATCCCAGTAATTTGATTAAGCACAGCAGCTCACTTAATTAGCTGTAACGATAAGGTAATGGTGTGCTTCAGCAGGCTTAATTACGCTGGAATATTCCACCACTTGTTTGGCTCCAAGTGTGTGTAGCTTCCCTGATAAGACTGATTGTGTGTCTGTTGCAGGGTATGATGACATTGAGACGTCCCCGTACGAGGACATCGAACTGGAGCTTGCGAGAAATAGCGAAGTAACAAAACTGGCCTCGATTGTGGCAGGTACTTCACATCTTCAACACTCAGTGTCAGGTATACCAACCGTATAAGTGCACTTTGTAGAGCTACAATTACTGACAGGAGCCCTGTCTATGGCTATGTGCAATGTGTTAGCCTTCCTTTACCCCATTCATCACTGACAGCTTCACCTCTGGCCACATATTACTCGGATGATGGACTATTCTTAATGGTAACACTGACATGGAGTGTTTCAGCTGCAAGTTCTTGCTTGGGATGGAAGAAAAAACATAACCATTAACAATGTCTTTCTCAGCAGCTAGCTATTTAGGGTTAGCTAATATACTACAGGCAGCATGATGGCACAGTAGGTAGCGTTACTGCCTCATACTTCCAGTGTTCCTGCTTTAATCCTGAGCATGGGTGTATGCAGTGCTGTGAAAAAGTTTTTGTCCCATCTTGATTTCTTCTGTTTTTATGTATAACATACAAATACTTATACTCTGAAACTAAATAGTTCCAGAAATTAAAACAAAATCAAAGATAAAACAAAGGCAACATGAATAAACACAAAATACAGATAATATTATTTACTGAAGCAAAAATAGTTATCCAGTACCAACTAGGCCTGTGTGAAAATGTATTTGCCCCTGTAGTAATTCTCCAAATCTATGAAACTGCATTCATAATGGGGTTCAGCTGGACTAGATGCAACCAGGCCTGTTTACTGCAAACCCTGATCAATCAAATAAACACTTAAATAGAACTTTTTCAACAGCAGGAAGTTGGTTAAAAGGTCTTACCCAGTAACACACTATGCCAAAGAAATTCCGGAAATGATGAGGAAGAAGGTGATTGAAATACATCAGTGTGGGAAGGGTTACAAAGTTATTTCAAAGGTTCTGGGACTCCAAAGAACCACAGTGAGAACCATTATCTCTGAATGGAAAAACTCGGCACAGTTATTAACCTTCCCAGAAGTGGCCAACCTTCCAAAATTCCTCCAAGAGCACAGCAACTACTCATCCAGCAAGTCACAAAAAAGCCAAGGCCAACATGAAAGGAACTACAGGCCTCCCCTGCATCAATAAAGGTCACTGTTCATGACTCCACTATCAGAAAGACACTGGGCAAAAATGGCATCCATGGAAAAGTGG
>JANDJT010000041.1:23046973-23061758 GCA_024331685.1 Stegophilus panzeri
TACCTATGGTCAAGCATGGTGGTGGAAGTGTGATGGTGTGGGGATGTTTTGCTGCTTCAGGGCCTGGGCAACTTGCAACAATTGAGGGAAACATGAATTCTGCTCTCTAACAGAAAATCCTAAAGGAGTCTGTAATTGAAACTCAAGTCCAACTGGATTATGCAGCAAGACAATGATCCAAAGCATAGGAGTAAATCCACCTCTGAATGGCTCAAAAAATGCAAAATTAAACTTTTGGAATGACCTAGTCAAGTCCTGACTTGACCCAATTGAGATGCTGTGGCAGGACCTTAGACGGGCAATTCATACTTGAAAACCATCCAGTATGGCTGAACTAAAGCAATTCTGCAAAGAAGAGTGGGCCAAAATTCCACCACAGTGCTGTGAAAGACTCCTCTCCAGTTATCGAAAAGCGTTTGGTTGCAGTTATTGCTGCTAAAGGTGGCACAACCAGATTTTAAGTCTAAGGGGGCACTTAGTTTTTCACATGAGTGATGGATAACATGGGTGTTGGATAACACATGGGTGTTATTACATAGGTGTTGGGTAACTATTTTTTGCTTCAATACAAAAAAAATACAAACTGTATTGCGTGTATAATCAGGTTGCCTGTGTTTTATGTTGTATTTCGTTTGAAGCTCTAAAACTATTTAGTTTAAGATATACACAAAAACAGAAGAAATCAGAAAACAGAGTACAGGCAAATACTTTTTCACAGCACTGTACATGGAATTTCACATGTTCTCCATGTCTTTATGGGTTCTCCGGCTTCCGGATTGCCCCTAGGTGTGAATGAGGGCACTGCAATGGTCTGGCATCCAATTCTAGGTGTGTCCTCACCTCACACACAGTGATTCTGGGATGAGTTCTGTATCCACAGAGCTGACCAAGATAAAGCTCTTACTACAGATGAATTAATAAATTATAGATTAATATGTACAGAAAATATTATTAAATATTATTACAGTTAAATGTCATAGTAGCAGGTTACATTTAGTTCAGCTAATTGTTTTGCATTTTTGTTTATTCATTCCTAGGAACACAGGATCGAACCCTAGAGCTGTGAGGCAGCAGTTGCACCATCATGCTTCCAGTTTTTTTTTTTTTTAATTATTACATTCTTAAAAATTTATCTGGCACATAATTATGGCAGTCATGTGAAACCATTTTGTTCACCACATCGCTAATTTCAGCCTGTGGATCAGTGGGCTGTGACATCGAGATGGGCTAGTTCAGCAAGGCGGACTGTCACCACTCTCACCAAAATGTGCTGTAGTTTATGAATAGTGGTGATCTGGGGAAGTCTATGACTAGTTATGGCTGCCCCTGGAAAGATATGATGGTTTGAGTGGGTTCTGAGAATCTGGCCCCTAAATCTCCCTGGTGGAATCTATTAAACATAAGGAAAATAGAGTAGAATTTCAAAATATGGCCTTAAATAGGCTTACCTGCTTCATATCTGATGGGACCCTGCTGAGATTTATTACTGTGAAAAGAGCAGAGACTCAAAGAGAATTGCGGAGAGCCGTCACCACCTGAGAGGATGATGCAAGCAACTGCTCAGAAGTATAAAATGATTTCTGTCAGCTAGCTATTATGTTTGTCAGTCCACTTGCTGGTGATGGCTATGCACATTATGATTGTCAATAGCCTAAAGTGTTGTGCTGTCATGGTTTGACTTATTCTTGCCAGGGGTGGATTTGGTATTTGTTTTGAAGTTTTCAAGGTTTATTTCAGGGCAGTTTCAAGCCATGGGCTAGCAAGTGTAGGTACAAAATTGGTGTACCTAATAAAATGGAAACTCAGTGTACAATTTTCTTAATGATTGTAGAACAATGAACCATTGTATCTGATTCCAATTCATCTTATAAAACACCCTAAAGGCCAAAGGCAAAACTGTTATATTACATCATTTTCAGATCCTCATGTTCTGCGGCAGTGGACCGAAAAGGTGTCTGGCACCCAGTCACCCTGCTGACATGCTCTAATTCACACCTCACCTCACACCTTCATCTCTCCCTCTCTACCTCTCTCAGTGTCCTCATTTCCAGTAGATGGACAGAACCAGTGTTTAAAGGCAGCTCAGGACTGTGGGCTGTTCGAGAAATGTGGTGCCCTACGTGCAGAGTATGTGCTGGCGTGCACCAAGCGAGTGGCAGGCTCAGAACGCTGCAACAGACAGAAGTGCCACCGGGCACTGCGCAGGTTTCTGGAGCGTGTGCCTGAAGAGTACAGCTTTGGTGTGCTTTTCTGCTCCTGCACTGAGCCATTATGTGGAGAGAGGAGAAGGAAGACCATCGTCCCTTCCTGTTCCTATGAGGAGAAAGATGCACAACCTAACTGCCTACACCTGGAGAGCTATTGCCTCCGTGATGACCTGTGCAGGTGGGTGTACCTACACAAACACAGGGACTCACACAGTAATGCACACACACTTTCCTACTATTTAATAATTTTTTTTTACAAATACAGTATACTATACAGAAATCCTATATAAACTGGTGTCCCACAAGGTTCTGTTTTAGTTTTCCTTTATATACAGCATCTAAGCTTTAACTTCTATGCTGATGATCAGTTTGGCTAGATTCAGTATTAATAATAATAATAATAATAATAATAATAATAATATTATTACACACACACACACACACACACACACACTTCCATTTTATATTAGACATCATGTTTCCATTTCTTCCACATATATATATTTTTCGCCTCATTGGCTGGGTCCACATTCATGTGGATAAATTTTAATGCATCTTTTTCTCTACATTTTGGCCTTCTGTCCACACTGAGACAGCGTTTTTGTCCAGCGAAAATGGTGCTTTTCAAAAACGCTCTCCCAAGTAGATGAATTTGAAAATGCTGATTTTGCAGTTTAGTGTGGACTGAGAAAACAGAGATATTCAAAAACAATGACATATCCTTAGACAAAACAAACATGATGGTGGACGATGTTGTACTGCAATTGTTGTGCCTGAAATCAAGTTTGATTGTGTTGTTAAGATTAATGTCAATTTGTACAACCTACATATTAAGTTTTTTTGAAGTGGACAGAATTTTTAACTCGCGATTCCTATTTGTCGATGTAACACATCGATTCAAATAGATGGAAAGCAAATAAAAATGTCTGGGTTACACATGTAACCCTGTTCCCTGAGAAGGGAACAAGACGGTTCATGAGCTTCACATTGTGGGAAGCGTTTTCGTGTGTGGCCGGTATCTGAAGCTTGTGTAACATCATGCCTATTTATAGGCCTGCCATGATCAGGTGATGGGGCAATTAAGCGTGTTGCGTGATATAAAAACGGCACCTGTGAACCATGCTGTCAGCCTCTATTACATGAAGCGAACATGCAATTCTCATGCATGCCCCAGTATAACACAGCTACGCAAAGTCTCATTCCCTTCTCAGGGAACAAGGTTACATGCGTAACCCAGATGTTCCCTCTCAAAGGGAACTCAAAGTTGTGTGAGCTTCACACTGTGGGAATGAGAATACCCACTACGTCATCATGGTCTGTTCAAAAGATCAGAGACCGAGGGTCACTGCAAGACATTCGAGCCCGGGGTGGAATGTATATCCAGGCCATTATATCGATTGAATGTGTGCAGCGTAGATCAAATCGCTGCAGCACACACATCCTGTATGGGTACGCCTTTGGAGAAAGCCTTCAAGGAGACGACCCACCTAGTGGAATGAACCCTTATGCCCAGATGCATAGCGAGAGATTGCTTCCACTATCCAATTAGAGATGCGCTCCTTCAACAAAACATCACGTCTACTGTCGTCGCCAAAGCAGACCAGCAGCTGCTCCGAATTATCCCTCTAACCAGAGCGGTGGACGTAAGTACAGGGAGCCCTTACTAGACACAATAAATGCAATTTCTCTTGTTCTGGTGTGAGGAACGGAGGAGGGCAGAAAGCCTGCAACACTCCCATCTGGGCAGCAGACATAGGCACTTTAGGAATATAATCCAGCCTAGGATATAGGAAGGCCCTGGCTAATCCAGGGGCAAAATCAAGGCAGGAAGGGGCAACAGAGAGAGCTTCTAGATCTCCTACTTGCTTGAGAGATGTCAGGGCCAGCAAAAGAACTATTAGAGTCAGAAGCTTCTCTGAGGCTGACTCTAAGGGCTCAAATGGGGCCCTGATAGACCTGATAGACCTTCCAGGACCACAGAAAGGTCCCAGGAAGGTATGCGTGGCCTGCAGATGGGCCTCAGCTGCCTGACACCACACATAAACATTGAGGTTAGAGGATATTGCCCCAGAGAGGCTCCATCAATAGGGGCATGGCTGGCTGAAATGATGGCCACGTAGACCCTGATTGTAGAAGGAGCCAACCCTGCTGAGAAACATCCTTGTAAGAACTCCAGGACTGTAGCTATTTTGCAATTTACTGGGTCTAGCTGATGTTCCTCACACCACAAGACAAAAAGTCACCACTTGAGCACATACAATTTCCTCATGGATGTTGCTCTAGCGTTCATGTTCTTTACAACCTCAATTGTGAGACCAGAATCTATGAGCATGTGCCCCTCAGGGGCCAGACTCACAGTTTTCTTAGTTCTGGCCAAGGGTGATAAATCAGCCCACCGGCTTGAGACATTAGATCTCGGATATTATCTCCGAGAACCATATTCTAGCTGGCCAATAAGGTGCTACTAACAGCAGACGTAGACGGTGCTGACAAACTCTCGCTAGAACTTGTGGGAGCAGAGCGATCGGGGGAAAAGTGTACAGACGTGACCTCGGCTATGTGTGCACCATGGCATCTGGCCCCAGTGGTGTGGGAGGAGTGAGGGCGAACCACAGCAGGCAATGTGTTGTCTCCTTGGCCAAACCTCTGCCATATGGAATCCACCACTTGTGGATGGCGCCTCTAATCCCTGGGCCTTACAACCGCCTTGATAGGATTTCTGTCCCCACATTACAGTTGCCCGGAATGTACATTGCACTCAGTGACAAGAACTTTCCCTCTGCCCAGAGAAGAATTAGTTGCACCAGACTGAACAGGGGGCATGAATGTAACCCTCCCCGGTGGTTGATATATGAGCCCACCGCTGTGTTGTCTGTCACAACTAACACATGGTGACCTCTCAATTGAGGTAGAAAGAATTTCAGTGCTAGAAATATGGCCCACATTTCTAGGCAATTTATATGCCACTCCAGATGAATGCCGCTCCAGAGACCATGAGCTAGACAGCCATCTAAGACCACACCCCAGCCCGTGAGGGAGGTGTCTGTCATTACCGTCTTGCGATAAGGAGATGGCCCTAGAATGTGACCCGAGGCTAGAAACCGGGGACACCTCCAAATTCTCAGAGCACGTAGGCATCGCTGCGTGACACTGATTACTCTCAGAGGTTTCATCCTCGGATGAAACCCCTGACTTTTCAGCCACCATGGCAACGGACTTGTGCAATAGGCCCAATGGTATGACATTGGCTGCTGCTGCCATAAGCCCCAACAGTCTCTCGTAGAGACTGGAGGGGATGCCCAGATCCAGCTTTATCTTGCTCAATGTTGACAGGATTGGCCCTACGCATGTTGGGGATAGAAACGCCTTATCGTAGTAGAATCCCATATACCCCTAGAAAAGTTGTCCTCTGCACGGGAGAAAGCAGACTTTTCTTGAGGTTCAACCTGAGCCCCAACCCCTCATGTGGGCGAGAACAACATCTCAATGTTGAATCACCAGTTCCTTGGATTGTGCTAGAATTAACAGGTCATCCAGGTTGTTTAGTACATGGATGCCCTGGAGTAGCAAGGGAGCCAGGATGGCATCCATGCACTTTGTGAAGGTGCGAGGGGATAAAGCTAGCCCAAAGGGAAGAACCTGATATTGCTAATCCCTAACCCTAACCCTTACCCAATCGCGAACCTCTGGAACTTCCTGTGAACCTCAGGAACTTCCTGTCCCCGATACGTCCCTCCACGGCCACATAGGACCGCTCCTTCTGTGTCTGCTTGGTCTTTATGATCATTCTCAGATCAGGCCTATTAGCAGGCTGCGACTGTGGCCGACCCGGTCCCTTGGCTCTCCACAGCGGGAGGTGGGCCACCACACTTGCCTTCTTGGCCTCCCTCACACTAGCACTGGGTGAACTCAACACGATGGGGAAGGAACTGGCTGAATGCTGCCGTATGTCGAGCTCACTCTGCAGATCTGCTTGGTAGGCCTGAAACACTGTCACTGTATGCAGTGACCCACAAGCGAGACCCGCTGCTGTATAGGCCTTGCCCACCAACGCCGAGGTGGCTTGAATGGCAAAGTCGGCCCCCCTAAATTACCTTCCGTCGATGTAAAGAGGTAGCTCACAAGCGCCTCCTCCACCTTCAGAATAGCTAAATAGGCATGCCGTTCATTCCCCACAATGGCCAAATAATCTGACATCGCAGGGTTATAAATATGGCTAGTGTGTGGTTTTCCACAGAACCGTGATATATTTCATCATGCACTTCTGGAAAAAGGGGGAGTTTTCTGCAGTGTGAGGGAGATTTATTTTCACTGGGGAGCAAGTGCTTGTCCAGCCTGCTACAAGCCACTTCCTCTTCCCCAGGCCAGTCTAGATTTAGTTTTTCAACTACCTTAGTAATCACTTCAAGCAGCTCTGTATATACTTGAGAGCTGCTCTCCGTTTTTGGTGCAATGGCACCCCCTTCTGGCTCCTCAGAGTCAGAGAGGTTTTTTTTTTGGCTTTGCATAGCAGAAGGAGTCGCGACACGATCTCCAAAATCTGCCCGAAAGACGGTCCCGGAAGACACAGCAAGAGATAAAGCAGCGCTCGTCTCCGGCTCCTCTTCCAGATCCATACAATATCCCCAGGATCTGATCCGCGAGGCTTTGAAACCCAACTCTCTTCGGCCAAGAAGAGGGCGAGCCGCGAGCGGAGCTGCCTATTTGTAAGGCATTCACAATGCGCACAGTCGTAACTCTTGAGGGCTGCCCTGGCATGCTCCATCCCTAGACACTTCAACTAGAAAGTGTGTCTGTCCCCCCACCCCCCCAGTGATGAAACGGGAGCAAGGCATGACACACTTCCTGAATTCTCTCTCAATCATACTTTTTTCTCTCTTTTTTTAAAGGCACAGAAAAGTAAAGAGATTTTCTTTCTTTTTTTAAAAGAAAAAAGAAATTGGGGAAATGAAGATTCTTTTTGCAAACGACCGACATGCAGTCTCACTGAAGATAATAAGGCTGATGGCGCTGTTCACAGGTGCCAATTTTTATATCACGCGACGTGCTTAGGCATGATGTTACACAAGCTTCAGATATCGGTCATGCATGAGGGTGCATCCCACAGCATGAAGCTCATGCAACATTGAGTTCCCTTTGAAAGGGAACACCTCACAGAAATTTTTGGAAAACGCTAATTGTTTAAAAACACCAGTGTAGACGGAGAGCATTTTAAAACAAAAATGCAGCTTTCAGATCCACCCCCTCCTCTGCTCTCTCTTTCTCTGCCCTTTCTATCTAGAAATTGAGTCCCTGTTCCATTTTTGTAATGTTTTAATGTTAATTTTACCTTTTTCTAAGACTGAATTACGTTTTTTTTTTTTTGTTTTATTTCGTATTATTTTTATGACTTGATGGATTCAATGTTTTAATATTTAAAATTAAAAATTCTGTATTTCTCTCTCTCTCTCTCTCTCCTCTCTTTATCTCTTGCTCTCTCTCAGGTCCAGACTGGCTGATTTCCAGCAGAACTGCCAGCCGTCCTCTTACTCCCCTTCAGGCTGTCTGCGTGAGAGCGGAGCCGTCTGCCTGAAGGCGTACGCTGGACTGATCGGTGAGCAATCATGTACTGATAAATGCCCTGTGACGGCCCACTAGAAGACCGCAGCCCCAGGTCCATGCCCATTTACACAAACTGAGCACAGATGATCCGCGTCACTGTGCTCCAAGTAAAGCAGTTTGATGTGGACATGTGTGTGTGCAGATGTTTATTACAGTTAAAACTTCAGAGCACACAGGAATTGGAGGAAGTGGACTGTAAATGAGCTTTCACTCAGTGTTCTCTCAGGTTGGGTGACATGAAGAGAAAATATTTAAGGAAAATATCGCTAACATTTAAAGTATGTGATGTTGCATTCAGCTAAATATGTTTATTGACTCCAAGCTTACTTATCAAATTCTCATGTAAGAGTATTTGTCCTGGTGAAGAGTTTTGTGTACATGTATTAATTTTAGAAGTACAGTTTTATAAGAAATATGTAAAAAATTTGCATAAAAATATGTTAATCCAGTATGTAAATCCGGTAGTGATACCTGGCAGAGGAAACATACGCCACGGCACATTGTGTTATTTATAGGTGCTCCTGTAATCATGTCTGTGAGCCTTCCATCCTTCCTCAAGGTGTCTTCTGACAATAACACACTGCAAGACTGTAAGTCAAATTTGACCAAAACTCAGCATAGGGAATCAAACTTCAAATGCAACAATCCTGCCTGAGTCTCTTTTAAATAAGCTCACATCAAAGAAACAAACAGATAGGAGGAATTCAAATTTCACCTGGATTATGTGCACCTTTAGATGGTTGCACGAAACTAAACCAAAACAACATAAAATAAAAGAAATGACAAATACAAACACTGATTTAGTCAGGGCCAACGGTGTACACAATACAGCTGTAGGATATAACAGCATGAGGAGAGCAGAACCGGGATAAATGAATCCAAGTGCTCTTAAATAATTGTTTTTTTTTTTTCTTGATTTTATCTAAGGGAAAGCCAGATGGATTTCAGTTTCATTTTCCAGTCCAGAGTGGCCCTGAATTTCAGCCAAGAATTGACTGAAAAAATGAAACCCACCCAGCCCAGAACAAAGCTTTATGTTCTGCTGCAGCAATTGTAATAATTTATTTTGAAAGCTGAAAAACATTTCAACTTATTCATTAAAATATAATTGAAAAAGTACAAGGCAATGAAAAGGCAAGTTTGACCTTTTTAATAGACAATTACTTTACAAAACTGAGCTGACAATAAACAAGGGAAAATTATATAAAAATGTAACCTGTTGGGCAACATGTTGGTGAAGCAGGTAGTGTTGCCACCTCACAGCTCCAGAATCCCCGGGTTGAACCCTGTGCTCTGTTTATGTGGCGCTTCACATGTTCTCTATTTTCCTCCCACCTCCCAAAAACATTCCACAAGGTACAATGGTTACTCCAAATTGTCCTTAGGTGTGGATGTACATGTGCACAGTGTCCTGTGTTGGCTTGGCATCACATTCAGGGTGTATTCCACTCTGAATCTGGGTGTGTAAGTCAAGGCAAGATCTGGTAGACCAAGAAAACCTTCAGATAAAACTGTCAATATGTTGGCCACAAGGGCAAAACCAAATCCCTATAGAGAGTAAGGACATGCAGTAAGGTTTAGCTGATTGCACCATTCTACTTGTTTGCACAAACATTATCTGCATGGAAGAGTCATCAGAAAGAAAGCTGCAACCTTATAACAAAAGTGAATGTCTGATGCATGCAAAACAATTGAGTGTTCCCAGGACCCTGGACTCTGTATCCATCACGAGCCTTTCACGAGTATTTCCCCTACACTACATTTCATTTCAGTGAATTGAACATGTTTGTCTTGAGCTGAAATATATCTGATTACTGAATACATTTCCTCTGGGACAAGATGCCATTACACAGGTTCAGTAATTAGGAAAATGTCCCAGCAGCCTCGAGGGTTTGTGCTGAATTCCCAGTGTGACATGGACCTGAACTATCAGGACATCAGGCATTTTAACGAAATTAGTCTGAGATGTGTCACATAAACGAGAGACGATGTGGCTGCATGTGTTAACATGATTAAAGTCGAGGGCCGAGCAAGCTGCAGATTCTCCCAGATGGAGGTCTGACTAATGAGCCCATCATTTCTCTCACTGTGTTTCATTTCAAATGTCTTTTTTAGTCTTTTAAAAAAATTCTATGCCTTCTTTATTTCACCTTTCTCATTCATATCTCTCTCTCCTTGTTGGCAGGTACGATCATGACACCGAACTATGTGAGTAATAGCAGTATGGAGGTGTCTCAGTGGTGTAACTGTGAAGGCAGTGGGAATCAGCTGCAGGAGTGCCTGCGTATCCTGCACATGTTCAATAGCAACACATGCCTGCGTGAGTGTTATTGCGCCACTTGTTCACATAGCCAAGAGCGTGTTTAAAAGAGCTACACAATCCAAAGTATCAGCCTTTTAAAATGTGTTATACATAAAGAATCAGTATACGTACAACAGACTATAGATTTAAAATTTTGCACATTTTTGGGGAGATTTTTGGTCCATTTAAATACTGATGCTGTCACTTTGCACCTACTTTATGTGTGGGAAGGATGGCTTTGTTTTCCTCTTTGTTTATTAGTGTGAGACTAGCTAGTCACAGCTTTGGTTGACTCATGTATATAAAATGGAGCAATTAGCACTCTCTTGTAAATGCATTCAGCCGCATATTGATGTTGTGAGCAGAATTTGAAAAGATGCAATATGTCATGTAAACAAGGTGGAGACGGATGCAAGTACAGTTAAAAGCTTTAATGAGAATGCAGGCAGACAAATCCAAATCGTGAGACAATATCAATATGCGAAAAACAGGCATGGGTCAGGCGATCTACAAACGGGCATAAACAGGGCATAGACGAGAAACAAGGACAATGGACAAAGGTTCGGTACGGCTCAGGCAGCAAACACTGAAGTTCAATACTTCGCATGGAACAAAGACACACGGGGGTTTAAATATCCAAACTAATCAAAGGGCATAACACAGAACAACTGAGACATAAGGAAAGAATCAATAAAAAAGCAGGGGCGGAGACAGGACAGAAACCAAAACAAACACACGTCACAAGTAAACACAGTTAGTGAAATTTCAGAAGTGCGTGCTGTTAATGCACGCTGAATGCTCCAGTACTCAGCGCGAGGGGAAATCTGTGACACAATGTCTAGAAGGATGGATGTGTTAGTCTGCACTATCACAGATTGGTAAGTGAAATGTAATAGGGGGTACGTGATAATGGAATTGGCAAAATAATTTGGAAATTTTTTTAAATTGTAGGTAAAAAAAATATTGTCTGGATTATTTTGGCCACTCTTTAATATATCCTAAATATATTTTTATTTCTTCCATATAAAAATCCATATAAAAGATTGATCTGTCCTCCATTAAACTATTTTTGGTATCTGATCAAATTTATTTGTAACACTGTGGATGTTAAAGTTGGCCTTGGGCACAATATGCAGTACAAAGTCTGAGAAGGTACAACATGCCAATATTTCTACACAATCTTGAGTCTGAGCCACCTAGCAAGTGAAATTCAACCTAACAAGCTCAAGCAAACAAAGCAGGTGAAAGCTAAGCTAGAAAGTGTACCCTACTCCAGAACTTGGAAGATTCAGATACTTTTCAGATCATTACTGTATGTTATTATTTTGGTCTTCCATTCAAACCTTGTTTTATATAACACTCAAGATGGATATCATCCAGAACTTTTCAACATCTCACACCATATTCCTTGGTACTTTAATACATGCTTGTGTACTTCTCCTGGGTTATATCTATATATTTGAATCCACTCATTATATGGTCCATAAAACAAACAAGACATTATTATTCTGACCTAAATGCCAAAGTGAATATTCTGTTTGTGGCAATGATGTCGAGTAGTGTGCAATATTAATTTCACAGATTTGGCAGCAGTCAACTTTGAGAAATATGTTCCTGCTTTAAATGGTCTTACTTATTAATGCATGAGAATGTACAGCCGAGATTAGTGGCAAATGGCCATGATGGTTGAATTTACTGATGTTGACTGGAGAGAAAACTTCCAATAAAGCTAAGTGTCATTCAAATCCACAATACATTGATCTGTTTATTCCTGTTTTAGAATATTAATGACTTATGAAACCTACCTTAATGCAGTCATACTGGAATAAGGATTTGAATAGTAAATGGACTGCACTTATATAGCATTCTTTTTAACCTTAGCGGTTCTACAAATCGCTTTTCACTATTTCTCATTCACCCATTCACACACATACACTCACACACCAATGGTAGTAGAGCTGCCATGCCAGGCACTAGCTTGCCATCGGGAGCAACTTGGGGTTCAGCATCTTGCCCAAGGACACTTCGGCATGCGGAGTCATATGGGCCAGGAATCAAACCGCCAACCCTACGATTAGTGGACAACCCGCTCTACCACCTGAGCCACAGCCGCCCAAACCTGACTGTCAAAATAGTAGTGGATTGTGGGTAATAGCAGCAACAAGTATGAGCAGAGACAGAACACTCCTTAAAAAATATGAGTCAGTACAAAATACTCAACATGGTGGCTATAATGTAAATCCCACCTCTCCAGTATAAAGAGCCAATCACCTAGTTAGTTAACAAAAACAATGCTTGGCCTATGAGATTCTTACACTGAAGGAAGCAAATGACATTCTAGTAAGATTGCGGAGTTAAATCTAGCATTTGATTTGTTTTATTAAGTTGAATAAAGCTGAATTAAAATAGCTTGTTTCTTTGGTTGTTACAGGTAATGCCATAGAGAACATGGGGAGCGCCAATCCTCGGCCTGTGGAGGGTACGCTGCTCCCTCCCCCCCGCCCCTCCCCCCACATTCAACATGGCGAGCTAAACGTCAACTTGTTCGAAGACCTCAACTCGGTACGTAATGACACTGACACAGCAAACAAGACTATTGAACACGGCACTCAATGAACTATAAAACTATACTACTGAATGCACTACTCAACAAACTATAAAACTACACTACTGATCACACTACTCAACAAACTATAAAACTATACTACTGAACACACTACACAGTGAGCTTTAAAACTATACTACTGAACACACCATTCAAAAAACTATAAAACTATACCACTGAACACACTACTCAAGAAACTATTAAATTAGACTACTGAACATACAATACTGCTAAACTGAACTACTGTACAAAATACATAACATACTAAAAAACTAACCCTGAACACACTACTGAATTCACTACGCTAAAACTATACTACTGAACACACTACTCAACAAACTATAAAACTACACTACTGAACACACCACTCAATTAACTATAAAATTATACTACTGAACACACTACACAAGAAACTATTCAATTAAACTACTGAACATACAATACTGCTAAACTGGACTAATGTACAAAATGCATAACATACTGAAAAACTAACCCCGAACACACTACTGAATTCACTACTCTAAAACTATACTACAGAACACACTAAACAATTAACTATAAAACTACACTACTGAACACACTACTAAAAAAAACTATAATACTATACTACTGAACACTAAACAATTAACTATAAAACTATTCTACTGAATACACTACTCAACAAACTATGAAATTAAACTGATGAACATACAATACTGCTAAACTGGACTAATGTACAAAATGCATAACATACTGAAAAACTAACCCATGAACACTACTGAATTCACTACTCTAAAACTATACTACAGAACACACTACTGATTTCATTAGTTTAAAACTAAACTACTGAACACACTACTCAATGAACTATAAAGTAAACTACTGAATAAAATACAAAAGCTACTGAAAAAAAACCAAACTTTGAACACACTACTGAATTCACTACTCTGAAACGATACTATTTAACACACTACTCAACAAACTATTAAAGGAAACTACTGAACACACTGTTTTGGAACTATAAACTACTGTATAAAACACATAACCTACTGAAAAACTAACACTCTCAACACACCTGAATCCACTACTCTGACTATACTATTGAACACAGTACTCATCAAACTATAAAACTATGCTACTTAACACACTACACAGTGAACTATCAAACTAAGCTACTTACTATACTGCTAAACTGAACTATCGTGCACAATATCCAACATACTGAAAACTAAAACACTGAACACACTACACTACTGATTTGATTACTTAAACATTTTACCACAGAACACATTATTTTACCAAAAATTTACAACAGAACTGTGCACACATTAAATCCTTCTGAATACTCTAGCCAATGTACATAATTTACGTTTTTAAACACGTGCGTGACTTATTAGCTGACACAATAACACACAACAGAGTGTGACTGTCAGCTTACACGCAGAACCCCACTGTGGGCCAGCTCATCTAAATGCAGTAATTTTGGCTTTGGAATGGGGTGTTTTACAGAACGCATGGCTGATCAGGAGCAGAGCCAAGACAAAGTCACAGCCCAGTGCTCTGAAAACCTCCAACTGGAAGAGCTTTATGTGTGAACCAGACCGCGTTAATTGAATATCCTATACAATAGAAGATACGACAAGAGCAGCTTCATTATTATACAGTATAGATTTAAGAGTATACTTTAATTAATGCTAACATGGTTACAGTGAAAGCTCCATCTTAGGAACATAAATGTGATCTTCATTAACAAAGCTATAATGATATTACTTCTTCAGATTCAGAAACGTTAGCCTTCTGGGGCATTTTCTTAGGCAAGTTATAGTGATGAGTACCACATATACACAACTATAAAAACTGCTACAAATAAAATAACTACACAAACTGCTACACATAACACAACTACACATAATACAACTAGACAAATTAGTACACATAATACAACTACACAAACCACTATACATAATACAACTACACAAACCACTACACATAATACAACTACACAAACCACTCTACATAATACAACTACACAAACCACTACACATAATACAACTACACAAACCACTCTACATAATACAACTACACAAACTA
>JANDJT010000041.1:23062590-23074859 GCA_024331685.1 Stegophilus panzeri
ACTACACAAACCACTACACATAATACAACTACACAAACCACTCTACATAATACAACTACACAAACTACTCTACATAAAACAACTACATAAACCACTACACAAAATACACCTATAAAATCTGTGTTTTTAGCAGGCCCACAATAGACAAAATATTCTCAGAGCCTTTATCAATTTCAGGATGAAGTTAACAGGATGGTATTTTTAGTTAGCCTCAGTCTAGTTTTTCAATAAATGATTGTATGAATCAGATAGTGGTGAGTAAAAATGTCATGTCAAATAATGAAACTGTCAGACACTCTAGCTATAGCTAGATATCTAAAAGCTTGTTAGATTAGCAGAATGGTTTCTAAATGTTTTTGAAAATGTTGTTTCTTAAAGCTTTCAATATTTTACTTTTAATTTTACTTTCCTAAAGTTGTTTCAACATTTCTCATTGTTGGAACATGTGTTTCTATAATGTTCCCAATGAACACCTTACCAAATATTTCCATAGAAATCTAGCATTAGGCCAGTAAAGCCTGATTAAAGTAGTGAATTTTTGTTATTGTTGTTCATAATGAGTCTAATGTTTGTAAGTGACTATAATAAACATATTTTCTACGTATTTAAAATACTATGGTAAGGATTTTAAACATTAGATTAAGTGCGGACATCGAGCAAATATTACAACCTGACCTTCTTATAACCCGTCGAACACATTACATTCTGATTATGTCCTTAGGTAGCTGAAGGAATCCATTTTAGCCTTAACGTAGTTTCATTTTTCAACAGAGCTGCTGTTTATAATTCATGGTAATTGATATAAAGCCCTAAAAACAAGACAGCGAGTCTGAGTGAAACGCATTTTTAGTCAGCACTGTGATCATGGTAGGTAGGACCCCACATTCAAACAGCTTACGCTGCCACGTCCAATTACCAAGGCCTCCATCCCTCAAGCTAATGACTCTTGTAAGAAATTAAATCAATATTGATCTGGTGCGCTCTTTGCTGTGTTCTCAGATTATATTGAGGCTCGGAATAAGGGCTAAACGCAACGAAAGCACGGTGGCAACATTACTGCCTCAGAATCTCAATCTGTATCCATTTCAGTCGACTCTTTACTCGTGTCTCAGCTTAATGTTTTAATTTACAGACTGACTTGTGTGAGTAGAGTGACCAAACATCTGTCCATGGGCACGGCTCAGCTCATGGACCTGCATCTTTATTAGCGTTTACAGCTGGGGGATCAAAATAGAGTATATTCTGTTTTTTTTTTTCTTCATTAACTTTAAATACACCATAAAACATATGTGCTCTTATTTTTTATTTACATTTTTTGTCTTTTGGTCAGAGGGTAGGGATTTTATTTTTTTTTTTGTATATTATTTATGGCATTTTATATAAATACAGCACTATGGTATGCACATAACCAAACAACTATGAGATACATCAAGTCTGAACTGAATGTAAGTTTATTTATTTAATTCACCCTATACTGAAACAATTCATTTCTGTTTATGTTGACTTTTTTGCTTAAAACACATCTTTTAGATGTGTTTTTAATCTTTTGTGTTTTTAATGTGTTTTTAATCTTTTTAGATTATAATTTTTTTTTTTTTGGTAACAATATTAATTTATTAAGTTAATTTTAATTCAATTTAACTAAGGAACTACTATTTAGGAAGCAGGTAGCGGGCAAGTAAAAAAAAAAAAAAAAACACCTTTCTTTATGAAAGCTACTATTGGAACTGATTTCCATGAACACATGATTATGTATATCTACATCACTGGGCCAATCCAACTTGATTTAAAATGGCCCATAAAAAGACATGGCTAGTGTGTTTATTTTTGTTGCTCCACCCTGACTGAACCAGTAGATAAACATTTTTAGTCTATAAAAAGTCTGTGATCACAATAGTCCTAGTTTTCGAAAACACATTAAAAATGTTAATTCTGGCCGACATCCCATTAATGTCGTGATTCAGAGTGAATCTAGCTTTCAATAGAGCTTCTGGTCTCCTTTGTGAAAAGGTACAGTGACCAAGAACAGGAAAAGGATGTTATTATTGTAATATTGCAAACTATATTTACTCATCACTAAAAAAAAACTAAAAAAAAAAAAAAGACTTTTTTTTTTTTTTTTAATCCAGTGATTAGCTCTTCCTTCAAAAAGCACTTTCTTTCATGGTGTTCAAAAGTTAGCTTTCTCATTGGAAACTGGTATATACTGTAATAATGCAAAGATCCAGATTATAACCTTCAAGATTCTGAAGCTGTTGATCAGAAAAGTGCACAAAATATTATCTATTGGTGGAGTGTCTGATGCTGTGACAAATTTTTCTCGTTACTGCTCCTGTGTTTTTCTTGGACGGTTTTTATCATCTCCATGGCCACAAGGGTCAGGCGCTGTGAATGGGACATTACCCTAGAATTTGAATTAAGAATCATACCATGTCATTTTTTTTTTCAAACAGTGGTCAATAAAGGGTCAGAGGCCAAGACACATTTAAAAGGCAATTGCCATTTTATTTGTCTTCTTATGACATTATGGATTTTTCAGCATGGCTGGTTATATGAATAAGTTCTTTTCCTTTTCTTTTCTTTTCTTTTTTTTTTTTTTAAATGGAAGTCTATTGCTATATATCCATATCCATCTTCACAGACTGTTTATTGGTGAGCACTTGCAGCGCTTCTGTTGTGTGGGTATGTGGGTGTATATGTTTACACACTGGACCACGTGTTCATCCTCAGTGGTGTGTGTGTGTGGGTGTGTGTGTGTGTGTGTGTGCACGCGCATACACAGAGTGCAGGGGCTTAGAGATAATCTGGCTTTCCAGACAAAAAGGATTCATTTCTGTTTCCGCTGTCACTTCTACCTCTCTTTCTCAGCCAAACTGCACTCTCTTCACTGAACGTCTTTTCTTGATCTCTCTCGCGCCGTCTTTCCCATTCTTCTTCACGTGTTCGTCTCTTTCGCTCCCTCTCGCTCCGTGAAAGGATTAGTCAGAGGTGTTTGCGGGAGGCAGTGCATCAATCAGACTTTATTAGTATTAATTTATTCATGCCCATCTGTCACTCTCGCTCTCTCACTCTCCCCTGTTATCGCTATTTCTTAATCCCTGTCTCTGTAACACTCTCATGGTCTCTCTCTCTCTGTCTTCAGGCTTCCTCACATTGCACAGGTTGATGTCGGACAGGTTGCTCCTTTCATGTCATCCCTAACGCCCCTTTTCCCTCCTCTCTGTCTCTTTTTCTATTAAGACATGCAGTCATTTATTTATTGTTTTCATTCTCTTTCGTGTCAGGTGGAGGAGAGCGAGGAGGAAAAGAACGAGCACGAAGAAGAGATAGATCCGGTGGATGAGTTCAATGTCATCCCCCCGTTCCCAGAGAAGGCCACTGTCACTGATTTGGGTTCAGAGACGGGCAGAGTTCAGGGCCGGGCCTCATCCCTTTCAGCCTCGCTTTATCTTCTTCTTCTGCTGCTGCTCGCTACCCTCAGCTGGGGGTAGAAACCACCGCCATTCACACTCATCCACACTCACACATATACACTTACATCTGCACACACCCTCCTCAAAATAATCACTCACACCCACTCTAAAGACTCAAAGACTTTATACTGAGGGATGGAGAGAATGCAAGATGAAATGAAATGAAAAGAGAAGAAGAGGACAGAGGACAGGAAAGTCCTCTCCTACCCACTACTGTCCTTTCCTTTCACTCTGTTTCTCCTTCTCACCAAGAGGGCTGTGTGTAGCTCACCGATCGCAGCTTGTCCCCCAGGGAGTCACTCTCTGAATCTGATTCTGTGCCAATTGTTTGGAAAATTGTCAGGAATCATGATTTATGATTCATGACTCATTGGACTGAATCGAATCGGATATATTTAACACCTGACTGTCATTGAGTGAATCAGTGAATCAGTGAATCAGTAATGTGATGTATCTGTTGTATAATTCTCCTTTGCTTTGCTGATGTTGGCTAACCGTCAGTCAACTTGTGCCGCTGTTTGGGAATTGCTGTATTGCTTCCGTCCAATGACACAGCTACGTATGAGTGCACAGCTTTTTTTTTTTTGTACTTTGCATTTAGACACCTTGTGCGTTTTCTCATTGCTGAAGCTTTGTAACAGTGTGTGTGTGTGTGTGTGTGTGTGTGTGTGTGTGTGTACAAAATGTTTGCACTTTGTCAACATCAGAAAAAAACCTCTTACAATACGTGTCCACTCGCAAGTTCACCGGCCGCATCCTATTTATTTCCATGAACAGCTCCGATGGTGTGGTGACTATGATTGTCCTTCTTGCTAGAATACGGTTTAATCTCACGTACATGCCAAATTATAATTATTTCTAAGTATTTGAATGAATTTAAATGGAATACTTGTTGCTAAAGCTGGCTATCGATTAGCATGGAGCTAACAGGGAGTCTGTCATTGGACTACATTAACTACACATTAGAATCTAGCTAGCTAATAGTGCCATAAAGGAATGCTAATGTTGCTCTTCTCTGGTTACACTAAAAGTGCTGAAAAAACAAAACAATAGAAGCCATCACAGAAATTCTAACGGTTTCCACTACAAATACCATTACAAATCATTAGCTAACCATTAAAACCATTACCATTATTGGTGCTTAAGTGTATCCACTACACATAACATACCACCAATAGAAGGCAACATATTACCAGTAGAGACCCACAGGGACCATTACAGTTTCCATTAAAAGCAATACAATTCCCATTCTAAGCATTACATTCATTACAAATTCTATGAGGGTTTCTGTTGTTTTTGTTTGTTTGTTTGTTTGTTTGTTTGTTTTCAGCAGGGATGTGTCAGACTGAAAGAAACTGCAAACGTTTTAAATAAAAACACTGGAAACTATTCACTAAAACTAGCCAGTTAGTCTAATACGTAAGCTAACATTGCAAATGACTAGCTAAACATGAAAACCTAACAAGGCTAATGTAACTCTAATCTGTTACAGTGAGAGTTGGTTACAGATTTTGCTCAGGTGAGAGTATGTGCAAGATGTAAACAAATTTCAAAGTTTTTTTTTTTTAATGTTTCAATTAAGAAACTGTTTGCTAGCTAATTAGCCTTGGTTTACTTTTATGCAAGCTTTAAGTGTTAAAAGGGGATAGTCATTATACAAGGTTAGCTAAACATAAACAGCTAGCCAAATAAATAAAGATAATGAGTATAACTAGCTGGCTAACTTCTGGTTACACTG
Source organism: Stegophilus panzeri (assembly GCA_024331685.1). Lineage (NCBI taxonomy): Eukaryota > Metazoa > Chordata > Actinopteri > Siluriformes > Trichomycteridae > Stegophilus > Stegophilus panzeri. The sequence continues at coordinate 23,067,802 of JANDJT010000041.1, forward strand.
TGATTTATATAAACATGTAATTAGCTAATAGCTGGCTTGGTAGTTACTTAGTATCACCGAATAAAAGAAAATGACTAAGAGGCATGACTGCGCTTGCTTGTAAATGTTACGTTTATAACTTGAGAACATCTAGCTAGCATAACTCCAGAATTTGGATGGAGGATTGGACCACACCAGTGTTTAGCTGTTTTTACGTGGGTAGATGTTGGACAAAATAAAAACAGACATAATAAATGAAGTTGGAGGATTAACCTTGCTAGCAAAGTGGACAGCTAATGCATGCTAAGATAACTAAGAAAAATAATAAATAAATAAAAATCTACAGTTTATTCTTTATCAGTGTAAAATTTGATAAAATGTTAAATACAAAAAATAAATAAATAAAATACACAAAACTGGCTAACACTGAATTAATTGCTTAACTACTCTAAAGACAATTTTGAAAAATTTCGTCAGGTTTGTTTACATTTGCTTGATTGCCATGACAACGAGCATAAAAACAGTAGACGCGGTGACAGAAAATGCAAGTAGATATGTATTGTTAGAGTATAAATTCTGAGGTTTTTGTCTTAAGTGAAGTTCCAAGCACACTCACACACACTCATACCCTTACTCATACACACACACACACACACACACACACACATCCGTGCGGCGTGACCGTCCATCGGTGCAGATGCAAGCGCTTTTCCTTTATTGCTCTATCTGCACTGTGCTTTAATTTTTAGAGTCAGCACAGGCTGTAGACTCTAACCAGGGGCATAAATAATAAACACACACACACACACACACACGCACACACACACACACACACACACACACACACACACACACACATCTTGGAACAATACGACTAATAAAATCTAAAGAAATAAATAAGTGTGTAAATAAATAAATAAATAAATCAGTGCGTGAAGACGTGAGTGCACAGCAGGTGTTGGGGGTCCAGTCTGGGTTTGGAACCTCCGGGAGGAAGTTATTTGCCAGCCGGAGATAATGGGTTATAACGCAAACTGTTTATCTTGTTGTGTGTTGGTGGGGGGAAGAATTGCTTTTGATAGAGCATGGAGAAAAAAAAGCGATAGGGGAGAGAGAAGAGAAATAAGAGAGACCCTCTAGCACAAACATACAGTCAAACACCTCCAGCTCTTTTTGTCGTATAAATCTATTGCTGACACTAATGTTTGTTTTTTTTTTTTGTTTTTTTCTTTGTTCCCCCTCCTTCATTTTCCTCGTGTATGTCTGAGCACGCTAGAGAATCTTTCCTTCTCTTCCAGAGGGGCTTTAATGTTATTAAAGGCCCCCGCTTTGGTCTTACCCCCTCTATTGTGCCAGTTCACAGGGATCTAATGCAAGGCAAAGAGGTCGGATGCTGCTATGTCTCTCTGTCGCTCTGTTTCTTTGTATGCTGTCCTAATAAGAGAAAGCTCCTCACATTACACCACGTACATGTCTTAACAACGACCTCCCCAAATTGGTCTATTATACGGCAGGAACGGAATAGGCAGAGCACTGATCGAACTGCTGTTCCGCCATCCAGGCAAAGGTCAGCACTTGTGTGTGTGTGTGTGCTTTTATTTTTTTTATTTCAAAATATTGAATTCGATTTAAGCGACAAATTAAATTGTCAGCGAAAGAAAAAAAAAAATGTAATGGTGTTGAGGAGTTAAGGTGAATAAACCCATCACGTCTCCACGTTACTTCTGTATTAAAAAAAAAAAAAAAAAGTGCTACAGGACATAGAGACAAGTTAATAATATTGGGCCAGTAATCATTTCTGTCATGATTCAGCCATTTCTTTTTGTCGTCTGTAGATGAAGAAAACAAATGGCCTGCAAAGTATATAGGCTCTGCAAAAGGCCATTGCAGAGATGAATTAACATACATTCTTTGATCCAGAACCAAATTTTCAGTGACTGAAAAGAAAAGAGTCAGATTTTTGGTGGTATAAAAAAAAATTTGAGTTCATGATCTTATCTCGTCTTGTCTCCTGTTTTGTCTCCTGTGTATCAGAAAGACACCTTTAAAATGTTATTATTATTATTATTATTATTATTATTATTATTATTATTATTATTACACTCCAAATCAGGGATGGATGATATATTAAAAAAGTCACATGATATGTAAATATGGATCACAGATGCGGTATATAGGGTGCAGTATGATATTTTTATACCACGGTCTGTCCGAATACTCGATTCTGATTGGCTGGACGGTTAAAGCTGTGTTACAACACAGGTAGTCCTGGTCAGGTCTTTTCTAAATTAATGCGCTGCCTATTCACAACTGGAATCATATTAACATACAGTTACAGTTCATTATTCTCACAGCTTCATTATTAGTAAAGATGCGGCACAGATGCAGGTAATTCAGACACACACAATTCAGATCCCTCTCTCTTTTTCTCTCTCTCTACTGACTATTTACTATAATTAATTCAAATAAATGTAATCGTAACGCATTACTTTATCTCTGTGTATGATTTAGAGCAGACAGAATTCTAGATCCCGTATATAAATTGCTAATGAAAATTAACCGTTATTTTTTATTATTTCAGTCGAATTTTGCCCTGCAAACATCAATGACCGCCTTAATTGTCAATGCTGGCAAGTGACCATGGTATAAGTGGGATAATCTATGGCCAGGTGTGCATTACACAATTTTAATGCAATATCACCGGAAATAAATGATTTAACACAGAAATGTAAACAACTGATACAAAAATAACATAAAAAATAGCAAAGTTAACATTCAGTCAGTTATTTGCGACTTTCTTTAAGTAACAGTGGAGATGGTCATTGCAATATCTCAGGAAAAGCATCCCCCCCCTTCCGGAAATAATAATGAAACACCTTATTAATATTATATCATTGGAATGGTCAATGCTGCTTCAACAATATTAGATATTAGACATTAGACAGGTATCAACAGAAATGGAAACTTTCCTCTTTACACAAATGTATAAAAGTAAAATACTGTACTTTTTTTTAAAAGCTGTACTGAATGTTCTGAAAAATGTTCAGAATCAATGATGGAGCTGGTTCATCTACTGGCCTAAATGTATTTACAGTAATGACTAATAATACATTTGTATCATCTATTCAGTATTTACCATTTCTACAAAGCATCTAATTAATAAAACACTTTATTGTTCACTTTATCTCTATGTATTGCAAAAATATATAAAATATACTGTATTATAAACTATATATATTGAGTGCTAGGGCTGACTTTACTTGGGATTATATTATTTATTTGCGACTGAATGCTCGTGAGTTTTACACTTCAATATTGCTTAGAAGTATAAAAAAGTAAATGCATTTGAAAAGTTGTATCTGCTTTGGGAGTAAAATCCCAGAATTGTAAGAGAGAGAGAGAGAGAGAGAGAGAGAGAGAGAGAGAGAGAGCCTTCTAATACAGTGTTGATGTGTTTTTCATCGACGAACATTCAGTGAAACAAAAAGAAAATGACACAATATTATTAACTGACTCTGTCCATGCCTCCGGTATTAAAGTATTTTTGCGGAAGGACCAGAGACGTGATGTGATCTGAAACACGAAGCATATTTATTACCTATATATTTTTGCAGCAACTTAATTTACCTCTTAAATTGAATTGGATATTTGGATGGAGACATGGATATCACTACTGACGCAGACAGCGCTCATCCAATCAGAGGCCTTAATTAAGAACACGCACATTTCAGGCGGGAAGATTGATGTGTGTGTCCAGAAGCCACTCAGCTCGTGTGATGGCCGGTGTAATTTTTTAATTGCTGTCACTGAGCAAAGATCATACCATGGCATAAAGACATGAGGCAGCACGAGTGATGTCCCTGCCTTATAGTAATAATTTTTTTTTTTTTACTGAAACAAACAAACAAGCCATGCGTTAAATGACTGCAGATAGCAGGATATCAGACGCACTGAGGCAGAGAGGTGATTGTAGGCTGAATTTTTAGACCTTTTTGTGTTTATGTGCGTGTGAGCCATTACTATACAGTTTAAACACATCAAGCTTTAATGCTTTAATATACAGATTCAGAGAGAGAGAGACTCAGAGAGAGAGGGTGAGCGAGAGAGATACAGACAGAGTGTGAGAGAAAGACAGAGAGAAAGAGAAACAGATAAAGAATGAGAGACAGAGAAAGAATGAGAGAGACAAAGTGAAAGAAGGACAGAGTAACAGAAAGAGACAGATAGACAGAAAGAGAAACAGAGATACGCAGAGACAGAGATGAACAGAGAACGAGAGGGAGCCAGAAAGTCTGAGAGAAACAGACAGAGAGAAAGAACAAGAGACACAGTGAAAGAAAAACTGAGTGACAGAAAGAGATAGATAGATAGACAGACAGACAGTCAGAAAGAAAGGCAGAGAGAGAGACAGACAGACTGAAAGAAAGCAAGATAAACAGAGTGAGAAACAGACAGATTAGCAGAGATATAGACAGAAAAAGAGACAGTGACAGACAGACAGAAGACAGACAGAGCGTGACAGACAGAGAGAGTGAGATAAACAATCAGAAAATGACCCAGAGAGACAGAGACAGGCAGACAGAAAGAGAGAGAGAGACGGGTAGGTTGCGAGAAAGAGAGAGACAGACAGATAGACAGAAAAAACAGACAGATAGGCAGAAAGAAAGAGTGAGAAACAGACAGACAGAAAGAGAGAGAGCGAGAGACAGAGAGGAAGAGACACAGAGACAAACAGCCAGAAAAATAGACAGAGAGAAAGAGAGCCTATATAAGCTGGTGTGAGTGAGTCGGATACAGATACTGTGGAAAGTGAAAGAGATTAAGAACAATAACAGAGAGAGAGAGAGAGAGAAAGAGAAGGTGAAGAAGAAAAACGGAATGAGTGCGCAAGAGAGTGAAAAAGATATAGGGTATAAACAGAGTAGAGGCAGAAAGCTTGTGAGAGGATTAGGAGTTCTCAGAATGGGAAAGATTGCATGAGGATGGAAGATTGAGAAAAAGTCAGGGAGAGAGAGAGTGAGAGAGAGAGAGAATAGCAGCAGGACTGAAATGAGCTTCACTAGTCAGTGCTATATGCTGTGAATGAAACAGGAGCATCTGACTACATCATTAATACTAACACCAGGTTCTCCCCGTCTCTGCCTCTCACACAGACACTAAACCTCGTTTAGACACTACTTTCAGCTTTCAGACATCGAGCTTTCCATTTGCTTTGCTATTGCTCTCATACACGCTTTCAAACACTTATGTCTTTTCCTCCCCTTGTTTTTTCTTTCTCTCTTCTCTCTCTCTGTCTTTGTCCTGCAGCGGTGTCATGTGCTCAGTGGACTGTATCGCTCTCTGTTCCACCCTACACTCCAACCCCAATTACATGACCATAATTAACACCGCTAATGTTTTCCTAATGAAGAACATTCTCAAAAGAAAAGAAAAAAAATCACCAAAAACACTAACGCCGTATTTTAGCTGGCCGAGCGTGTGTAATACTTATTCAGAACACGAAAGCTTTATTTTGTACTAATTGACGCCTCAAGGCTTTACGCCGTCATTTTTTTGGGTCATTGAATTCTACATTAGTATGCGACTTTAAAGCAGCATGACACTAGTGCTGTGTTTTCCTGAATTTCTTTATGTTGTTTGCCTTTCTGTATCTGTATTGACACTGGACCTTAGAGTTCACGCTCCACTGTTGACTGTGCACACATCCGCAGACCATGGACAGATGTACGCTACAGCACACGGCCGTTCACAGCACATCATCACTCACCACGATCAGGTCATGGTGTGGCAGCAGATGTTCCATCAAGACAGAATGAAAAATAAAGAACCATAATAGCTCATGAAATATTTTGGAAGTGAGGATGCTGCTGTGATCCATGCCAAAGTTGCCTCATCCACACGCTGTACCCGTCCCGTACCCGCTCTTACCACGCTGCTCATTGGAGATCTGTCCATTTAGATCCTTGCATACAATTTATGGTGCTAATTATAAAATTGTAATTGCAGTAAATTGCATAGTGATCATCATATATGGTATTACAAGGCCTTAATGCACAAACATAATCAAAATTTAAAAAAAAAAATGAGAGAGCGCACAATCCAAGTCAGCAGGTAGACCAAAAATATTAAAAAGCCTGAATGCTGTTCCTTGTTGTTAAATCATGTTGGTGAAATGATCAGGGCTCCAGCATCAGGTTATTAAATGTGTGGAGTTCCTCTTGTCTATGTGGGTTTCCTCCCCCAGTCCAAAGACATGCGCTGACAGGCTAATTGGCATCTCTAAATTGTCTGTAGTGTGTGAATGGGTGTGTGAGTGTGTGTAGGTGTGATTGTGCCCTTCGGTGGGATGGCACCCCATCCAAGGCATCCCCCACCTTGTGCTCCAAGTCCCCTGGGATTAGCTCCAGGTTCCCCGCGACCCTGTGTAGGATAAGCGGTACAGAAAATTGACGGATGGCTGCTCATAGGCAGATTGGCTACTCCAAATCACCCCTAGTTGTGAATAAATGTGCAAATGTGTGTGTGTGTGTGTGTGTGTGTATGGTGCCTTGTGGTGGACTGGCATCCCATCCAGGATGTATTCCCACTTCATTCCCAGTGACTCCACTGCAACCCTGACCAGGAAAAAAACGGTCACTATTACCTGACTGGTTAATTCCGCTCTCAATATCTAATCCAGTTGGTGGTAATTTGGTCCAGCTCCTGAAGTCACAACCTCAATGTCTAAGATATCTACCTAGATACCTAATAATGAGCAAAAAATTTTCGGTTTTTCATTCGCAGAAACAAGGTCTCAACTCTAAACCCTTCACATACACTCCTACTGAATCCCCTCTTAAATCCTAAAATCACCATGTATCCTTATTGTACCGCGCTAAACACGCTCGATATCTACTTTCTGAGCTGAAATTTACTTTCATGTTGGAGAGCAAACTCTGAATAGATGGAGCAATAGTCTTAGTGGCTCAAGTGCTGCCCCATGCATCTGATGCCTCTTTTGTCTTGTTCCAAACCCACCCTACACCCCTACTGTGCTCACTGTAATCACTCCTTATGCCTATTTACAAATATATATATAT
>JANDJT010000041.1:23084013-23109850 GCA_024331685.1 Stegophilus panzeri
TGGGGGGTGGTAACAGAGTAAATGTAGCCTACATAATGTTTAAATTATTGAATATTTATTTCCACAAGTTATTACTAAATTGTTGGAATTGGAATCATATACAACATATACAGTTGTATTTGTCATATAAATAATACTTACATGCTGTATTTATTACTTTACAATGACTTAACCCATCTGCTGAAAATGTTGGAGGAGTATGCAGCTAGGACGGGGGCTTTTGGTTCGCGTAGACTATTTTCCAAACTGAAAATAAAAATGTCTTCCGAAGACAAACATGCTGCCTAGACTTGCGTCGCAGCTAACAGTAATAACAGAGCGGAGGCCAAGTTTCATCAGGGTTTTTCTCAGTCAGCGGTGGAGGACATGCATAAGGAAATGATTTAGTGGAGTGACTGGAGAAACACTGCTCTCCTCATATACCTGCTCTCGGAGGAGCCGGTGTGAGACACAAACCGCTCTGAAGCACTTTCAGAAGAAAACAGAGTGTCAATCAGACAGGCTGGAATAAAATATCTTACATATCCCATCTCTCACATGGCCTCATGTGCCCCATCAATCTGTCTGTGCGTGTCTGTCTGATCTTATATACTCTATAACTTTCTCTTTTTACTTCCATCTGACTCTTTCTCATCTCCTTCTGATCTTAAATGTCAGTGTACTTGCACAACTTTAGTGCTCGCATACAGTACATCATTCACTCACTCTCAGAACTCTCAGCTCTCTGTCATGGCACATTAACATACACTAACAATCATCCACTCGCTCTTGTACACACACAATACTACACTCGCATAACACTACACACTTTCCAAATGCGTTTGAGTTGTGAGAGCATAGTGCGGGGTTATAGGGGATTAAGAAGTCGATACCAGCTGACGTACAGCAAATTCTGGTGAATAATTCATAAAGGCCTCTCACTCAAGGACATCACTCTGTTTTATCTCTCCTCGTTTTGTCTCTGGATGTCCAGCAGTCTCCTGCTTCATGGGGTTTGCTACATGAAATCTCACCCTCCTGACAGACTTTCTCTCCGTTTGAATTCTCCCCTTTTTCAAATGCAGCCAAATTCATTTTATTTTGCATCAGTCCCTTATTTCTACCTCAAACAAGATAAGGAACGATCTTACCTCGTTTAGACCTTACCACCGACCTCAAGCACACCTCATGACTTTCACTTTACTTAATGTCTCCATTTGTTTATCCCTTAAATATTTCTTTCTCTCTGTCTCTTTCTAGTGCTCTTTCTCTCAATAAGTCCCAGCTCAAACGGTTCTCAATTTTCCTCAATCATTTCATTTCAATGCCTAAATTCCTTCTGAAATTCAGAAAACTCTAATCTAGTCCAGACTCCTCTAAACTCTTCATAGACACTCACATCAATCATGGACACCATCATCATCCATCTTTAGTAACTGCTCTGCCCTGGTCAGAGTTGTGGTGGATCCAGTGCCTATCCCAGGAACAATGGGTGCAAGGAATGAAAACACCATTTGAGACGTCGTTTCATGGCAGGGAATTACATAACTAGTGGCAATCCACATACCATTGTGTTTTGGGGAGTTGGGAGGCAACTAGAGAACCCAGAGAAAACCATTACATACAGAATGTACAAGAACTCTGTACCAAGCTCAGGATCAAGCTCAAGAGCTGCAAGGCTTCCACTACATGCTGAACCCCATGCCCTCTGAATTTACAGTGAAGAATGATGAACATGTACCTGAATTAATGTTTTTAAAATATCTTTTTTTTTTAATACCCTATCAAAGATATGCTGCCCTGTGCACATTGAGTGGTCAGTATGGACTAGTGACAGGGAGATGTTTTCAAAAAATAAATTTTAAACTGAAATTGGATTTTGCACAAGTGCCATACAACGTGAGCACAAGCACATCATGACACAGAAGGTCAGGCCACTCCGAGAACAATTGGAGCAGCGGCATCAAACAGCACAGAGTTAGAGAAGTACAGCAGAACAAACTTCCCTGGCTTTGACGAAAGCAACAGACATGATGCTACACTCGGTCCACAGCCAGCAGACATGCATTTGCATTTGTCCATTTGGCTGAGGCTTTTAGCCAATGCGGCTTACAATTGAGGCAGGATACAACTGAGAAGTTGAAGGTTAAGGGTCTTGCTCAAGGACCCAATCCATGGCAGCTTGGCAATGCTGAGATTTGATCTGCAGCTCAAAGGCCTATGCACTTAACTACCACTTCTCTCACATCATGTATGGAAGATCAAGGCTGGGAGAAATCCACTGCTCAAGCTTTGTGTCTGGAACTCCGTGACAATTGTCAACCAGTGGACAAATTCGGGAAAAGAAAAAAAAAAAAACTAATAGTGTGCCTCCAATTTGTATCTGTTTCAGTTAGGAGCACTTTATCTATACAATCCATCCATCTTCTGTACCGCTTATCCTACATAGGGTTACAGGGAGCCTGGAGCCTATCCCAGGGGACTTGGGGAACAAGGCAGGGGACACCACTTTATTTAGGTTCAATTTTAAGCACACAACCGTACCTCTGGTGCTATGTAAGGATGGTCCCCCCTCTACCCTGTCCAAGGGACCATTTCTCACCAAATCTATTTTCGGTAGTGGACCACTCTCATATATTTTAACTGCTGGGTACACTTACTAACCACTTTATTAATGATACCAACCTTGGAGGGTTCTTGTTGAAGTCCATGACAGCTGGAATCCACTTGTTGAGAAACTATCTATTGAGCATTGTCTTTCAGAATTGCTTAATTGTCCAAGAATTTATCAGTGCCAGTTTCTTCTTACAGCACCACTTTTCGCTAGAGATTTTGGATTGATGGCTTGATCCTGAACTCACCAGTGGTGCTAAGGTGTAAAAAAAAACAAAAAACCCACCCCTGATTCATTCATACCATCACCTCACACACCACCATGTCAGTGTTGCACCCAAATACACTTATCACTGGTCCTATGGTTGTCCCTTTCCATTGATGGATGGGGGCTGACAAATTGACAATAATACATGGACAATATGGGGGCATGGTGGCTTAGTTGTTAGCACATTTGACTCGCACCTCTGGGATTGGGGGTTTGTATGTGGACTGAGTTTGCATGTTCTCCCTGTGCTTCAGGGGTTTCATCCGGGTACTGGTTTCCTCCCCCAGTCCAAAGACATGCATTGTAGGCTGACTGGCATTTCCAAATTGTCCGTAGTGTGTGAATGTGTGTGCGCGATTGTGCCCTGTGATCAGTTGGCAGTTGCACCTTGTCCAGGGTGTCCCTACTTTGTGCTGCAAGTTCCCTGGGATAGGCTCCCTGCAACCTTGTGTAGGATAAGTGGAATGGAAAATGGATGGATGGATGGACATGGAAAAATCAGTTCACAAATTATCTAGCTACTCATCATCAGTCTCCATTAATGTCTCCATTAATGAACTGTGATCCATCTATCTATCTATCTATCTATCTATCTGTCAGTTCGCCAAAAATTCTGGACACATCTTCAAAGTCTCAGCAACAGTGTCAAAGATAAAGCGAACAATCTTTCCATTGTTAGCGAAGGTTTCTGTGGTAAATCAGCTGTAAGGTTCACCAGAAACCTTTTTTTTTTACCCCCTGCGTCTACTTCCTTCTGGGTTTTGATGAAAAAGGCCCATTTTATAATGACAAAATGACATTTCTGGGAGATATAGCTGATAAAGTGGCAACAATATTAATCTTTTATTGCTTTATTCTCTCCTGTTTTCCTCATTCACTTTCTTTCCCATCTGGTTGTCACACTGTTTGCTCGGTCTGACTCTTTCCCATTTCCTTTCCACCATCACACCTGTATTTAGCACATTTAAAGTGTGTAGGGCAAACTGAGCAGACGCACTCAGTCTGAACAGGCATTAGTGATATTGTGACAATGACAGATAATGACACCGCAACAAGAATAATGGCAAGGCTGACCTTTCGTTTGAAAGAGTTTCCAACCTGCCTCTCTCTCTCTTTGTGAGTCTTTGTGTGTGTGTGTGTGTGTGTGTGTGTGTGTGTGTGTGTGTGTGTGTGTGTGTGTGTATGTGCGTGCGTGCGCACATGTGTGAGTCACAGCGAGGGTGATCAGGGGCAGTAGCAGGTTGACAGATGACCGGTGTTGAGCTGTCAGACAAGCTGGATGGTTATTGATAAACTGCATCCGATGGACGAGGTTAAATGGTGTGTGTGTGTGTGTGTGTGTGTGTGTGCCTAAGTGAGAGCTAATAGACTATCATTTCTCAAGGTCTTGTTCCCTTGTATAGAACATGCAATGGAAGTTATGAGTGAATAAAATATGTGGAAAACTCAGTAAAGGTAAAGGTTATAGGAAAGATGAAAGAGATAGAGAGAGAGTGAGAGAAAGAAAGACAGAGCCAGATGCATAGCATGATGCAGTCTCTCCAGGATTTTGCGATTTTGCAAATGCAAAATCAAGGAAACTCCGCAATATTCAGAGGAGCTAACAATTTTTCGAAATTAACGCAGATTTTCCGCAGATTTGGGCCAAGACGCATCATGTGACGTCATCACAACACACATTCAGCCAAAGCCCTCTTCGATTCATAAACTCCTCTTCGATAAAAAAAAAAAAACCTCAGCAAATTGCATCACAAATTTTGAGAAAAAAAAAACCACGCAACATCACAAGAAAAACTCAGCAAACTCCTGTATGGACTCTTTTAAGCATGCCTTGGCTACTGAAAAGAGTGGCCAAAACTGCTACTACTTTGGCAGCCAAAAATGCTAACTTTACAGGAGTTGATTTAAAACTGTGCCAGTTCGGACCGAAGTGTGTTTCTGTCTCAACATGGTACTTTATCTTTTCGTTCTTTTTTTTTTAATTTTCAGTATCAAAAATGTCGCACTGCACCTTCCGCTCCGCTGTGTCTGTCTCTTCATCTGTTTTTCCCTCCTGCCATGTTTATTTCCTTCTCCAAGCGAGCCCAAAACGGCCCTCAGAAAAGAGCAGCGATTTGCCAGCTTTAGCCGCATTTAATGCTTATTTTATCATCTCCAGGGAAAATAATGTTTGAAGAGGGAAAAAAAGGAACCAAACCAACTGGTGTGTGGTAAAAATTTAATTAGGCGGAATCTGTCTTCCTCACTTTTTTACTTTATTTCTGTACGCGTGTGTCCAGGAGAGAGAAAGAGGCGCTTGTATAATGACTAGATTTGAGACATAGACAGGGAAAGGGATTCAATTACTGCGGCCTGTTCTCACTCACACCCCCTGGCGATACAGCAGCACCCCCATTTAAACACACACACACACACACACATATGCACACGCACAGTACATTACTCACAGCTCACTAATACTGCAGTAAATGTAATATATGATTGAGGGTCAGACAGCCTGAGAAAATAAAGCAAATGTTTTTCCAAAAATGTCGAGCTAATAATCTGAGCGATCAATAGTCAAAGCCCGGTGGAAGAAGGAAGACGATCAGTGTATCGGAAAGCAATCTGTATCTCGGTTTTTTTTGTTTGTTTGGTTTTTTTTGTAATTAATTACAGATCTTTCACTTTAGGACTGTGCCTGACTGTATGTGAACATGAACATTAATCGTGTGAATTTCTCTGCAGGGCCACCATTGCTCATATCACACCACTTTCCTTCTCTCACTCTTTCCTGTTTGCTTTTTCTTTCTCTCTGTCTCAGAGAAAAACAAGCTCATGCCGACTCAGAGTCACACGTACACACTGGGCGTGATATCTCTTAAACGTTTTCACTCTGATGCCCATCATCAGTCCGTACAAGATTTTGCGGAGGTTTTTTTTTTGTGTGTGTGATTGTTGTGGCCGAAAGTGCTTGATTTTGCTGCGGCTGTTTTAAAAAATTGTGTTGCAATTTGTCGAGTTCTTTGTGCCTTTGTGTGGAAATCTACTTCGATTGGCGAAATAGCGATTGCACAAAACTGTTTTGTTTTTCGAAGTGATGTTTGTTGGAAAATGAGACCTTTTAACTGTACTCATGTATGAATCGAAGATCGATTTGGTTGAATACGCATTGTGATGACATCACATGGCATGTTGTGATGACATCACATGATGTGTCTTGGCCCAAATCTACGGTAACTATGAAAAAAATTGCAAGCTCCTGAGAATATTGCAGAGTTTCCTTGATTTCTGTGAACGCAAAATCCTGGAGGGAGTGATATATAGGCTGGTTGGTATGGTAAGCTCCTATATCCTGTTAGTCTAGCACTTCTATACACAACCTCCCCTACTAGGCCAACATTGCAGTGGTTTATAGGCTCAGTGATTTAGAGTTGAACATTGACCAATTCACTAAACTGTTCACACTGGTTAGTGAGTGAGTTTAAGGGCATGACATGTTCACAAGCAACCGTTGCAATCAATCTTGCAATTGGTACATTTAGTTGGTGGGTTTTGGGTCCATTAGATGAAGATGGCTGATTAAAATGACCTTCAGCTTATCACGTGTGTCGATTGTTAGAATTGTATTAGAATTCTTACAGCAATAAAACTAACAATGAACACAAAGATGCCACAGGAAGTTCAATCCATATGGTCTGAACCGATTTGCCTGATTCATTTGAATGAATTGATTCAATAGAACAATTTGTTCATGACTAATAATTATAAAAATAAGAAATTTGCTGTCTATTCCACATCACTGATCAGAAAAAAATGCTAAACTGGATTACAACTGCTCACCACTAGGGTGCTACTCAGCACAGTTTTTTTCCCCTGACAATGTTATACAATCATTTTATTTCACTATTGAATATACATCAAACATAAACAAAATTATTGTACGAATACCTGACTACTATTATCGTAACTTACACCTGCCAACACCGGGAATCCAGCTTTGTGTGTGTTCGTGTTCTCTCTGAAAAGCTGACTAATGGTGCTCAATTGTCTAATGCTGCACTGCTTTTGATTTGTGTTTTACTGCCATTTTAATAAGCTTTCCACAACGGAGCCAGCGCCAGTAGTCTTAGCCAATGCATTAGCTAAAATGCTACAGTTGGACAATTCCTGAATATCAGCTTGTTTCATCTCAAAGTACTTTGAAAGCTGCAGTGAGAAACTGTAGCAATGTCTGAAACATTCTGTATCTCATGAAACTTTGCACACCACACCAGAATTTTTCCCAGCCTCTAAATTTAGCCCTTTCCTGAAGTGCACTGAAGTTTACTTCCTGGAATTTCCCTAGTGTTAAAAAGTTAAAGTTAAACCCTGGACACTATTTGAAAACTAATTACTGCTGTCCTTACACAGCACACTCTCTAGGTACAGGAGTCCCTTCCAGGCTCATCTCGATGACGTCCAGGACCTGCATATTTGAGCAGAGCCAGTGTGTTCCAGATAAAAATGTCTCAACTCCAGTCCTGAGAACCCACTGGCCTGACAATTAGTTCTAGACAATTAGCTGGATTATAAGTGAAGACAGATTAGTTAGCATACCTAAATAACCTATCTTAACTCAAGCCCAAAACTGTGCAGGTCAAGAACATGACTGCTCAGCTCACGTCCTGGAGCTCTACAGCCCTGTATAGTCTTAATCATTCCTAATCTAAGTCTTTGTTCACTGAGTAGGGCAAATCAGATTTATTTCTTAGTGTCTAACTAAAAGTTTAAGTTCTTTGAACTGTAGCTGTGTATGCGTGATTGTTCACAGTGGTTGTTGGAGTAACAATGCAGGCATGCATGCAAGCAAAATGTAGTTAATTGTCAACATGGTGATTAGGTGTTCTGTTTTTTTTTTTGTGAATGTAGCTGTGTGCACACTGTATTATCTTTCACCGGGAGAGATACCAGATGAAGCACATCTCATCACGCCTAAATCTTGCTTTGTAATAAAAAATTAATTTGAGAGCACTCTATCGTGTGACTTTGTCAAGACCAACTGGCTGTGTTGGCTGTCCATCCATCCATTTTCTGTACCGCTTATCCTACACATGGTCGCATTCCTTACACAGCACACTCTCTAGGTACAGGAGTCCCTTCCAGGCTCATCATCATGGATGAGCTATTAATTAACAGCTCAGTGTTCAGTTTACAATTGCAATTAATTTTTTTTTCTTCAATTTAATTACTTTCTGGATTCGGCCGGACTGGACTCGGACTTGGCCATTAAGGACTCGGACTTGAGTCCAACTCGGCCCGTTTTTGACTCGGACTCGTACTCGGTTGGTTAAGGACTTGGTCTCAACTCGAACTCTACAAAGGTGGACTCAGACACAACACTACCATCAGCCTACAACACATGTTTTTGGACTGGGGGAAACCAGGGACTGGGGGACTGGAGGAAACCGGAGTACCCAGAGGAAACCCCCAAAGCATGCGGAGACCATTCAAACTCCACGCATGTAGGGTGGAGGTGGGAATTGAACCTGTAACTCTGGAGGTGTGAGGCAAACGTGATAACCACTAAGTGTGGTGGCTGTTTCTACACAATTTTGTACAGAAACAAGAAAAAAAGAAATAAGAGGAAATATGGAGGAAAGATTAGTCAAGGAGACATGGGCAGAAAAGAGAACTGGAGGTATAGTGCAAATACATATATGTTTATGCTGCGCATTGCCTACGATTGCCTAGAATCATATCATGTTTTTTTTCCCTCACAACCATTAATAATTTCTTATAGAAACATTACTATTGTGTATAAATTTTGTCCTCACCGTTACACATGAATAGATGGATGACAGAATTAGATTCTGTTGTTCTGTTGACTCTCATAGCTGTTGTTAATTGCTTTACTTGCTTTGACTCACATCACACGATCCATTTTTGAGGATATTAAACATGCTTGAAAATATCGCCACATCCGTGACAGCTCACAGGCAGAAAGATGCTACATGAGTGGTTGGTATGGTGGTATACACTGATTTGTTGCAGATTAACAACATTGGGACTAAAATTGTGCAGTGTGTATTTGGCATTAGCCACCACATTAGCTAAAATGCTTACTTTGAAAGCACTTGTCTTGCACAACTTTGGTTGTTGTAGTAATGATGGAAACAAAAGTTAAGCTAAGAACCAGCTAACAGCATGGAGATTTGGTTGTGGATAATATTATAAATCAGTTACAATGTTTTTTTTGCAGACAACAGCAATAAAAACTAAAGAGCTTTTAAACAACAAATATCAAACAAGCCCACTTTTCCCCCCAAAGTCTGCATTGGGTTTGGTCCTTGTCATTTATATTTGTCACCATTTTCTGATGTCAAGAAAAATTCAGCTTGGTCTAAACAGCTACCAACTTCCAAAACACAGGCCAAGCTGGTAAAACTTGTAGACTTCCTTTCCCAGCTGATCAATAAATGTTTGAGACTTTCTAATTTCCTGTTCAATATTGTGTAAAAAAAATATCTTGTCTATGCTGTAGCATTAATAATGGTACTGTAGTTCAGAAACTGTTTCCTTTCTACCGGCACTGATGGGTACCAGCTTGACCAGCTCGACCTGTGTTTTGACAGCTGGTCAGTCCAAGCTGGACAAAATCCGAGTTGAGCGGTCAAAAGGATTCGCATGTGCAGAAATCCACCATAAGCCACCAGATTTTAAATCCAGTAAGAAAAAGCCAGATTGCACTGTTTTGTCATTTTTTTCTTATTCATTGCTGGATACCCCCAAAAAAACACATTTCACGCTGAACAAACTCTGACACGCCAGAAGGCCTTCAGTAGCATTTGAATATCAGAGCCAGGTGTGTTGAAGCTTGACTCTGCAGGGTTATTGGTTCCCATGAACAAGGTTTAGACAGTTCCAATGTAGAACAAAACACTTTTATTCCAAACCATTTGCTTTACGCTAGATTCAGACTTGGCTGGGTGAAGCTCAACAGAGTGTGCCCATTCCTGGGCTCTGAACAAAAACTTGCTGCAGAAGGAGTCTTCTTTACTACAAAGAGAGGCAGGGAGAGCTGAGCTGTGGACCTGCGAGAAGTTTTTTCCTCCCTGTTCTGTCTTTTGTAATAGACAACTTGGGTAAACTGCTGCTGCTAGAGCAGCCCAGACAGCTTCATACAGATGAGTCATTACTACTCCACTGCCAATACTTTAGGGGAGAAAAACAGAGGCAGGGAGAACAGCAAGGTGCCATATAAAAGTATTTGCAGAAACAATGATTTGCAGACACACTTCTGGAATATAAATATATATAGCATATATATTTATGATTTTACTTAAAGGCATAGTTGCTGACAGACATTTATTTATGCAAAAGGATAGACAGGTTTTAGTGACATTTACAGATATTTTTCCTCAGGCATTATGTAAATGCATGTGACAATAATGAATTTCCATTTAAACAAATGTATTAATGAAAGAACAAAAAGCAGTGGCTCTGTTATTCTGTGAGGGCATTTACATCCTTTTCATATTAGCGCTTGTGTTTCAGACTGGGGGCGATTGAGCCCAGAATTCGGAACGTTTGGTGAAGTGTGAACACGGTTTCTGAGGCCAAAATGCAGTCCAACAAACAAATCCCTGGTCCTCTTTAAAATGGTTGCCTGGACATCACTTCAACTGAACATCATGTGTGGAAGCTATTCACATTCGATGTTGTTTCCTGAGTAGCTTGATTGGTTTAACTTTTCACATTACTACCTGCTTCTACTGTTGTGATAAGGGATAAAGGGTTATTATGGCTATTGATATATACTTTCATAGCACTGGAGCTCTGTAATTAGCTCACCTTTGTGGTTCGAGTGGGAGCAACGTGAGAGCAAACACGTCTCATGCTGACCTACATGGATAAAATTTTTTATACAGGAATGGCTCCTTATTTGCAGGTATTCCTGCATGATGACATGCCATGCATCAAAAAAGCACTGTTCTTCACTATTTGAGTGTTGGAGCTACAACAATCAAAATAATATAAAACTGCAAATGGATGAACCCTGTGCCTACCATTTTGCAAAAATGCATGCACACAAATGATGTATGGAATTGCACAATCGATCCGCGGTTCAGAAGGAATTCTTCAATGTGAAAGCAAACCATTAAGAGCCCCACCCCAAATATGCCCAGAATCACTGCAAATCCATAGAAAGGTCTTCTGATTGATCACCTTTATCCTATGATGAAACATTTCTAACCTGATGTGAGTGGTCTCTTCAAGGATGACTCTGCCCCCATCCACAGTGCACAACGGCTCACTGAATGATTTGTTGAGAATGATATTATTCCTACGTTATGGCCTTGGCAGTCACCAGATCTCAACCCTGTTCACCTATGGCAGGTTTTTTGGGGTGATGGATTAGACACCATCAACATCAAAACACCAACCAAAGGAATATCTTTTGGAAGAACAGTGTTCATCCACCAGTACAATTCCGAAACATGTAGAATTGATGCCAAGGTGCAGTGAAACTGTTTTAGTGGGTTGTTATAGCCCAACACCTTCCTAAGACACTATATATTGTTTTCCCTTTCAACTAGTTACCCATCTGTATCAGCATATGCAGCTGACCACGGGATGATTGCTACCCGTTCCTAAATATAAAGAAAAACAAATATCAAGTTCGTTAAGCACAGAAGGAAAGGCAGTTACTGGCAGTGTATCATCCCTCTGGTTATTGGCAGAAACTCCATTTTCATGCATGAAGCAGTTTGTCGTTTCCTTTAATACTTCAGGTTGGTGGTAAAGATGGATTTTTGGACAATTTCACCATCCAGAACATTTCCATATCTTCGATGTTTGTAGGTGTGTGATTATATACAAACCTCTGCAGTACTGACTCTCAATATTGCTCATGTCAGAACACTGAGATTTCCTTCTTTTAGGCAATCATATTTAGTTGTTTTGGATTATTGTCATGCTGAAAGATACATTTCCAGCCAAGACAAGGCTTGGCAGCGAGAACCTGTTTTGTGGCCAAAATATCCCAGTGCTTTTGAGATTCATAAATTCATTAATGCCATTGATCTTCACAAGGCTCTCAGGACCACCAGCGGCAAAGCAGCACCAGAACATTAAAGACCATCTGGTCATATGCAATAATACTGTATATGCAACCTGCTTCTAATGTCGAACACACAGGTGAATATTGTGAAAAAAGTCACAATATGGGACATTATGGTGATCCCAAGCACAAGGGGTGATCTTCTGGTGCTTTAATTTGTCTCTTGTTTATGACAACCCTCCAAGGTGTTGGTATTTCAATTGATAGTGCATTTCCTCTGGGTTCTCCGGTTTCCTTCTCATCCTAGTAGGTGAACTGACGACTCTATAGGTATGAAAAGTGACTGGTGCCCCATCTACAGTGTATCTCTGCCTGGTGTTCATGGGATAGGCTCAAGATCCACCACGAGGAAGCGATTTTGGTTTAATTAATGCAACAAACATTACAAGCTGGAACCATATTCACAAAGAGTCATATCCCAAAAATAGCTCCTACCCCAAAAACTCAAAATGGGTGTGTTAACTGTAATATTAAAAGTCCTATTTTTTTTCTGTTAAAAGCTAACATAAAGCATTTTAAAACTAAAAGCTGGGCCAAAACCTGCAAAATCAAACAGGCTGTCCAATGTATTCCTAAGGCACTAAGACCAAATAAATAATACTCCAAGGCATCTGCTGTGATTGAAAGCCCAATGTGATTGATATATTTAATGATAATGAGCTTTAAATCATATTGTGTCAATTGCAGGAGCATTTAAATGATTGTGGAGTCACTAAAACCTGTGTAGTAATGCAGTATTGCTAGAGATCAATGTTTGCACAACTCTCTGCTACTGGTCCACATGAAAATTGCACTTTTCAGAGTATAAAATATCTGTAATTCATTTTATTATGGCGAAATGGGGATGTGCCAATGAGTCTGCAGTGGAGTACACTGAGAACTGAGGACATGACGTCAGCTGGTGAGTAATGAAGAAATGTCACACTTTATTCATATGTAGTGTGAGTCAGGCGGTCCTGTAGGTAATGTGATTAGAGACTGGTCTATTATATTAAGCAGTGCCTAAAAATTAATACACAATGCAAAGAGAGATGGGTGAAAGGCACCCTTTATGCTGTCTTTTTTTGATGACATCAATCCTAATCTCAACATATTTCACTGGCCAATTTTGAGATGTCATCTGATAGTATTACTGAGAGTTTATTTGCCAGGAACATTTTGAGCTATGTTTTGTCCCTGTAAAATAATCTATTTAGTGAATATTAGACTGTAATTTCACAATTTTTAAAAAATGTAATGATGGGGATGGGGATTTGTCTGAAGATTTTCTCTTATCAGCCATAACATTAAAACCACCTGCATAATATTGTGTAGGTCCCCTTTGTGCCACCAAAACAGCTCTGACCCATCGAGTAAAGACCACAATACCTCTAAAGGAGTGCTGTGGTATCTGGCAGCAAGACATTAGCAGCAGATCCTTTAAGTCCGGTAAGTTGCAAGGTGGGGCCTCCATGGATCTGACTTGTTTGTCCAGCACATCCCACAGATCAAGTCAAGTCAAGTTGCTTTTTTTGTCATTTCAACCATATACAGTACAGTACGGTACAGTACACAGTAAAATGAAACGACGTTCCTCCAGGACCACGGTGCCACATAAAACAACACACTAACCACATGAGATGACACATAACTAAGACCTACGCATTTCTACATAAAGCGCTCATGCAGTTGTGTGCAAACAACATAAGACAGTACAGTAACTACTAAAACAGGACAACAGCACGGTAAGTGACAGTGTAGTGTCGACCAGTACACAGTTCTAGTGTGGAAGTGTCATATATAACAGGTAGTGCAAAAAGATAATAAAAATGCTGTGAATGTAAACATAACAAACTATGACATAGTATTCACCAGATAAGCTTATAACACATGTGGACATAGCAGTTATTGCAGTAGCAGCCAGGTAAAGAGGATAGTGATGACAAGAAATTAAATATCATATTTTTGTAAGTACATTAACATAAAAAAATTCAACTAGTCAGTACAGAAATGTACAAAAATTGCAAGGGGAGTGGGATGGTGTTTAGATCAGTATAAGTGTGTGTGTGTGTGTGTGTGTGTGTGTGTGCTTGTCAGTCCAGTCTCTGAGTATTGTGGCGTCTGATGGCTTGGGGAAAGAAGCTGTTAAGCAGTCTGGCTGTGAGGGCCCGAATGCTTTGGTACCTTATGCCAAATGGCAGGAGGGTGAAGATTTTGTGTGAGGGGTATATGCGGTCATCCACAATGCTGGTGGCTTTGTGGATGCAGCGTGTGGTGTAGAAGTCTGTGATGGAGGGAAGAGAGTCCCCGATGATCTTCTCAGCTGTCCTCAGTATTGCGATCTGATACGGTGCTCAGGCTGCCCTCAATAGACCCTCTGTAGAATGTTGTGAGGATGAGGGGTGGTAGATGGGTTTTTTCAGCCTTCTCAGAAGGTACAGATGCTGCTGGGCTTTCTTGGTTATCGAGCTGGTGTTGAGGTACCAAATGAGGTTCTCCGCCAGGTGAACATCAAGGAATTTGGTGCTCTTGACGATCTCCATGGAGCCATTGATGTTCAGCGAAGAGTGGTTGCACCGTGCTCTCCTGCAGTCAACAACCATCTCTTTTGTTTTCCCACATTCAGAGACAACTTGTTGGCTCTGCACCAGTCCGTTAGCCGCTGCACCTCCTCTCTTTATGCTGACTCATCGTTCTTGCTGATGAGACCCACCACAGTGGTGTCATCGCCGAACTTGGTGATATGATTGGAGCTCTGTATTGCTGCACAGTTGTGACTGAGCAGAGTGAACAGCAGTGGACTGAGCACACATCCCTGGGAGGCCCAGGTACTCAGTGTGGTAGTGTTGGAGATGCTTTCCCCGATCCGGACTGACTGAGGTCTCCCAGTCAGGAAGTCCAGGATCCAGTTGCAGATGGAGGTGTTCAAGCACAGCAGGTTCAGTTTTCCAATCAGGTGCTGAGGAATGATTGTGTTGAATGCTGAGCTGAAGTCTATGAACAGCATTCAAATGTAGTTGTCCTTTTTGTCCAGGTGGGTGAGGGTCAGATGTAGGGTGGTGGCGATGGCATTGTCTGTTGAGCTGTTGGGATGATATGTGAATTGCAGGGGGTCCAGTGAGGGAAGCAGCAGGGTCTTGATGTGCCTCATTATGAGCCTCTTGAGGCACTTCATGATGATCAGTGTGAGTGCAACGGGATGGTAGTCGTTGAGGCAGGACACTGAAGACTTCTTCGGCATGGGGACAATGGAGGTGGCTTTGAAGTATGACAGCGCTGCTCGGGGACATGTTGAAGATGTCAGTGAGAAGATCCGCCAGCTGGTCTGCACATCCTCTGAGCACTCTGCCAGGAATGTTGTCCAGCAGCTTTCTGTGGGTTGCCTCTGCAAAGAGTTTTCCTCACATCAACTGTGGTTAGACACAGCACCTGGTCATTGGTAGGAGGGGTGGTCTTCCTCGCATCATGTCATTCTGTGCCTCAAACTGAGTTTAGAGGTTGTTCAGCACTTCTGGAAGGGAAGTATTACTGTCACAGGCGGATGGTGTTGTCCTGTAGTTGGCTCTCTGGAGTGTGTGGTGATGGTTTTGGAGACATTGACGTCATCAATGCACTTGTTGATGTAGCTGGTAACTGATGCCATGTTTTCCTCCAAGTTGGTGGAGTTGCTGTCGGGTGCAGCCTCCCTGAACATGTGCCAGTCAGTGTCCTCAAAACAATCCTGAAGAGCAGAGATGGCTCTTCAGATGCGCGATTGGATTGAGATCTGGGGAATCTGGAGGCCAAGTGAACACCGTGAATTCTTTGTCATATTCCTCAAATCACTCCTGAACAATTTTTGCAGTGTGGCAGGGCGCATTATCCTGCTGAAAGAGGCCACTGCTGTTGCCATGAACAGGTGTTTTTGGCCTGCAACAATGTTTAGGTAGGTGGTATGTGTCAAAGTAACATCCACATGAATACCAGGACACAAAGTTTCGCAGAAGAACATTGCCCTGAGCAACACACTGCCCCTGTTGGCTTGCCTTCTTCTCATAGTACATCCTGGTACCATCTCTTCCCTAGATAAGCAATGCACACGCACCCGGCTCACCACATGATGTAAAAGAAAACATGATTCATCAGACCAAGCCACCTTCTTCCATTGCTCCATGGTCCTGATGCTCACAGGCCCATTGTAGGTGCTTTCAGTGGTGGACACGGGTCAGCATGGACACTCTGACCGGTCTGTGGCTACGCAGCCCCATACGCAGCAGGCTGTTATGCACTGTGTGTTCTGACACATGTCTATCATAGCCAGCATTAACTTTTACAACAATGTGTGCTACGGTAACTCTTCTGTTGGATCGGACCAGATGGGCTAGCCTTTGCTCCCCACGCACATCATAGAACCTTGGGCCTCCATGACCCTGTTGCCACTTCACCGGATTACTTCCTTAGACCACTTTTGGTAGGTTCTCAAATCACAATTTGGCCCTTGTCAAAGTAGCTCAGATCTTTGCACTTGACCCTTTTTCCTGTTTCTAACACATCAACTTCGAGAACTGACTGTTCACTTGCTGCCTAGTATAAATCCACCCCTTCACAGGTGCCACTGTAATAAGATAATCAATGTTATTCATTTCAACTTTAATGTATATTTAAGCGAAGTCCAGCTCTTGCTTGCTGCTGATCTTAGTATTGTAGTATCGTATATGTATAGTATAGTAATGTAGTATATTGTCTTGTGAAAAACAGCATGCTTAAGAGAAGCATGTTATTTTTAAAATCCTTGTAGCCTCTCCTGATTAGAGACTCGGAGGAACCTAAGAGTGTGAGCATGATTAAGTTAAAATATTTATTACACCTCACGTAATATAAGTGCTATTTTATGATGAATAGCCTACTTTATTATGCAGCTTGTTGAATGTATTGTTTGATACACAGACAGTATGAAACAAGAGCCTTGTATCGACGGAAACGATACAATAAGCAACTACTGGAAATGATTTTATGAGACATTTTAATAAATTGTACTTTCTGTGAGCAACTGCTAAAACAGCTACTAGTTCAAGATGGTCATTTAGGGTTTTTATTTTTATTTTTGTGCTATAATAAAGAAACTGCACACTGTTCCAGATTATTTCCTCAAACAGTTTGTTGGTTTATGCTTCATCATCCTGTTGATGTTAATCTCATTTTGAAAATAAGTTTAAGTTTTACAGTAAATGATATTCCTCTTAAGGGAAGTCACTTCCTCATTATGATATTCTTGTTTATGAGGATGAAACGGATGGAGATCATTAGTGTGTGCTTTCTTGTATCTCGGAAGCCTGGAGTGAATTTTCTGTGTACGTGTGTGTGTGTGTGTGTGTGTGTGTGTATGCATCATTTGACTTGTGATGGACCCTATCCCTTCTGCTCACTAATAGATTTCCCTCATAAACTTAAATTCACTCTCAACACTTCCCCCACACACTTTACACACCAGATAGTGTGTGTGTGTGTGTGTGTGTGTGTGTGTGTGTGTGTGTGTGTGTGTGTGTGTGTGTGTGTGTGTGTGAGAGAGAGAGAGAGAGAGAATGTATGTGTGTGTGTGTGTGTGTGTGTGTGTGTGTGTGTGTGTGTGTCTGTGGTATTCCCATCTGTGATTTTTGGTCCTTGTGGAGTATCTTAAATCTTTATCACAAAAAGATCATAGTGCGTTACACACACATGCACACACACACACACACAAACAATTTTTGTCTCTCAGGCCATATGTCTCCATATCATCTCCCTCATCTCCCTGAGAACCACAATATTTAGACCATAATCGGATTGATTTTCAACTGTGGTGCATGTGCGTGCGTGCGTACGTGTATGTGTGTGTAAGAGAGAGAGACAGAAATATGATGAGAGTGAGGTTATTTCATTAGGCTGCGGGGACAGATTGATAACACTCATCGGTCAGACAGAGAGAGAGGAATGAGGCCACTTTATTTATTCAGCACATTAATCTAACATAACAATCCTGCTAAGAGCATCTCTATCTGTTCATCTCTTCTTCTTCTCCACCTGCTACGTATCTCTCTCACTCACTCTCTGTCTCCCCTTTTCTTTCATTTTCTGTCTCTCTCTCCCCTTTTCTTTTTATCTCTCTTTGCTCCTGCTTCTTTTCCTTTCTCTCTGCCCTTTCTTCCATTTCTTCCATTTCTTTCCGTCTCTCTCTGCCACCTCTGCTTTGCCTTTCTGCCTATCTTTCTCTTTCTTTTTCTGCCCTTCTTCTTTTTCCTTCTGTCTCTACCTCTACCTTCTTCATTCTCCTTTCTCTCTCTCTCTCTGTCCCTTTTCCTTTTTTCTCTCTCTTGCAGCCCCTTCACCTTTCTTTTTCGGTCTCTCAGCCCCTTCTCCTTTCTTTCTTTTTCTCTCTCTCAGCCCCTTCTCCTTTCTTTTCCCCTCTGTCTACCCTTTCTTTCTCTCTCTGTCTGTGTCTCTGCTCCTCTTATTTCATATTCTGTCTCTCTTCCTGTACTTCTTGCATCTCTCTCTCTCTCTCTCTCTCTCTCTCACATAATGATACGTGTGAGAGCAGGAGGAATGAGAACTTGTGGAGTGGCAGCTATAGTTAAAGGATGTGGGAACGGTACAATTCCTGTGCTATTATAAAGAGCTTTTAATATTAATATCACTGAAATGTGATTCAGCACCACATAAAGAAATTATATTATACAAACATAATGAGTGTGAGATTATCTGAAAACGCAAGAGATGTGCCATGGCTAATATCCGCTGGAGTTATTTTTTTATAAAGCTGTTAAATTTCCTGTATCTAACTGCGATGACAAAATGTGTGAATGTTCCTCTTGGAATGTTACAGATCCTGTGAAAATATGTCTTTGAGTTGATATTATTGAAAGCCACATCTTTCTGAATTCACAAGTCACACTTGGAAAAAAAAAGACATGCAACGGTTTGGTCATTTGCATCATAAAATTTGAAAAACTATGAGAAAAATGAGAGATACAGTGACAACAAATTTCATTTATACCACCTGACTATGTAGTTCAAATGGGACACAGATATTTTGTTTGGTTTAAAGGTTCCAAGATTTATGGTTTATGTTTTCTGTGATGTGAAATGACTTGTGCTGCTATATTATATTTTGTCATTTCAAAAAGAAATAAAATTTGTAAAATTTGGGATTTAGATCAGAGGCAAGAAAGTGCTTTGAGAGACTTATCAAAGACCTCATCTGCTCCTTTCTACCCAGCACACTCCAGTTCACTTACTGATCTAACAGATCTATGGATGATGCCTTAACCCATGTCCTACACATTCCACAATATCTCATCTGTTTGGTAAGCTCAGGAAGCTGTACCTTGGCCTGTTGAGTTCTGGACTTTGACTGGT
This sequence comes from Stegophilus panzeri, assembly GCA_024331685.1. Taxonomy (NCBI): domain Eukaryota; kingdom Metazoa; phylum Chordata; class Actinopteri; order Siluriformes; family Trichomycteridae; genus Stegophilus; species Stegophilus panzeri. Next base: position 23,103,306 of record JANDJT010000041.1, read on the forward strand.
TGGCCACAGATGGTGCAAGTAGGTGGCTTCACCATCATCACCTTCACTCTCCAGACTGGAACTTTCCAAGGCTGTGTTTTAAGTCTTCTACTGTACTCTCTGTACACACACCACTATGTATCCAAACATGAATCCAACACTATCATGAAATTTGTAGGTGACTGGTCACCAGAATGATGATGGCCTACGTGGTTGAAGTGGAAAGGCTGGTGGAGACCCAGTGGTGCCAGGCCAACAACCTATTCCTAAACATCAGCAAGACAAAGGAACTGGTTGTTTACTTCAGAGGGTAACAGCAAAGGACATGCACCGCTCTCCCAATTAATGGGACACTGGTGGAGAGCATGAGCATCTTCCGGTACCTCGGTGTGCACATCAACAAGGACCTGTCATGGACTCCACACTTCTGCTGCAATGCGGAAGGCGAGACTGTACCATCTCCAACAGCTGAGGAAGAAATTGCAAATCTTGTCAGCTATCCAAAAAACATTTTATACTGCCACTATACAGAGCATCTTCACTGGAAACATCACCATCTCGTACGGGAACTGCAGTACTGAGGACCACAAAGCCCTGCTGAATGAATCACAGGACACCTACATACACCAAGCAGGGTAGGAACAACAAAGATCATCAAGGATCCCATACAGTATGGACTGTTCTGGTGGGTGCAACCACATGGCAAGGACTAAGAGGCCAAGGAGGAGCTTCTTCTCCCAAGCCATCAAAACTCTGACCTCATAACCACCAACTCCATCTAGCTCCTTACATTTATGTGTGCACACACACACACACTCACATACACACACAAACACAGAGTCTTCAGAGATGCCACATATAATTTCACTGCACTTTTGTACCAGCTACGAATGTGACTCGTAGTTTTACATTTTTGATCTGTTTTTGTCCTAAAGGCTTGATTTAACTCATTACAAATTGGATGGTGGCCAGATGTTAAGTTTTAACATCGAATATCTGATTCTTTCTGGCAAACATACATGATACACAGGGACCTTTAAAATCAAAGCAAAACAACGAATTAGCAAAATGTACACATTCTTTTAAATGATCATGGACAGCTCCAGGGTCCCTGGTTCAATCCTGAGTACACGTTACTGTCTGTGTGGTCTGTTCTTCCCAAATTTGTGTGGGTTTCCTCAGGGTTCTCTGGTTTCCTCCCACCTCCCAGAAACATGCCAATAGGATGATTGTCTATAATAAATTGTCTCTAGGTGTGAATGAGTGAGTGATAGTGTGGGTGTGGGTGTGTCCTGTGATGGACTGGCATCACATCCAGAGTTTGAACATTTTATGATGTTCGGAACATATGTACTGTAAGTGTAACGTAAGTGACTAAAACCAAAAGAATATTCCTTGCACTGATGGTCTGCTCTGTTGTTATAGGAAAATAATCCATGCCGGGGTCGTGAGATGCGAAGCAGAGGAGCCTGGTTTATACTTGTTACATGATTTTGTGGCTGTGGCAAAAAAAAAAAGAAAGCAGTGGCAAAACGAGTGGCATTGTTTATACATTCACTTAGGTACATCCTGAAGATTTAAAAGTGGTATTACTAAATGGTACATCAGAGCCAAACCATCCCTGTCCATCAGAATTCCAAATCGAACTATAAAATGTTTAGCGATTTCATGTACAGCGATGTTAAACACACTGTTGAGCTCTGTCTCTCTCATAGCTTTCTGCTGTCATCATGATTGTTGTCATGAGCTGTGTCTCAAATCAAGAACTCTGACCTTACATTCAAAAGTATTTACTAACCTCGAAAGTCCAGAAGACTGGTACGCAAAACAGATCATAGACAACGTGAGAGCTTTTTAAAATTCAAACACTGTCTGTAAAAGAAAAACTGGCTAGTGTTAGTACTCAGTAACAGTTTAAAAAAGTAACATTTTGAAGTAACTTTTACAAAATATTAGAAAAATCATGAGAGAGATTTCTCTCATGACCCAATTTGGAAATCAACTGACCCCATTTGAGGTCATAACCCTTAGTTTGGGAAACCCTGTGGAGCAGTAATCTTGTTTCAGGTTCTTTATTATTATTATTGTTGTTGTTATTGTTATTATTATTATTATTATTATTATTATTATTATTTTATTTATTTGTTTATTTATTTTATTATTTTTTTATTTTACAGGAACACTGAAATGACTTATTAACATTTTTTTTGTATCTACAGATCTGGTCAGATCCCATCCATCAACCACACACTGATGAGGAACAGGCTTTCCACTACAGACAGTGGGAACGTTATCAGACACTACAGAGGGAAAATCATTCTAGCTAGCTAGTGATGACTCATGATGATACAGCAGATTACATTTGACCAATCAGTGGTCACTATGTCTAGTTCCACCAACATTTCCCTGTTTGGTGCTCTTAGTACCCTTACAAGACAATTAACAGAATTCAGCAAATAAATTTAATACTACCTTGTACTAATCACAAATACCTTGTCTTTACCTTCTAGATTTTATTGTTTATTTTCCCTCCATTTCTCCCCAACTTGGTCAACTGCCAAGTCACGCCCACCCTCAAGCTCTCCCCCTATCCCATGACAGCTACCAATTACACTTTTGGGAAGTGTAAATATTTACAGTGTAAATATTTAAGTGCAGACGTTCCAAATTGTATTATTATTATTATTATTATTATTATTATTATTATTATTAATTTGCAGTGGAAATAATGACAAAATGGTAGATGTTACTGTACAATGCCATATTGCTTTGCCCTGTGAAAAACTCTGACTGTTTCCATTTCTTCTCCAGTCTCTCTCTCTCTCTCTCTCTCTTTCTGTCTGCCTCTCTGTCTTGCTTTCTCTCTCTATTTCTGTCTGTCTTTCTGTCTGCATCTTTATCACTTTCTTTCTTCTTCTCTCTCTCTCTCGTTCTGTCTTTCTGCTGGTGTCTGTCTGTCTCTTTCTCTTGGTGTCCCTTTTTCTCTCTTTCTGTTGTTTTTCTCTCCTTCTCTCTCTGTTTATGTCTCTGTCTTTCTGTTTGTGTCTATATCGCTTTCTTTCTGTGTCTCTCTGTCTCTCATTCTCTTTCTGTCTGTCTGTCTCTATATCTCTGCCTCTCTCTTTTGTTTTGTCTGTCTGTCTGTCTGTCTGTCTCTCTCTCTCTCCATTGGGATAAGGTCAAACAGGTACCTATGATATTACTCTGTAAATGTGTAGCCTCATTTCTCACACTCACATTTGCGCATACCTACCTCCCAAAGGGAGACACACAACCGAGATTGCTGATGACATCACCTGAGATCATTTTGTGTGTGTGTGTGTGTGTGTGTGTGTGTGTGTGTGTGTGTGAAATTGAGTGCACTGAAATTTAGAGCTTGTAATTAGCTTTCTTCACTCGGCTGCTCCCCAACCGCAAGCATTACGTCTGTGTGAGTGTGTGTGTGTGTGTGTGTTAGACAAAGGCTTCACACTCCCTCTGTGTTTTACCTTCTGAAATCCTTTCTCCTCACACACTCGCTGTCATCCAGCACTACAGCATTAACATGAAAACCCGAGACGTACTCAATAAAGCTGAATATAGAGAGGGATAAAAGTAGTATTCGGAAGCTTGTTTTCTTCTACAAGTAGATTATTGTTTAATGTTCCTGGTCTATATTTGTGTGTATGAAATATGTATTCACACACTCATTAGTCATTTTTTTCAAATTCACCTACCACACAGATGACTACAGAGTAGATTTTTTTTCTTAGCTATATCTCAGCACAGCAGTGGCATCATGTGTGTGTGTGTGTGTGAGAGAGACAGAGAGAGAGAGAGAGAGACAGAGACAGAGAGACAGAGAGAGAGTGGTGCTGGTATGAGTGCATGAGAGAATGCTCATGTGATTCGGGTGGATTTTAGAGCCGGAGCTCACACCACAGCTGCTCTCTGACTAAGAATTATCTGCGGCACCAAACACTCATCAAACACACCTTCTGTTTTTGACCTGTCTATGAACAGTGCAGCACCTGAGTGACTCATCAGGCAAGAAACAGCGACGTTTGTAAACATCGACTACTTTACATTTAATAACTGATAAAAAACTTGCACATTCCTTTATTATTAGTATACTTTTACCAAGCTAGAGAAGCCCTGGTGGATGAATCATTTGCTTTGCTAACATTGCTTCTCCATTCTGATCTTGCAAATCTAAGTTGCAAGGTGAGGCCTCCATGGATCCGACTTGTTTGTCCAGAACATCCAACAGATGCTCGATCGGATTGAGATTTGGGGAATTCGGAGGCCAAGTCAAACACCTTGAACTCTTTGTCATGTTGCTCAAACCATTCCTGAACAATGTTTGCAGTGTAGCATGGTGCATTATCCTGCTGAAAGAGGCCACTGACATTAGGGAATACTGTTGCCATGAATGGGTGCACTTGGTTTGCAACAATATTTAGGTAGGTGGTACGTGTCAAAGTAACACCTACATCAATGCTAGTATCCAAGGAACATTGCCCAGAGCATCACACTGCCTCTGCTGGCTTGCCTTCTTCCAATAGTGCATCCTGGTGCCATCTCTTCCCCAGGTAAGCAACACACACACACACACACACACACTCGGCCGTCCACATGATGTAAAAAATATGATTCATCAGACTAGGCCTGTCACCAGTTCACTGGATGTCCTTCCTTGGACCACTTTTAGGTAGGTACTCACCACTGCATACCGGGAACCCCCCACAATACCTGTTCTTTTGTAGATGCTCTGACCCAGTCATCTAGCCATCATAAGTTGGCCCTTGTCAAAGTTGGTCAGATCCTTACACTTACCCATTTTTCCTGCTTCTGAAACATCAACTTCAATAACTGTATATTTCCTTGCTGCCTAATATATCACACCCTTGGACAGGTGCCATAGTAATAAGATAATCAATGTTATTCACTTCACCTCTCAGTGGTTTTAATGCTATGGCTGATTGGTGTAGACTTGGTGACATTTTAGGCACCAAAAAGAGTTTAGCAACAAATCTAGTGACATTAGCAACACTAGCTGGCATGCCAAGAGCCACAACATACCTGTCTGTCTGCTTTCCAAGTAGAACTGTATATAAAATGGTTAGCGATTTCATGCACAGCAACGTTAAACACACTGCCGTTAAACTTTCCGTTGTCATCGTGATTAGTGTCATGAACCGTGTTTCCACTCAAAAACTCTGACCTTACATTCGAAAGTATTTCCTCATCTAGAAAATCTAGAAATATGGTATGCAAAACAGACTTTCGAAAGGTTTGAAGGCTATGTGAGAGGTTTTTAAAAAAAATTTCAAGCACTAACCATAATATTCACTGTTTGCTTAGCTGCGGCAGATGGAGATCACCTTCAACCACAGGCTCATCCCCCCAACTGCAAGACGGAATGCTTCAGATGTGCCGACAGCCATCAGACTGAACAATACCTAACCACCCCCCACCCTTGACCTTACTTTACTACACTACATATATGTTGCTACATGGGTACCATACTGTACTATTTGCATGGCTTACACATCACTGTTTCATAGTTATTGTTATATGTCTACACTGATTATACCGTACAGCTGCAATATGTATATAGTATATAGTATTGTGTACACTGTACATATGCGATATGTACATGGGCTATATGTATAGTGGGACAGTATTTGTACACTATATGTACATATTTATACATCTTGTATATACTCTTTATATATCCCTGTATTGTTGTCCTTACTATCTCTTTTTTCTTCACCTGTCTTGCTGCTGCTGTGACACCCTAATTTCTCCATCTGGGGATTAATAAAGTGTTATCTTATCTTATCTTAATAGGATAATGTCTCAAATGTTTGTCTTAGTGCTCAATAATGATCTACAATAGTACTCAGGTCTGTATGTATACGATTTGAGACACAACACTAGATTATTTAGTCAGTAGCAGACACTTTCACATGACGCTCACATGACGCCCACTATTTACATTGGTACTGCATCATGCACATGCTTAGAGTTCATTTCTAATGACGTGCACAAGAGACACACCACCGACAGCAGAATATGTGCAGCAGCCATCTTGCGTATGCCTACACATAGCTAAAACCAAGCCTTTAAAGTGGAGCAGCTTGTGACCTCGGATAGGAATGATTTATTATCTTTATTTACATTGCGAAATATTGACACTGAAATATCTCCAAACATATCATTGAGCTCCATCATATTCCACTCATTGACATTAGTTTTTATTATTATTATTATTATTTTTTACTTTTCCTCCATGTTTGTTTTTCTTGCTTTCTCTCTGACCTGTGACCTGATTGGTAGAACATTGTCTTTGTGTATTTTCAAAAACACAAAACACTGAATTTTATTTTCCAAAATTTTTCAGTTGCAATATTTTGTTGTTTATTTTACCCATCCATCTGTGTGTGTGTGTGTGTGTGTGTGTGTGTGTGTGTGTGTGTGTGTGTGTGTGTGTGTTAGACAAAACCAGAGATGAAACCAGCTGATAGTCTGTAAGAGATCAGGGGGTCCCAAGAGAGCAATGTGAGAGAAAAGTGGTCATGTTA
>JANDJT010000041.1:23109860-23136982 GCA_024331685.1 Stegophilus panzeri
CCCAAATGAAATGCTGCCACAGACATGGATCACACACACACGCACCCACAGACACACACACAATGCAGTGTTTGTCACTGTACTGTGTCTGTGGTGAAGCTAAAGTGGGAAACATTATATTTTTCACTTTTAATGAGTTGCTCAGTGATCATGCTGTTATTAAACATGTGATCACTAATGACTTACAACAACTCTCCTCTCTCTCTTCCTCCATCTGCATTTTGTCATGTTGTCATTGGCTGTCTCTCTCTCTCTCACACACACACACACACACACACACACACACACATACATACTGTACTCACACACTCACACACCTCTGTTCCGGACTCCTCTCTGGTCTCTCCCTGCTTCCTTGTTCGTTGATCAATAATAATAATAAGCAGAAAGGATGAAGGCTTAATCATAATCAATAAGCACTGCATGCGGCTCGGACAGATGAGATGAGGACAAATCATCTGTCCCGACAGCTAGCCTGAGTTACACCCAGGCTCCATCTTAAACCTCTCGACTCAAACTCATACACTAATTAACGTACAACCTATACTCACAGCTCCAAAAACCAGTACTTACCCTTACACACACACACACATTTATTTTTTAATGACTCAGTGTGCATAAAGTTACGACCAATTTAACTTACATGCAAAAGTAATTTGTCTGTTAGTGCAGCTTTGCTTACTTAAAGCAGAATCTATGGACTATGTGATTAATTTTAATTGTATATGATGAATTAAACTGTACTATTTAAAAAAAGAACTGTCAGAGTTTTAACCTTTTACTGCAAACATCATGATTCACTCATAGAAAATTGCATTTTTAAACTGAATTTTGTAAAGTAATATTTTTGTTGACATACAAACACACCATACAACTATGGAAATAGACCTATTGAACATTTAGGTGTTTTTGTTTTGTTTTTGTCACTGCTGAAGCAGAAGTACACGTGGCATTTGGAATATTTAACTTCTTGCAACCTTTTTTTCACTTTTCTTTTGTTTAATAGAATTTCCAAATGAATCCCTCTCTTCTATTGAAATATGAGAGCGTTAATTTTTAATTTGAGATTTTTTCCCGTTATTGGTCAACTCCTCAATATGGTCTAACTCATCCTCACATAACAAACGGTCCATTTTCTGAACAGAGGAAATGTAAACCATTATTACGAAAGCTGTGTAAAGTAAAAGTGGAATAGTAATCATATCACCTTCATGCAAATAGATTGAAGATTTTGCTTTGGTCTTCACGTTCACCAAACTGTCTTAAGTGGATCCACATATACTGTAGTTTACGAAACAAAATATTAGACATTTATTTTTTTTAAAGAACCGTAGATTTAAATGCCAACGATGTAGTACAAAATAAGCAGATTATTGATAGATAAAAAAATTTGCACACACTAATTTAGAACATACTGCATGATGTGTGGAAAAGAGGAGGACTGTGGGAGATTTAAATGTCAAATGTCTTCATCCAAACACATACTTAGCACAACTAAAGCCCATCTACTATAAAAAGAACACTATTTAAAGGCCTTTCTCTTAAATGCAAAAAGAGGGGGTGGGACAATCTAGAAAAATGGTAGGTTATTTCTAGAAAATATGGCAAGAAGATGCAGTAGAGAGCTGAGGAAAATGCCACTGTTTAAAACGTCATGTTTTTCAGTAATAAATTTCACAATTTAATCTTCCACCGAAATGCATGTGTACATGGCCTTTAATAATCTTACAATAACACCTTAATAAAATTGATACCTTGTATAAATTGCTCTTACCTCTTCCATTATCAGGCTCATATTTAGACGAATAGCATGAACATGAGCATAATGAACATGACTAATTAAATTACATTACATGACTAGCATAATTTCATTACTGATTATTTATTTATAAAAGGTATACATACCGTATATAAGTAGGGCCAGAGCAGTTATGTCTTATAAGTAACATAATTACTTATACTAAACGTACTGCTTTGATTTCTAACATAACGTTTAATTTAACTAAGGTTTACACTATTTACTTTCCTTTGTTAGGTTCCAAAATAAAGCTTAATAAATTCAATCATTTTAAATAGACCCTTACTCGATGCCTCTATTCTGTCATCCAACCAAATTCTAAACTAAAATTTGTCTCTGGTTTTTGGTGCCTGTTTTTTTTTTTTTTCTATTGCTCTCAGCTTTCCTCAATTTTAAGCTGGTCAGGTTTTAGAGCACAACACAGCACAAAGTCTGCCCTCCTTACTGTATTATATAACTTACTCTTAACTGCTGATTCTGTAAAGCATGCTGTTTCATTTCTATCAGACCTTCATGCAGCCTTTGACACAGTCACCCAAACTATTCTTCTGAACCCTCTCAAGAGTTTTATGCCCATGCAGGCAACTGCTCTAAAATGGTTTGTTCACTTTTCAGTTAGAATTGTGGTAGAATAATCTGTTCCTCATGAGCTATTAACCTGTGGGGTACCTCAGGGCTCCATTCTGGGCCATATTTTATTGTGTACATTCTTGGGTCAAAAGTGCAGCATTGGCTCCCAGCAGAAAAGTGTTCACCCTATCACCAGCAGACCACGAGTTTGAATCCTGATGATTTCACAGTCTATTGTGGCTGGAAGACTTCCCTGCTTGTTACTCTCTCCCATGTCAATCAGAGCGATAGTAACCAATCATGAGCCTCTGTGAGCTCAAGAAGAGGGTAGATAGTGCTTTCTTCTAAGTGCTCGGTAAGATAGCATGAGCAGCAATTTGAAAAGATGTGCCTTGGAGGAAACATGCATTAGCGCTAACCCTCCCAGGTTGGCAGCTGTCTTAAGATAGCGGAGAGATAGTTTGTAGATGGGGAAAATGGGGGTAAAAAGGGCAGTATTTGGGCCAAATGGTAGTGTAGTGGGTAGCCACACACCACAGCTCACAGCTCCAGCATCCCTGGTTCAATCCTGAGCTGAGGTCAGTAGGTGGACTGTCTATTCCAAATTGCTCTGGGGTACAAATGTGTGTGTGTGTGTGTGTGTGTGTGTGTGTGTGTGTGTGTGTGTGTGTGTGTGTGTGAATTTGTGTGTGTTCTGAGATGGTGTATTGCCTGCCTCACACCCAATGTTCCCAGAATATGCTTCAGATCCGCTGTGAGCCTGACCAGAATAAAGCCATTAGTTAATAATGAAATAAATGAATGAATGAATGAAGTGCAGTAGCTTTACCATTGTTTTTAACGTTAATGTTTTACCAAGTTGTTGAAAATGGCTCTGAAGCCCTCTTTTTCTATTTGTTCTATTTTTCATGTATATTAAATGCTGGATGTCTAAATATGTCCTCCAGTTAAATTATGGCTTGTTTTTTTCCCATCTAAAAACAAGCCATAATTTTTCGCAGTGCAATCAACATCGTCATTGAACATTGTCACACCTGCAGCTAGTATGAAATACAGCGGCAATGCACATGGCCTGTAGCAAAAAGAGAGATGATGCCAATATAAAACTGAATTGAAGGTTTCTGATCCACATGGCGATTACAATAAGCTACATACAGCCAAAATATCTCAACAAAGATTTAAATCCCATTTGAAACTTAGGGTGGATTTTGAAATTGCACGTCCATCAGAGGGATACTTGTAACCTTGGGGAATTAAGGAATGTGCCAAAATTGAACCCAATCCTGGAAAAAGCTAATTGCATCTTACCATAACCATCTCAAAGCTGTAATTGCCAAAAACGGCTTTGCAACAATAATACTAATGTTGTAATGTTGTATGAAAAATATCTTTCTTTGTGCTTGTGACTACAGGGTGTCACAAAAGCCTCCATACATAGGAGAAATTAAAACACAGAAGAGCGTATTGAAATCATTCTCATGGCTGGACCCGGAAGCTGTCGTAAGGTTGCGATGTACTTTAACAGGAAACATGGCAAACACATCACACACGACACTGTTGCCAAACTTATTAACAAATTCAAAAAGACTGGAAGCGTTGCAGACCAACCGAGAAGTGGATGTCCACTAACATTTACTGACAAAGGTACAACTGACCTGGTGCTGGCAAACACAGTCCCCTACTGTATGGAGATTTTTGGGGCATCCTGTATATACTTTCTGTTCACATTGCCAAAGTGTGTAAATTTGAAGCATATTAAATAACAAATAATAAAAGTGTCTGAATATGTATTTCCCCTCACTGCAAGTCTCTGACCTTCTTGGCCCCTTCTAATTTTGAACAGGATGATTGGTGTAAATGGTTATTATTTTGTCTTCTGGGTAAATTGGAAATACCTTACATAGCTTCTGAAGGGCAGTACTGAATGAAACAAAACAAGCTCTTTAACCCTTTTTACCAGTACACTGGTAAAAAGAGTTATTAAACAAAATAATAACAGTTTACACCAATCATACTGTTCATCCGTTTCTTAATGTATCGTGTTGCCTTCTTGTGAATCAGTGAATGTTTGTACCTTTTGTAATAGTTGTGTACGAGTCCCTCAGTTGTCCTCAGTGTGAAAAGATGGATCTCAAAATCATATAACCACTGGGGTTAAATATGCACAAGACAATCGTAAAACATAAACATAAACACAGTCGCTGATCATCCAGGTAACAACACGCAGTATTAAGAATCAAGGGTATGTAAACTTTTGAACTGGTTCATTTGTGTAAATTCAGTTATTACTGGACTATATGTAAACATCTGTTATGTGAAATAGCTTATTCAGAGCAATACTAAATAAAAATAAAATAAAATTTTTATGACCCCTCTTATTTAAAAAAAATTATAATATTTTATAAACAATTTATGACTATAATGGATATGAACCTTCATGATCATCATCAACCTAGGAAATGTGTGTGGTCCTGGTTCAAGTGTAGTAGCATTCTACAGTTCTCCCTTTCCATTCATAGACATTGTGCTACAATCATCAATGGTACACCTACAAAGTGACCTGGATAACAAGATAAAATGTAGCCATTCCTATAAGCAACCATTTCTTTCACTCACCTTCTACTAATTATCATAAGATTAGTGTAACTGCAGCTGTAGTCTTTATTCTTCAGCGTCGATGAATTCCTGTGTGTAACAAGATAACACAGTCTTAACATGCATCATCAGTTGTAAGCTTCAACATTACAGGGCTGCCTCGACAGCAGACAGACAGCTCGCATTGAATCTTCTAATGAGTTTTGCTTAATTACTTCCTCATTAGTTAATTTGCTCTCCAACTGCTTTGTATATCTGACACCACACTGTATACATGTACACCATGTCTGTATGCAGATCATTATTGTCACACTTCCTGTCATGTTTGTTTGTTTGTGGGGCCAGGGTCATTGACGGTAGTTGTCTTGGTGATGATATGGGTTGCAGTCAGGAAGCGAGAACACACACACACACACACACACACACACTCACTCACACACTGCCGGTCGAACTCCGCTCAAATGCTGCATTGGCATTACAAGCTGAGCTACTGCCAAAGCAATAATAAGAACTGTCAGAGCCATACAAATGAACAGGTGACAGAGGGAGACGCCGATATGAACGATAGAGTCTGAGAAGGGCTAAACACACACACATATGGTACGGACTTAAATGCAAATATACACACATAGATATTCTTACACTTATACACATGTACATACATAAATACAAGCATTTGCATACTCATATACACTCACATATGTCCGATACATGCACATACACGCTTAAGGTTATTTCCAGAATTATTGGCACCCTTAATAAAAAGCATATTTTCCAAACACACACACACACACACACACACACACACACACAGTCTGGGAAAGCGACAGCGACAGATGTGTCCACAGAATGGTAACATATGGTTGGCACACTACTGCAGGCATAAACACACAGACACAGCAAAATTCGGCTTTCTCTGTCGGTCCCCTCAAAATGCACCCAGATGATCGACACACTCCTGGAACTCAGTGCTAATTACAGCCACACACATGCACACACACACACACACACACACACACACACACACACACACATTTCATCCTCATGTTATCACCTCAGGTGGCATTGTTTTCATCCTACCGTTTTTCCCCTACATGTTTTACCAGCGAGTGTGGAAATTGAATGGGGATGTGTTTCAAATACAAGTCATTCGTTTTCCTCTAGCGAGCCACAGATGCAAGGAGGCATGACGAGCTGGAATTTACTGCTGTCACTCAGGCCGTTCTGAACTCCAATCATTTCTCCAGGAAACATACACTAGATCTGGATCTCCCTTTAGACCTCGAGACATTTACAATCAGGACCGTACACCAAGGTTAAGTTCACTTTCTTGGCTGCAGCTTAGTGTTTAAAACAGATTAGCTTTTTTTTTTTTTTTACCTGCCTGAAATACTGAGACTAAAGTACTCACATGCAGGGGTCATTTCATATTGATTCTCTCTTCTGTTTTATTTAGGTGTCACAAACAATTCTCCTAAAATTCCTTAGGAGAAGTAGAATGACACAAAAAAGAGACATGATTTTTTTTGTTGTGTGTGATTAAAGGAGACAAAACAGAGACGATGGTAGCATCAACAGGATTTGAACACAATCTCTAAATCACAATACTTTACCATTGCACAACATGGGAAGCTGTTATTTGAAGTTATTTTCAAGAACTGTGCAGTAAAATCAAAATGACATTTGACTAGAATAGATTTGAAAACAATTTCTAAATACAAAAAGCATTAAAAAATGAATGGACAATAAATAAGTACGATTTAGAATACTCAAACACTTTGTATAGCTAAAATAAAAGCTGGAATACAGAATACCTGGCATCTAGTGCACTTCTCTTCAAGTATACTTAAAATAGCAGCACATAAAATTGCATTAGTGTACTTTTCTTTTTAAAATTTACTTAGAAATAATAGAGGGCATGGTGGCTTAGTGGTTACCACACTTGCCTCCCACCTCTGGGGTTGGGGATTTGAATCTCGCCTCTGCCCTTGTGTGCGGAGCTTGCATGTTGTCCCTGTGCTTCAGGGGTTTCCTCCGGGTACTCCAGTTTCCTTCCCTAGTCCAAAGATATGGGTTGTAGGCTGATTGGCATTTCCAAATTGTCCGTTGTGTGTGAATGTGTGTGCGATTAGGGTCTGTGATGGGTTGGTACCCCATCCAGGGTGTCCCCCTGAGTTCCCTGGTATAGGCTCCAGGCTCCCCATGACCCCGTGTAGAATAAGTGGTACAGAAAATGGATGGGTGGGTGGATGGATAATAGTATACAGTGCTGTGAAAAAGTTTTTGGCCCCCTCCTGATTTCTTCTGTTTTTGTTTATATCTCATACTAAATAATCTTCAAATAAAATACATTTATTATTATTATTATTATTATTATTATTATTATTATTATTATTATCATTATTTTATTGAAACAAAAAAAATTATCCAACACCTATCACCCATGTGAAAATCTAATTGCCCCTTAAACTTAAAATCTGGTCGTGCAACCTTTAGCAGCAGTAACTGCAACCAAAAGCTTTCAATAACTGGAGATCAGTCTTTCGCAGCGCTGTGGTGGAATTGTGGCCCACTCTTCTTTGCAGAATTGCTTTAGTTCAGCCACACTGGAGGGTTTTCGAGCATGAACTGTCCGTTTAAGTTCCTGCCACAGCATCTCAATTGGTTCAAGTCAAGGCTTTGACTAGGCCACTCCAGAACTTTAATTTAGCTTTTTTTGAGCCATTCAGAGCTGGATTTACTCCTATGCTTTGGATCACTGTCTTGCTGCATAATCCAGTTGCACTTGAGTTTCAATTTACGGACTGAAGACCAGACATTCTCCTTTAGGATTTTCTGGTAGAACGCAGAATTCATGTTTCCCTCAATTATTGCAAGTTGCCCAGACCCTGAAGCAACAAAGCATCTCCTCACCATCACACTTCCACCACCATGCTCCACCGTAGGTATAATGTTCTTTTTGTGGAATTCTGTGTTTGGATTACACCAGATGGGACCAGGGAGACAGAGGAGCCTGTCAGACAACAGAGGACAAGGGCGGTTCAGGCGAGACATGCACTGACGTCTCCGATTCCGGCGGTGGTGCAGACTATTTTGAGGACTTTGGCCTGAGAAAATGAGTGATTGTGCTAGGTCACAAATAGTTCACGGCATGGCAAGTAGGCCTTCTTTCAGTGACACAGCAAAGGGATTCCCTAAAGACATAGAGAGTAGGGCATTCCCCAGCTACTTGCTGTACAGTAAATCCGTGAATGAACAGGAAAAAACTGAGAGGGACTGGGTGATTTACAGCAAGAGCAAAGAGGCTCTATTTTGCCTCCCATGTTTACTTTTCTCCTCTGAATTAGAGAGAAAACCATGCAGTGTTCTTAACACAAATTGCAGAATGGAGATTGCTAAATTAAAGTGGATGATAGCTTCCCTGAGCATGAAAGATCTAGCGCACTCTAGCACTGCTACTGGAAAGTAGAAGTTGATCAAAATGACAGTAGAAATGAGACTCTACTGGAGAGACTGAAGAGACTTCTACGGTAACTTTATTTTTAGCTTCCAGGAATCTGAGTTTCAGAGTTAACACTAGACTGTATGACTGTATGACGAGCCTGACATTTTTCTAGGAATAGTTCAGCTGTTTGCAAAATATGATCCAATTCTTTACGAACATGTGTTAAACATGACAAAAAAAAGGAAAGAGACATGCAACACATTACCTATCCCATGACATGCAGAACGAATTCATTGAGTTGTGTGGGCAGAGTGTATTAAATACAATTAAAAAAGAACACGAAGAGGCAACATACTACTCTATAATTGCTGACGCAACACCAGACATCTCTCATAAACAGCAAAATGTGTTGATTCTGAGGTATGTCCATAGACCTGACACTACTGGTCAGTTGGTGATAAAAGAGTGCTTTATTGATTTCAAGTATTTTTCACAGGTGAAGAACTTGCTCAAATGTTACTTGATTCATTGGGGAACCAAGGGATTTCCATTATAGCTGTAGGGGACAAGGTTATGATAATGGGGCAAATATGGCAGGAAAGTGTCAGGAAGTGCAGGCCCGCATTCTGAATGTTAATCCTCTCGCTACATTTTCCCCCTGTCCTGCACACATGTTGAACTTTTTGAACATTTTTTGGGGGAAAGTAATTATCTTTATGTACTCTTCAGTGCCAGTCCTGAATGCTGGGAAATGTTACAGGGGATTTTAGGATGTTCTCTGCATTGACCTTCAGACACGCGTGGAGCGCATGAATAGAGGCCGTGCATCCTATTGCTAAACACTTGCCACGTGTGATTCAGGCACTAGAGGCACTTATAAATCAGATAGGAGGCATGGGGTTTAATGTTATACTTTTTTTGCGGCAATTATCCTTCTTGGCTTTTGGGTTAAGGTATTGCAATGTATTGATGACAGAAATCTCATGGCAAGTCCCCTCAATTTACAAGCATCCAACATCGAACAAGGTGTTGGTGGATGAAATTATTTCTTTATGAGAGTCTAAGCAGGATCTTCTTTCAGAGGCCACAGTTGTGGCCGAGGAGGCTATGGGCATTGAGCTGAAACTAGACTGCAGGCATTGAAAGAGAACACACTTCTTCGACGAGGCAGATGTAGAAATATCTGAAGAGTGTCCCGAGGTCATTTTTAGGAACAAGATATTTTACGTTGCTCTTGATTCCATCATTTCACAACTTAAGACACGGTTTAATACAACAAAGCAGATATATAATGAGTTTTCCATGGTGTGGAACTTTAGGGATATGTCGGATGAGACAGATTGTCTCAAAACACAGACCAGGCACCTTAAATGTGTGTACGGTGCTATATTTGACAAGAACCTAGGTACTTTGGAGCTTCTGAATGCAATATATAGCATGGAGCTTCACAGCATTTATAGTGACTTGTGTGTCTTGCTGTGCATTTTTCTGTGCTTGCCAGTCACTGGGTGGTGAACGCGCGTTCAGTAAGATGAAACTTATAAAAAAAAACTACCTTGACAGACTGTCTCAGGACAGACTGAATGGTCTTGTGCTGCCAGTTGGCACACAATCTGAACTTCAAGGACATTATACATGACTTCACTGCCAAAAAGGTGCGGCGGATGGTATTTTCACTGTTTTAGGCTTTAGGCTCCTCGATGTTTACGAGACATTTTTGAGTGCTTTTTGCATTTTGTTGCAAATACATTTTCACACATTTTCACTTTTTTGCTTCGATAAATAACATTATCATTTAAAAACTGTATTTTGTGTTTACTCAGGTTGCTTTTGTTTTATCCTAGATTTAGTTTTATTTTCTGAAACAATTTAGTATGAGATATACACAAAAACAAAACAAAAACTCAGGATAGGGGCAAATACTTTTTCACAGCTCTGTATCTCTTAAAAATATACTGTTTGTAATAAACTTGGTAGTATATCTGAATTAACTTATATCTTGACAGATTTAACCCTCCGGTTATGTCAGAGTCAGTGTCACACTTTTGGTGTTTGTGCCAAATTTGGGCACCTCATTAAAAATGATTATACAGCAATAATTAAACATAGATTATCATCTGACTGTGTGTTACTCCTCTTAACCCATTTCTTTCCTAGCTATTATCACAAGTTTTTCACTTCTATTTGGAATTTATAGAATATACTGTAGACTTAATTTACCTGAAGTCATACCACTTCTTTATGAGTAAAATATGCATATTTTATGTGTAAGTCACCAAAATACTTGTTTTGCCATCATTTTGTTGTAGTTTCACAAAAATACTTCTGGGGTGTTTCCACTTAAAACTGTGTGATATGGTTTTATCTATATAGAAAAGATAAAATATTAAAATGAACATTTACTTGGCAAACATCAAACATTCTGACAGGTTATAAAAACTCATTTGAATATTTCATGTTACTTTTTTTTTTGTGTGTGTGTGTGTGTGTGTGTGTGTGTGTGTGTATGTGTGTGTATGTGTATGTGTGTTCATACACAAGAGTGGCATTGTGTGGTAAGGACCATCCTGTGCCTTGCAAATATATTTACTGAATTTGGGAATAGAACTGGCACCTCTTCCTGTTCTTTTCTTGGGGGCAACTGCTGTCCATCCCTCACCAAACTGGCAGAAGTCGGTGTGTGAAGAAGGTGTTTCAATATTAGGAGTCACCAGAGCTCTCCTTAGCTCTTCCAGGATGAGCCTTCTCCTGTAGGACTTTCCCTGGATTGATTTCTGTCCACACTACAAAGGCATTGTAGACAGAATCATCGAAGATGTTATAAAACGCCCCCATCGGCCAGTTTGCCCTGATGGATGGATGAAGATTACAGTAACTTTCCATTCTTCCACAAGAATGCATTATCCACATCAGGAGGGTCCACTTCGTTATCAGCTGATTCTTCCTCATCGGATTGTTTAAGGTTTGGATGATATTCAGTGTGGTCCTCTAGTTCAGACACGTACTCTTCCACTTCCTTAGTGTCATCTAGGCCTCCTTCATCCTTATCAAAGTTCAGATCAAATACATGATCAAGAGCCTCACACACAGTGAATAGTTTGCTCATTGTGCTAGTGTAGAATGAAATGTGAGCAGGCCCCAACATATTTATAGGGTTATAGGGTCAGACACACAGTGTAGTACTGTGTGTGTGTGTGTGTGTGTGTGTGTGTCTGAGAGAGAGAGAGAGAATATGTATGTGTTGAATTCTGCATGCTTATTCATAGTCTCACACATTCATTAGTCATAGTTAAGGTTAGCTTGTCATAGTTAAGGTTAGCTCTTCATTAGTTTGTGATCAGTACATGCCTTAACTCATCATTAGTTAATAATTAAGTAAGCATTAATGCAGGGATTAGTGCATGATTATTCATGTACTGTTATTGTAAAGTGTTCCCCTTCAATCAAGCACTTAAAAAAAATAATTGTGCTACTGACACAGACACTGACGAAGGAACCCCATGATCAGGGTCCTGGGTCAGAGGGGGGACTGAAATGTGTGTTCAACAAATTCATTCACCATACTGCTCTAACACTTTTCTCAAATCAAACCCTACAATACAATGATTATAACCTTCAGAGTTTTGGCCGGAGCGAAGAAACCAGCTAAGGCTAAAAATGTTATCATTTAGAGCCATGTGGCATTTCACCATTTCTACATTCTGCAACCCTAAATAATAATGTGTTTATTTTCATATTGTAAAATATTCATATACATTTTTTTTTGTAAGAATGCAATGCAGATCGTGTTACTCACATTTTTTTATTAAGATTGCCTTGTTTTTAACCTTGAGACATGTTTTCTAGCCAGATTTGCATGTTTTGTTTTCAAATGACTTTTAAAGAAAGTTGGCTTTATACTTTTAATTAGATCATCAAATACTCCTCTCTGTACTTATGTTTGGAACAGTAATGGCATGCCTTTGGCCTTGTGGTTTTTGGAGAAAAAAAATCAATTTGTTGCGTGTATTGTCAACCAAAGAACAATAAACAAATTTTAATTCAAAAGAAACAAATCTATATTAATGTGTTTTTCTGAAACACACATACACACACACACACACACACACACACACACACACACAGACACACAGACACACACACACACAAAAAAAAAAAAGAGAGGAGAGCAAATCACATAACTATGAATTGGAAGTAAGGACAATAGCAGAGGAAGTTAAAACCTCACAATGACAGTATTTCAGCTTAATTTGTTTTCATCTTGATAGTATCAAGTATCATGAAAGTATCATTTGATTTTTACATATATCAAAAATCTGTAGCAGTAACTGCAGGTAAGCCTAAGAGTAATGCCCAAAGATTACACACTTCCCAGTTACTCTAGATATATTATAATCTACTGGAAAGCCTTCCCAGAAGAATGAAAGAATGAAAGATATTATAACAGAAAACGGAGACTAAATCTGGAATGGGACGTTCAAAAACCACATGATTGTGGTTTTGGCCATGTAATGTAATCCTTCATTCATTCAGCTTCAGTGAGAGCTTCATCTGGCCATATGCACTAGGCATGAGACGAGATATATGTATGTCCAATTCATATGTGCCGCTGGGCACACATTCACACACTTATTCACAGTTAGGGGTAATTAACAGAGGCTATCTACCTACATGTTTTTAGACTATGGGAGGAAATCTGAGAACCCAAAGGAAACCCACATATACACAAAGAGAACACGAACCGAACTAGGGACCTTTGAGCTATGAAGCGGCAAATTTACCCTCTGTTCCACTGTTATATAAAATATAAAATTGTAAATATAATAAAAGGAAAGTGTTTATTACATCAAAATTTACATTAAAAATAGTGAACCTGCTATGTTACGAGCAGTTGTACTGTAAGTCTTTTCTTAGGCCATTGTGCTCTAACAGTTAGTATTCTGGTTAGAAGAAAAATAGCACCAATGAGTCAGATTGCAAATCTGTAGCATTTTGTGTGTTTGTTTTAGGTGATTATATAGAGTGGTGCTTCAATGTTCGTGAACTCTTTAGAATTTTCTATATATCTGCATAAATATGACCTAAAACATCATCAGATTTTCACACAAGTACAAAAAAATAGACAAAGAGAATCCAATTAAACAAACGAGACAAAAATATTACACTTGGTCATTTATCTATTGAGGAAAATGATCCAATATTGCATATCTGTGAGTGGCAAAAGTATGTGAACCTCTAGGATTAGCAGTTACTTTGAAGGTGAAATTAGAGTCAGGTGTTTATTCATTCAGTGGGATGACAATCAGGTGTGAGTGAGTGCCCTGTTTTATTTAAAGGATGGGGATCTATCAAAGTCTGATCTTCACAACACATGTTTGCGGAAGTGTACCCTGTCATGAACAAAGGAGATTTTTGAGGACCTCAAAAAAATAGTTGTTGATGGCTGAAAAAGTTTACAAAACCATCTCTAAAGGAGAAAGGAGAAAACTACTGCTCTGCAAAAGAACATCACTGCCCATCTGTAGCAAAAGATCACGTGGATAAGCCAGAAGGCTAATGGAAAAAAAATTTTGTGGATGGATGAGACCAAATAGAACTGTTTGGTGTAATTAGAAGCGTTATGTTTGGAGAAAGGAAAACACTGCACTCCAGCATTAGAACCATATATCATCTGTGAAACATGGTCTGGGCCTGTTTTGCTGCATCTGGGCCAGGACGACTTGCCATCATTGATGGAACAATGAATTGTGAGTTATACCAGCGAATTCTAAAGGAAAAGAGAAAGTGGGTCATGCAGCAAGACAACGTCCCTAAGCACACAAGTCGTTCTACCAAAGAACGGTTAAAGAAGAATAAAGTTAATGTTTTGGAATGGCCAAGTCAAAGTCCTGACCTTAACCCAATAGAAATGTTATGGAAGGACCTGAAGCAAGCAGTTCATGTGAGGAAACTCACCAACATCCCAGAGTTGAAGCTGTTCTGTACTGGGGAACGGGCTAAAATTCCTCCAAGCCGATGTGCAGAACTGATCAACAGTTACTGCAAATGTCTAGTTGCAGTTATTTCTGCACAATCAGTTCCTCAATGAATAAATGACCAAGTATAATGGTTTTGTCCAATTTGTTGAATTGGGTTCTCCTTATCTACTTTTAGTACTTGTGTGAAAATCTGTTGATGCTTCAGGTCATATTTATGCATAAATGTAGAAAATTTTAAATGGTTCACAAACTTTCAAGCCCCACTGTAAGTATATGTGACTATTCTTCAGTGAGTTTGCACAGGAATATGTGTATGGAATATTGAGAAAGTGCTGAAATGTTAGCAAGTTTAAAAAAAATAAATAAATAAATAAATAAACTCTCAGGAAAAAGTAGTGAACTGAAAGTTTTAAGGTGCACAGTCTTGTCACTAGGTTGTTATAATAAATCAAATTACATTACCATTTGCCAAATGTACAGAGTGTGTATGGTTGCAGTCCAGACTCTGATCGGTGTTGAAAAACTGACACATGAAAAAGACTGTGTACAATTACATTTCTAGCATTCACAGCATCAAACAGTCTAAGCTGCTGGTTGCCATTGTAACATTTGATCGATGGCCTTTTGCACTGAATATCTCTGCGTGGCGTATCCATCACTGCCTGCCTGCCACCATGGGCTTTGGAGAGCAGCACCTGCACTGACTGAAAAATCTATAACACACACACACACACACACACACATACACACACACACACACACACACCACTGACCCATACCCAGTGCATGGGTGAAAGAATTGGTACAGGTTTGGCGAATGAGTGTGTAGTCGCTTGGTTTATTGATGAGTTCCCTGGTGTCATGTGATCAGTTTTGAACAGGTTTGAAAAATGAAGCCATCTGTGCCATCCTTGCTAAAGTGTGTTTATGTGTGTGTGTTTAATGTTGCTAATGTTTGCTCGATATACCAAGAGTGATGCTGAGACACACACCCAGGTTTATAAATTCCCACACACAGATGGGCATTCTCTGTATACGCATACTGGCACATGGCGCTGCAAATATGTCTGCTTCCGAATACAATTAATGGAACCAAAGCACACACATCTTTGTCTCTCTCGCCATCACACACACACACACACACACACATTGAAGAACCTGCCCATACTCCCTCAGAGAAGCAGCTGAGCTCTGTGTGTGCTTTGTGTAGGGCTCTGCTGCAGATGGTGTTAAGTTTAGAGCGTATAAGTTCGTCAATGTGTTGTCTGCATACAGGTGAGTGGGGACGATGCGGGGTAATTTATGCTTGTTGGCATTCGCAAATACACTTCTCAGGTGACTGAGGGATGCTATGACAGAATGATGGCGCAGAGATGGAACGGGCAAGTGTGCATGTGTGTGTGTGAGAGAGAGAGAGAGAGAATTATCAACACCTTGACACCATGTTTTACCATATTTTTTCCCAGCTGTACATGAAGTGGCATGAAAAATGTTTTATGTGAGAAACACATTTCCAGTGTGGTCCATCAGCAGATTGGAAATGACGCAGCTTTGGCTGTGAAGTCCACAGACTTGAAAACTCTTGAAAAAGTGAAAGAGATACATAAATAGAGAGAGGAACAGACACACAAGGAGCACTGTTAAAGGAACTGAGAAGGAAGACAACTAGCAAACGAGGGGAAATTGGGTGAAAGATTACGGGAGAAGAGCATGAAATGAAAGTATTGAATGGGGAAGATAAGAGCGGATAATCGAAGAATGTAATAAACTGGAAAAAGAAGGCTGAGAAAGAGGGAGGGAGAATTAGATGAGGAAAGGTGGAGAGGGGGATCACAAAATCAAAACAGAAAAGAGGGTGGAAACAGAGGCAGGCCAACATTTCTGCCAGAGAGAGTGAGAGAAAGAGACAGAGATGATCAGAAGGATGAAGCATAAAGGGAAAGGAATAATGGATGTGGTCAGGGAATAGAAACATAAGAGAGAGAGAGAGAGAGGGAGAGAGAGAGGGTGATGTGGAATCAATGAAGGATTGAGGAGTGGAGGAAGCATGGAGGTAAGCGTAAATATTGAAGTGATTAATGACGAGATGGAGGATTCTGAGAGACATTTCTAAGGATTCAAATGAAAGAGACTCAAAGATTCCGTTATAAAGGAAGAAATGCAAGGACATACTGCAAACATTGCAATACTCAGGTCTAGGATTTGGTGAGATGGAGGTGGATACAGCATTAGCAGCACTTCACAAAGCACAGAGCTAGTCCCTTCAATCAAGCAGGTCAGTAAGAAGAAGGATCAGGTGGTCCCAAGACAACTAGCCATCAGAGTGACATTAGTTTTAAGTGGCTCATGCAAATGTCCAATGTAATGAGAATGGGTACTGAGAGATTCAGTATTGAGGAAAGCACATGGAGAGAACTAAAGACCAATCAAAATCAACAACATCAGGATAGAAAACTACAGGCATCATGGTAAATCATGCTGAAAAGGTAATAAAGCTTCTTCCTGAGCATTTCATGGTGTTCTACCAGTCTTGCATGAGGTGCTCTACCAAGTAATGAGGTAGGCATCAGAGCAAATGAGACAGGAAGTGAGCTGCTTTCATCAACAACCCATCTGGGTTCACCATGCAGAAATGCAGTGAATACCCAGTCAGGTTGGTGGAAGATGTTCATAAACACCTTCCTGACATGCTGAATAATCCCAACAAAGAGCAAAGCCTAGGGTAGTGTGATCCAGTGGTAGGACCATTAGAATCAGAACAGGCTGTCTAGAGCACACAGGAGTGATCGCTCAGCTAATCAGAGAAACCAAAGAAATCATTTGTTCAATACGCCATAGCTGGTGCAGGGTATTGCTGGTAGAGCAATATGTTGTAACCAAAGTGAGAGAACACTTTGAGGATTATCAAGTCAAGTCAAATGGGTTTTTATTGTCATTCTTTTATATAGCTTTTACCCATTGGAACGAAATGTTGTTTCTTCAGGACCATGGTGCAACACAGAACTGTACACAAGACTACATTAAGTGCAAATACACAACAGTGTGAGACGAGTGCAAGACAATAAATACACAGGACAATAAATACACAATATCAGTGAGTTAACTACATCAGAGGGGCATGGAGTGAAGGTGGCAATCCTCCCAGGCTGCACTATCTCAGTTACCCTGCCTTCAGGGATCCACCAATTTGTGTTTTTATGGACAACATACTGTAACAGTAGTTGCTTGAGTACAAGCAATCCACAGGGGCAAAGGTAACAGTCATGAATGGAACCAAAGTGTAGAGGCTACAAAAGAAGAAG
Source organism: Stegophilus panzeri (assembly GCA_024331685.1). NCBI lineage: Eukaryota > Metazoa > Chordata > Actinopteri > Siluriformes > Trichomycteridae > Stegophilus > Stegophilus panzeri. Next base: position 23,127,549 of record JANDJT010000041.1, read on the forward strand.
CTGGACTTGGAAAGGTCCAGTAGAGCAGTGGGGACCAGGACAGCAAGATGCCCAGACAAGATGGAGGCATGTTGTGGACAGGAACATTAATTGGTCTGATCTCTGGATAACAAAATCACACAGCATCAACTTCACGTTCTCCACATTTAATCAAACAGTCGATGCTGTAGTTTGGTGGATACACTAGCGTGCCCGAAAATGAACCCTTAAGCATATCCTGAACTGCTCTTCAACGGTCCTTGAAAAAAGGTCTATATCAGTGACAGTCCTTCAGGTGCTCTAGATGCTTGCAAGGATTAAGAGTAGTGCAGTTATTAATAGCAGAAATTAACCATGACTTCATCTAAACCACTTTTGTAGGAAACTTAAATTCCCCTAGCATGTGACCGGACCAGACCTTGTAGGACACAACAGATATCGTCATGATGGAGGACCACATGGTAGAGGCAGATGAACTGAAGGGGAAGAAGTAAGAGAGCCAGATCCACAACTATGATAGACAAGGCTGGAGTGATTTTCTTGCCTTTGCAGATAGGGGGTAGGGTTTAGTTTTGTGAAGCAGTCTCTTTGCAAAGCCTATTCTGCACTCCAAGAGAAATTAGGAGCAATGCCATCTACAACAACATAGAAGCGGCAAAGAGAGTTTTCAGGTGGCTCTGGATCAAGAAGTCTGTGGGAAGCTGCTCTTAGGGCACAGACTGAGGCCTGATTAATCCTAGTTGGGCTGCCTGGGTGAGGATGTCTGATGCTGAGAGATCCAAAAGAAGCCCAGGTTACAGCACTGATGATCTGCCCTGACTTGCATGAGACAATGTATTTATGTAATTACAGAGTGGAAACAATGGCAGGCCAGAAAGCGTAAAATGAGTCACATAATCAGAGTCAGAATAAAAGTTGGAGAAAGTCAGAGAGAAAGACATGATGGAAAGAAAAAAAGAGTTGATCAAAACAACAAAGCATAAAGGGAGATAGAGATACAGTAATGGATGTGTGTGTTGACGAGAAATAGAAACAAGAGAGAGAGAAAGAGAGAGACAGAGAGAGACAGAGAGAGTGATGGGGAACATGTAGTGAAGGATGAAGGGGTGAGAGGAGAATAACATAGGAGAGAGTGAATAATGAAGAGATAGAGAGGAGGATTTGGGACAGAAAGACAAATGAGAAAACGAGAGCTGAATGAGGGATGAGGACAGAGAGAGAGCGAGAGATAGAGAAAGAGAGAGAGAGAGAGGTGTAGTGCAGATTCATAGTATGATAATAGGCAGGAGGCAACTGAGGGAAAGAGGAGAGAGGGATAAGGAGAGGGGGAGAGGGGCATGGCATTCAGAATGAAGGAGAACGAGAGGGAGAGAGACGACCGGAAAGCCCTCAGCGATGAGACCATTACATTGTGGATAATAAAGAGGTTCCACTCTGTCATACTGAGCGCAAGACCTCCGTCAGCCTGACCCCAAAGTGTCAACACGTTAATAGCCTGAGTATCAGCCGCATTATGACACGTCATACACAAACTCATCATTCACACACACACACACACACACAAAACAAACAAAGAATAAGTGTACAAACATGCAGATATATGATTTCTTATTGTCTCCTTTTCATACCAGGGAGAGGAGGTTGGGGCAGGTTACGACCAGATTGTTGTGTCAGTTTGTCATGTTAGTTGTATGCATCCTCACAAACAGTGCATCAACTAAAGAATGCAATACCAACATACTCTAAATGTTTAGGTAAGTATACCACAATGACATGCAATGTTTGAAATAGGCAGATATCCATGACAGCAACATTTAATATCCATGACAACAACCACAACAATAATGGAAAGTTTTGGAAACCTTTTAAACAAAGGATTCTTGGGTTCCATGATGGACCCCGTGATCTGGCTATTTCAGTTATTTTACTTAGCAGGAGCCAGAGAAGAATCTGACCCACATTTGTGTGGAAAAGGAGCCTGAATCTTGGTGTGGATAATGATATACAGTGTTGCATACAGTAAGTATTCACCCCCTTGAGCTTTTCCACATTTTGTAGTGTTACAACCAGGAAATGAAATGGTCTTCATTTGGATTATGGATTATGTATTTATTTAGACACAAAATAACCCATAATATTGAAGATGGGGAAAATCAATATAGTTTGCAAGATTATTTACAAACAGACGACATAAACATCATGCAAGTACACAGTATGTATTTCCTCCCATTGCTGTGAAACCTCTAAATTAGTTCAGATGCCATCAGAAGTCACTAAGTCATGTAAATGAATGGAGCCAACCCATGTACAATTAAAGTGTTACATGAACTCAATATAAGGTTTGATATAGAACATGCCTAAACATAATTACACTTACACACACACACACACACACACACACACACACACACACACACACACACACCACTATCATGGGTTATTTTGTGTACATATAATCCAATTAATCAATTTAAATTCCAGGTTGTAATACAAACAAATGTGGAAAAGAAGGTGGAACATTTATGCAAACCACTGCAAGGGAGTGCTCTGAGAATGTGAAGATGGTCAAGTATGTTACTTTCAGAGATTCAGACTCGAAAGAGTGTATTTTTCTTTAATTCTGCACGCACAGGGATAATGCTTTGTTCAATAAATAAAGCTACAGGCTTATGGAGTGAGTGCCCCATGTGGAAAAAACCTAAGGAAACTCAGAGTGCTACTAGAATATTATTTCAGATTGAAAGTATCCTTTAACTAAAAGGATTTTGACAGATATTTACAATACTCTGTCCCTCTTTCATTCCACCTCCTTCATGTTCCCTGTGCTCCCTTCCTTTCCCTCTAGCTGATAATCCTAGGTTTATATATAGGGCCAATGTGGCTCTGGGCTCCAGAGAAAACAGTGGTATTATCAGTACAATAACAGCCTTAATTAAAAACAGAAGGAGAGGGAGCAAGTCATACGAGTTCACTGGAGTCCATTTCCATCCTCAGTAGCTATACGAGAGGCTTTCCTGCCTAAGCTCCTCTCCATAGGGTCCGCAGTCAAGTCGATGATGAACGCACATCGGTGCAGCTTTAATTATGAGCCGTCATCCCAGTCAACCTGTGTCTTGCTGAGCTTCTTTCCCGTATGGACTGCCATTTACGCCCGCCCCTTGATTTTAGTGACACTTCATTTTTGCTACATCATGTCTGGCTCCCATGAGCGTTTAATGCACTGCATTGCTTGCTCATTAAAAATTTAGAAAAGGACGTATCAGGAGGACTAATTGAATCTCGGGGCCCTCCCTCGGCGGCGACAGGCTCCTATCTCAGCCCATTACAGCGAGCCGAGGCTGACAGTAATGGGTGCTATCTACAGCTCCCCCTTTCCATCCCAAGGGAAGGATGCACAGACTGAATGAGGAAGGGATGGAAGCAGCAACGGACAGATAGCAGGAGAGCAGGTACCACATACAGTAGCAGTTCCCCTGTAACTCCCTCTCTGTCTGTCTCTCTTAATGCTCCCTAATGCACATGACAGCAAAGATAATACCTCTGATTACAGATGCATCTCTCCTTAATCCAATCAGCCATCATTCTGTCCCCCTCTCCAACTCACAGAGAGAATGGGATGAAGAATTATCAATAAAGGGAGAACAAGGGAGTGGAGAAAGGGAACAAGACACTACAGAACTAGAGACACCTTTGGTGAATAAAAATTACATTCACTGCATGGAGGTTGGGTCATCATGACATCATTAATGAGTTAAGTCTCAGTCTCTAGAGCCTTTCATTGCAGAACAGAACCCCATTCATCTTTCTCTCAGACCCAGATCACCCTGCACTGCAATCAGCCAGGAGATCAGTCCAACTAAAGGCCATGCGGTCATAGGTCATGCCCCTCTGTGCATACCACTCAGAGGTCACGTCTCAATGCTCGGACTTGTGCCACTGCTGAGGCTGAGATGAAAGTGTGAGTTGAGATGAGGCTGCAGGGTGCAGTGTTCCATGAGCTTCAGACTTCTAGCTTTTCTGTTTTCTCTGATTGTTTTTTTTCTTCTAATGTGTGTGTTCACTTCATCCTCACTTGGGAAAAATCCAAAAGAAACCCCCTATAGATCTCAATCTTTTTTTTTTTTTTTTAACAGTGGACATTGTCCCAAAGCAGCTTTACAGAAATATATAAATTCAGGATATAGATTTTAAATGTATGAATTTATCCCTAATGCGCAAACCAGAGGCGACGGGGGCAAGGAAAAACTCCCTTAGATGATATGAGGAGCAAACCTTGAGAGGTACCAGACTCAACAGGGGACCCATCCTCATCTGGGTGATACCGGATAGTATGATTAAAAATAAATCCCTTCTATAATTGTGTACTACATGGTCAAATAGTGCAATTGTGTAACCAGGAAAATTCATTACAGTTTTCACATGATGGAGACTTGAGTGCAAAACTGTTTGTGGCAATTGCAGTCCTAAAGCTATCATAGCAATTGTAGTCCTAAGACATCATAGTATAACTGTTCATATGAATTGTTCAAAGCCATCTTTATGGTTTTTAAATGGTACCACCCTCAATAATCTCAGTGATCTTTAGGCTCCACCACGTGGGGCCATACTCATGAGCAGCGAGTGACTTCCAATTGATGAGAACTCCAACCAAAGGGCATGACTTTTACTCATTTACCATTGATGTGCTTGTGAGAAAGAAATGGCTTTGTGCTATTCACAGGGATGAGGGTGAACATTTCAATGGGATGAAGTCAGAAGATCCAGCAGGACCTGGATCTGCTGCAGTATATACTGTATATACACTATGTAGACACCCCTCCTAATGATTAAGCTCAGATGTTTCAGTCACGCCCATTGCTAAAAGGTGCATAAAATCAAGCATGTATCTCCATAGACAAACAGTGGCAGTAGAATGGGTTGTACTGAAGAGCTTAGTAACTTTAAACATAGTATTTTCATTGGAGGCCACCTTTGCCACAAGCCAGTTTGTGAAATTTCTGCCCTGCTATTGTTGCCCAGTCAACTTTAACTGCTATTATTGTGACATGGAAGCATCTAGGAGCAACAACAGCTCAGCCACAAAGCAGTAAACCCATGCAAACACAAAGAGTAGAGCTACTGAGTGCTGAAGCATACAGCATAAACTTCGCCTATCCTCTATTTCATTACTCACAACAGAGTTCCAAACTGCCACTGGACACAACATCAGCACAAGACCTGTGTGTCAGGAGCTTCCTGAAATGAAAATCAAAGCAGAAATCAAAGCAGCTTTACAGAAATATATAAACACAGGATACAGATTTTAAGTGTGTGAATTTATCCCAATTGAGCAAGCCGGTGGCAAAGAAAAACTCCCTAAGATGTTTAGAGGAAGAAACCTTGAGAGGAACCAGACTCAGAAGGGAACCCATCCTCATCTGGGTAACAATGGATAGTGTGAAAGTAAAGGAAAGTTCATTATGGTTTTATATGAAGTCTGTTTGTTGAACTAGTCCACTGTTCAAACGAGACCCAAGTGCAAAACTGGATGTGGTGATTGCAGTCCCAGGGCCATCGCAGCAACCGTAGTCCCAGCAACCACAGTGAGTGTGTCCATCTGGAATTGGAGTTGATGAGAGCTCCATCCAGAGGTAGGGCATCCGAACGGATCAGGCTGGTCTGGAGAGCAGAAAGGATCAGGATCACTAGCATCTCCATAAAATCATGTGTGGCTCGACAATTTAAAAGACTACACAGTTTGGGGAAGGCTGTTTCCTGTTCCAGCTTCACTGTGCTGCTGTGCACGAGGAGGGCCATAAAAATCATGGTTTGACGAGTTTGGTGTGGAGGAACTCCAGTGGTCTGAACAGAGCCTTGACGTCGACTGAGACTCAGGCCTCGTACAACATCAGTGCCTGACTTCATAAATGCTCTGTTGACCAAATGGGCAGAAATTCCCACAGACATACTCAAAAATCTTGTTGAAAGCCTTCCCAGAAGAGCAGAGACTTTTATAACCACAAAAGGGTGTGTGCGGGGTTAGCTAGCTATTTACTGCCTACCTTAATAAGGAATAGACTATTTGGATTTTCTGTCATACTGAACATGCATTTCAGACCCTAAACAATGTTCAAAAGGGCAACCATGATGCTACTACTCATTGGAGGATATGAAGAAAGTTCTATGTACTACATATGCTGGACAAATGAAACCTGTGCCAACATGGCTACCACTAATGCCATTTTGTCTCTGTTTTAAAACTCTAACTGTTAATGAAACATACATTAAAATGACAATTACACATTGCACAGCAAACTGGTGGTGGTTACATTAATAATTTAATGTGACTAAAATAGTCCAGCACTTTTGTTTATATCACCTGAATAAATCTTTTTTTTGTCTTTTATTTCAGTAAAAACAGTCAGTATTTAAAATTAACAATCTTCTTGATTAGTATATATTGTCATAAATACATTTAAATAGTCCAAAAACTGAAGACCCTGCTCTAGATTATTGTAAACTGCAATAGAATATATAGAGACAAAGTAAACATATCTCAAAAAAAAAAAAAAAACAGAAATACCTTTGAGGGAAAAATAGAAACATTAGAACAACCAGCATTAACTTTATCTACTACAGTGGTGCTTTAAAGTTTGTGAACCCTTAAGAATTTTCTATATTTCTGCATAAATATGACCTAAAACATCATCAGAAGTCCTAAAAGTAGATAAAGAGAACCCAATTAAACAAATGAGGCCAAAAATATTATACTTGGTCATTTATTTATTGAGGAAAATTATCCAACATTACATATTTGTGAGTGGCAAAAGTATGTGAACCTTTGCTTTCAGTATCTGGTGTCACTCAACGTTTCCGGTAACCGTTGATCAGTTCTGCACATCAGCTTGGAGGAATTTTAGCCCATTCCTCAGTACAGAACAGCTTCAACTCTGGGATGATGGTGGGTTTCCTCACATGAACTGCTTGCTTCAGGTCCTTCCACAACATTTCTATTGGATTAAGGTCAGGACTTTGTCTTGGCCATTCCAAAACGTTAACTTTATTCTGCTTTAACCGTTCTTTGGTAGAACGATTTGTGTGTTTATTGTCATTGTCTTGCTGCATGACCCACTTTCTCTTGAGATTCAGTTCACAGACAGATGTCCTGACATTTTCCTTTAGAATTTGCCGGTATAATTCAGAATTCATCAATTCATCAATGATGGCAAGTCGTCCTGGCCCAGATGCAGCAAAACAGGCCCAAATACTATGATACTACCACCATCATGTTTCACAGATGGGATAAGATTCTTATGCAGTGTTTTCCTTTTTCCAAACAACACTTATTTAAACCAAAAATTATATTTTGGTCCCATCTATCCACAAAACATTTTCCCAATAGCCTTTTGGCTTGATCTTTAGAAAACTGCAGATGGGTAGCAATCTTCTTTTCGGAGAGCAGTGGCTTTCTCCTTGCAATCCTGCCATACACACCATTGTTGTTCAGTGTTCTCCTGATGGTGGACTCATGAACATTAACATTAGCCAATGTGAGAGAGGCCATTAATTGCTTAGAAGTTGCCATGGGTTCCTTGGTGACCTCACAGACTATTACACATCTTGCTCTTGGAGTGATCTTTGTTGGTTGAGCACACCTGGGGAGAGAAAGAATGGTCTTGAATTTCCTCCATTAGTGCACAATCTGTCTGACTGTGGATTGGTGGAGTCCAAACACTTGTTTTGTAACCTTTTCCAGCCTGATAAGCATCAACAACTCTTTTTCTGAGGTCCTCAGAAATCTCCTTTGTTCATGCCATGATACACTTCCACAAACATGTGTTGTGAAATTCAGACTTTAATAGATCCCTGTTCTCACTCGGTCACTCACACCTGATCATCATCCCACTGATTGAAAATTCTGTCTCTGATTTCACCTTCAAATTAACTGCTAATCATAGAGGTTCACATACTTTTGCCACTCACAGATATGTAATACTAGATCATATTCCTAAATAAATAAATGACCAAGTATAATATTTTTATCTCATTTGTATAATTGGGGTCTCTTTGTCTACTTTTGAAAGTACTGGACTTGTGAAAATCTGATGATCTTTTAGGTCATATTTATGCAGAAATATAGAAAATTCTAAATGGTTCACAAACTTTCAAGCACCAGTGTATATTTTTTGAAAAGTTTAAATCTAAAGAACCAAGGAACTCTCCAAAGAGGCCCTGAGAAATCCTTTTCCCTAAAAGTCTATAAATTATGTCATTGATTTTACGGGACACCTGCAGTATGCGTGGGGCTTTTAGATAGAGATTTATATTTGAAATGCCAATGGGAACAGCAGTGTTTGTAGCGTTTATATGTGGTTGTAGATTGGGCAAACCACATTTCATTAGATATATGGGTTTAAACTAAGTGGAATTCAGGATTGTGACCATGGCGTAATTCTGAGATGCTGGAAATCACCTAAACCATATGACCTGAGATAGTGTAATAGGGGATATTTGATGTTTATCAGGATTCTTTTCTATGCTTCCCACTACATCTGTCTCTCTCATACTGTGTGTGTGTGTGTGTGTGTGTGTGTGTGTGTGTGTGTGTGTGATGGAGCAATGAACATCTCAACAATTTACAGCACCCTGAATATCAAGGATAACGTCACTTGGGGTATATGAGTCAGTCTGTGTGTGTGTATGTGAGTGAATTATTATGTGTGATGAGCCCATCTGGACCAGGATCATCATTAAAACACCCTGCAGTGTTTCTGTGTGTCTTTATGTGTGCAATAACACACTCTATACTCACTTATCACACCTTGGCTGTGTGTCATTCTTGTAGATGTCATCACCATGGCGAGGCAAACACATTCACACATGCACTCACTCATCCCAGACACCCACCACCCACCTCCCATCGTTTTCTGGGGATTCTATGATGTCATGTCTGAGCATGTCTGGTGCCCCGCCCCCCTCCCCTGGGACAGTAACTAATTTACCAAAGTGCCTGCGTTGTCCCCTCCCCACAACCTCTTTCTCACACTTGACCTCTGACCTTTCCATTATCTGTACCAAGTGACACCCCAGCGTGTCACCGCGGTGAGACATCGGTCCCCCACGTGCTCATAATGGCTACATATCACCTACCATCACTTTGTAATGTGTGTGTGTGTGAGAGAGAGAGCACACATGGTAATAGAAGTGGGTGGGTAGAGGGGAACAGTCTGGTGTCTGCGGGTGACTTGTGTGTGTGTGTGTGTGTGTGTGTGTGTGTGTGTGTGTGTGTGTGTGTGTGCCTACATAAATGTTTAACACCATATGTCTGAATAAAAGTGTGTTTTGTTATAAAAAAAATTTTTTTAAAAAAGGTAGCAAAGTTAGCACTGATACCTTTGATACTTGATCATGTTATAAGTGTACACTTCACAGAGCTATTTCTTCTTCAACCTGATCAATTACAGAAAATAACTTTA
>JANDJT010000041.1:23215862-23248119 GCA_024331685.1 Stegophilus panzeri
ATTGCCTGAGTAGAAAAATGCATGAATGTGTGCAGATGTTCCTAAAAAGATGATTGGCTGAGTTGAAAAAAGTATACTTGTCTTTTGAATAAGGTGTAGTCTTTGACACAGAGAACAACGCAGTATTTGGAGAATGTGGATATTGATCCCTCTAAATCTCACGTGCTAAGCTAGCACTCCACCATCTGAGCTAATCCACTAAAACGTAGGAGAGAAACTCCTCATTACCAGACAGGGTGTAAGATTGAAAATGAGTTGAAAATGCATGAATGTGTGCTGCTGTTCGTAAATAGGAAAGGATTGTTGTTGACACTGAGAACAGAGCAGGACTTGAAGGATGCGGGTATTGTAGATAGAAAAGAGCAATTGACCCAGAACTGACCTCTGTGGAATACCTTGTGGCTATTATTTCCAGACAGGGTTTAAGATCAATTTCTTCTAAATGTTTGCCTCATTGACCTTATATTTGTTAATGAGCAAATTGTGACTTGTTTAGGACTCAGAACTTTAAGTTAAGGTACTGTAAGTTTACTTTTACTCATCTCTCTCGACTGAAATGCCAAGACGTGAGACTTACTTACATACTAGTTGTCTCTCTCCCACACACAAAATAATTACCAAACATGGTGCTAGATACACTTCTTTTAAATGTGTATTCTTAAAAACAAGATTAAAAAAACAACATTAATAATAATAATAATCTAGTTGTATTGTAGAATCATTAAAGCATTATCTAAACATATTTAAGAAAATGAAAGTAAAGATTTGGAGGATGCGGGCATCGATCCCGCTACCTCTCGCATGCTAAGCGAGCGCTCTACCATTTGAGCTAATCCCCCTCTTTAAGTTCTCACACCACAACCACATTCAAAACGTTATGACGTTAGCACGGAGGCGGAAGTGCGCACCTCCGAGCACCGAGTGTAAATAGAGGTAAATGTGTGCCGAGTGCAGCTTGTAGCCGAAATGTCCACCGGAGTTGGGAGTAAGTAATGATAATTTATTTCCTGACGCTAGAATACTGTATGTTATTGATGGTAAACCCTAAATCGCGTTAGTGTTTCATTTCTGAGCAGCTATTAGACATTTTGAAATAAACGCCTAGCTTATGTCCAGTCTTGCTAGCGAGCTAGCGTGAGGCTAGCTAACAAAAAGCTAGCTAGTTAGACTGGTAGCTAACACCCGGGTGAAATTAACACTGTTATTACATTTCAGAATGTAACGTGTAATAAATAATAACAATTATATACTTAATATATCCCTTTGTTGCTTTTGGTTTAGCCAACAAATCCATAAAAGAAAAGCCTGACTGGTATTAAGAGCTAAGCTAATTATCGCTGCCATTGAATCAGCTTAGGGTCAGGGTTAGCCGCTAGAAGTGTAGTGTATTAGGACGCTGTAATTCCCTTCATAGGGAGCTTATGTAGGGACATGAGTTATTTGAGCTTCAGCTTTAGAAATTGAGCTCCCATAGGTATTAAGAAAGAAAAACAAGGTGTTGCTAAGAACGTGTGTCTAACACTCACTAATGTTTGTATTTAAATTATATACATATGACTCTTGTATTATTATAAAATAAATAAATCATATATCTTTGTTGTTTTTGGCTTGTGTAGAACATAAGATGCTGGCCCTCGGGCCGACAGAGCCGTGGTCCATCCGGGAGAAGCTGTGCCTGGCATCCTCAGTGATGAGGAGCGGAGATCAGAACTGGTGAGGAAGACATCACAACTAGCAAACATACGACTTACGGACACACAGAACTCCTTATATTTATACAGAGAATCCTTGATTATATCCAAAATGTGTTTTAAACAGATTTAAATCTGATTATCTTATCATCTGATTTTCCAACACTTCATGAGGTCTGAGATGCGCTTTAGGTAAATTTGTTCAAACCACATTTCACACCTGAAACTCCACAAGTCATGCCGTCAATACTGAAGTCATCGCCGTTCTTTTGTATTGTGTATCGCAGTTTTTAATGCAGCAGCCTTCATTCATCATTTGCCTTTGCATTAAAAAAAACACACAGCAAATTGTTTGTTATAGGTGTGAGATTTGCGTGTTGCTTGCAGTACAGCAGGGGTTCTCAACCTTTTCATTTTTTTTTTTTTTTGAGCTGCGTTTGATTAACACTCGTAATTTGGAATTTCTGACATCTGACAAAAGAAAAGTCTCCTTCAGGACGGTCTCCTCAACTCATGAATTCAGCAAGTGACACTCACAATATTAACAGTAAACAAAGTAGTTTTAAAAAATATATATATATATTTGTTTATTTTTTACATTGAACCCTTTCTTGCAGTATGCTGGGGTTCCATTCAGCAGGCGGTTTAGCAGACATTTTCACTCGGTATAAACAAATGAATTATTTTAACACTGTCTGTTAAGAATAGTCAGAACACTGTTGGGTTTCTGTGTATAGAGTATCATGACTCTGTGTTTAGCTGGTATGAAATGGCAGGAAAACTGTAGATTCTGTAGTTTCTTTGCTCTCAGGGAATTACTATGTGACGTTTAACCTGGATTTATGCTTTTATGGAAGATTTTAAATGTTATGTGTTCACACACGCACTAATGTCTATCGTTATTATTAAACATAACGTCATGTATTCAGTACTCTTTGTTTTCTTTAGCGTGTGTGTGATTTGTGGCATTTAGCAGGGTTCGTACAAGGTGCTTGAAGTAGTTGAATTGGGCTTTTTGAAATTAAAGTACTGGAAAATCTTGAAAATATTTCATTTCAGTATCAATAATTCATATCGATATTTCAATATCAAAACGTTTTCTATCTAGTGGTGCTTAAAAAGTGCTTGAATGATAAAGTCAATAAATACGAAATCGCTAAATAACTTTAAAGTGTTTATTTTCGATAGAACATGAATGCAATCCTTTCACTTAAAATATGACATTAAATATGGCTTTAAAAGTTGCCATGTAAAAATTGGTTGTGTTTTTATTCTTATTATTATTAATTATAATAATATTTTTAAAATTTATTTATTGGGGGGGTGTTTCAGTACCATTTTTATTTCGTTTATTTAAATTAAAATCCACAAACTGATTGTTACAAATATAAACTTCTGACTAAAACTTTACACAACTGTTTGTCCAATTATACAAGACTGTAAAGAACCCGATACACACAGACACACAGCAGAATATATATTATTTATTTAGGACAGTAGTTTAATTGAGTGCTTTTTGTGCGTCTATAAAAAATAATGCATAAATACTTTATATAATATAATAGTATTTATGCATTATTTTTTATGGATGCACAAAAAGCATTCAATAAAACTACAGTCCTAAATGAACAATAAAATTCCACTTTCCCACACCTTGTGGTTTCTGTTACTCACTGACTTTAGACATATTGTTTTACTTATGTTTACTTTCGAACATAGTGCTTTAATTAGATAATTTATCGAATAGTTGTTGCAGCTCTAATTTATGTAATTGTTATTTATTTATTATTTAAAAAGAAGAAATAAAGAATATGTTTGAATGACATCTCTTGTTTAGTCCTTGAAAGTCATGGAATTTCATTATGAAGCATCTGTATGAGCCCTGATTTAGTTTCCAGAACATTTCCGGTCAGGGAAGTTTCTATCGCTTTAAATTGATTCAGCATGTACAGCACGTAAAGGCCTCGAGTTTCTCCCACTCTTCTTCTTACAGGGTGTCCGTGAGCAGAGCCATCAAACCTTTCTCCGAGCCAGGCCGCCCTCCAGACTGGTTTTCTCAAAAGGTATCCAGACTTCTTAAAGTTACAGTTTAATCTTGATGAATAATTTCTCAAGATTAACGCAAATTTCTTCTCTCTGTGAACAACACAGCACTGTGCTTCGCAGTATTCAGAGCTGCTGGAGACCACAGAGGCCCCGAAGTAAGTGTCACTACCAGTATACTGTACACACTGCACATCCACTTTTAACACAAAGCTGTATCTTTTAAAGATTCAGTGATTAGGTGCATGCAAATATTAACGTTTTTATTTTCTTCTTCTTCCTCATTGTATTATTATTATTATTATTATTATTATTATTATTAGTTAGATTTTTTAGCTTGCTTTGTCTTTGTTGGATTCATGAGAAAATCTGTGAGATTGCATTTCAGATGTAAAACTGTTTACTTGTATAATTGTTAAGCCTTCCAGTTATTTTACCTTCCAGTGATTTTGCAACAACCCTGTTTTTCATACCTCAATTGATGAGGTTAGGCGACCTTAAGGCAGAGCAATGTTATTTTAGGTTTGGAAAACATAAATATGAAAAATCCCAATATTATGTAAACCAGGAAGTTGTTTCTCACTGCTCTAATGTACAAGGAAACATGAAGTAACTGTAGTGTACTTGAATAATAAATGTATTATTCGGTTTCTCTGGAAACTTTACAGTGGTGCTTGAAAGTTTGTGAACCCTTCAGTTCTATATATCTGCATAAATAATACTTAAAACATCATCAGATTTTCACACGAGTCCTAAAAGTAGACAATTGTCATCCCATTGATTGAAATCACCTGACTCTAATGTCACCTTCAAATTAAACTGCTAATCCTAGAGGTTCACATACTTTTGCCACTCACAGATATGTAATATTGGATCAATTTCCTCAATGACCAAGTATAATCTTTTTGTCCCGTTTGTTTAGTCAGGTTCTCTTTGTTTACTTTTAGAAAATCCGATGACGTTTTAGGTCATGTTTATTCAGAACAATTCTAAAAGGGTTCACAAACTCTCAAGCACCACTGTGTGTCCTACACTACAGTTATTTACTGTTGCCTTTTTTTTTTTTTTTTTGGACACGTGGCTTTGGAAGGCATTATAGTATCAGAGATGAGGATGCTGTTTAAATGAGTCGTGAGTGTTTTGAGCGCTGACGATGTTTTTATGTTCCCCAGGCGGAAGCGTGGTGAAAAGGGAGAAGTGGTGGAGACCATCGAGGACGTGATCGTGCGCCGGCTGACGGCTGAGAGGATAGACGAGCTCAAAAGACTCCTCAAAGACACCCAGGAGAAATACAGGTGCCTGACCTGACCTTTGACCCTGCAGCACTAATCTTGTACACTAACCGCATCAACCAAATTGCCCACGGAACATTTTAGAACATTATTTTATAATTAGTAGTTAACAGCACAGTGTTTTAAAATCTGTTTTAAAAAAAATAGGTTGTCATATTTGAATAAATCCCAACATCTGGTTTTAGCCCAAAAATTTCAATATATAAGTCAGTATATTTTTATGAAATATCTGCAAACATAACCTGAGATGGGGGGAAAGTTGTGAATAAAAACAGACAATTTGAAGATGAACAGCATTATGTGAAATTTTCAACCACAAAAACCCACAAATAAAAAACATTACCAGTAAAGAGACTCACAACAGAGCTTTCATAACATTACTGGCTGTAATTAACATCACAGGTATATATTAAAGTGTTCCTTCTAATACCTTATCGTGTCTATAGTAACTGCTCATTCATTCACGGGGACTTGGATAGTGGAATAATTAGTGGATTTTTAAAACGTTACTTCACAAAGGAAAATGTCTAATCGTCATTATGGCGAGGTTTCCTTTTATTAAATGTTTATTTAACATTGTTGAAGGAGTCTCCAGCGTCAGTGCTTTGTAACAATCAGTAAGTTTTCCGACACAGGCAAGTCTTCAGGATGGAGGAGTTTGTGTTTTCCAGTTTCTCCATAACGCAACAAGCTGCGTTCTGTCTTATTAACCTGACAATATAGAGAAAAGAATCGAGGTACGAGAGGGAAAGACTGTTTATAGCTGCTATAATGTAAGTGATAACAAGAAGGCATTTGTTTTGGTTTTACAACAGTAAAAGTAACTATAAATTGATAAAACGTCCAGCCTATCATTCGTGAGCAAATTTTAAATGTTGGATATGGCAAATTGCTGCGGTGTAAAATTAAGAGGTCGACCGATTTATCAGTTTTGCGGATTAATCGGCAGTGATAAGTGATTGCTGGAACTATCGTTTATCTGCAAAAATCCACACTGATAGTTTTTCATAGTTGCGCCTGCTGCAGGAGAGGCTGAGAAGGGTCCGCTGTCGTTATACTGTACAAGAGCAGCCTCTAGAGGCGAAATGAAAACCGTCACTGACAAATTTTGTGTTTTTGTTTTTTTTAAATTCATCTTGGACGTCTCCATTTTTATTTGTTATTTGGAGTGTTCGTTTTTGGTTCAGTTTGGATGTATATCTTTTCTTTACATTAATATTTATTGATAATTAATATATATATATATTAATATTTATATATTTATTTCATTTTTTTAAGTACAGTACATTTTCATGGTACAGTCAGTACTGTTTATATTTGTAATAGAGTTCAGTAGTATTTTACTTTGAGTGTTTGAGTGTTGCGTTTTCATTCAGTATCAGTTTTAAAAACTATTGGTTGATTAATCGATTATCGGCAGGTACCGCCCAACTCAGTTATCGGTAAAATCCACTATCGGTCGACGTCTACAAAAGGAATAAAACATTTAGGGGCATGCTGTTATTGGAAAATAACCAGCTTCAGGGTGTTCACAGTATCACATTCATTTGTCATTGATTATTTTGCTGATAGAATATATACACTTATTGACTGACTGATAATGTGCAAACGTTATCATTTCCTATTATTATATTATTTACTTGTCTAAGGGTGTGTAAACACACTGTTCAGTGTAATTCTTGCGTCTGATTTTTTAAATATGTTTTTTAATGTAAATACTGAGAGTTTTTTTAGTTAATAAGTGAACTCTGCTTGTTTCTGTTGCTTGTAGGAAGCTGAAGAAGGAGGTGGATTTGATTCAGGCAGGACACATGGACTCCAAACTGGAGGAGCTATGGGGAGAGATTGAACAGTACGTAGAGCTTTTTACTCGACATGTCTTGCTGACTCACCACGCCATGCTCCTGGCAGTGTGTAAGTGTGAGCAAAAGAATGTCTCCTGTAGGAGTAATTCACTTGAGTATAGGGGAATGTATTGATAAAGTAAGCCTAAGTAAGTAGTTTTGCTGAGCAAGAACATGAGTACGAGTTACAAGTTACAGTACCTGTTTTACATAGACTCACTGGCCACTATAAAAGGAACACCTGTACCCACCGCTCATTCGGTGTATAAAATGAGTTTGTGTTGCACACTTACTATGTGTGAATGAATCTGGCAGAAAAAAGAAGCAGGAGGAGGAGGAGGCCGAGCAGAAGAGGAGAGCTACGGAGTCGGCTTATCAGGGTAGGCGCAGAAGAGCCGAATTTGAGAAATTACACTCAGAAATAAACATCTGCCATGTTTTTCTAACTCAAGAACTTTTCCTTGTTGTGCGATTTTTTTTGTTTTGTTTTTTTTCTCCAGCACGACAGGCCGCTAAAAACACAAAGAGGCACCCGAGCATCACTGTCCGCTCTCCAGTGGGGGCCGGTTCACCCAGCATGGACCTCCCACAACCTGACACCCCTCAGCCGATGATAGACGAGTCGTGTCCCAGTCCTATGGTGAGTCTGTGCCCCTCTAGAGGTCTCTATAGAGTTTTAAGAGGTAACGTGTTATACATTCCGTTCCATTTATAAATTTCTCCTGAAGCAGAATCAAATCCAGTCACAGAGTTGAACAGGTCAGGGTTAAGCTTCTGCTAGAGACTTTGTCGCGGTCACTAGTGAAGAACCTTTGAACATTTATTTACTGTAATCGTAATCACTCACGTAATTTTCTGTTTAGGCACAGGGCGTTCCGGTATTCATGCCGGTGTCTGAGTCCACTGGCCCAGTGCATAAAGAGGGAAGCCTGGGCTCACTGATAGACGAATCCCCACAGAAGAAGCTCCCGAATCAAAAGGCCACGCCCCCACCTTCTCCTTTGCTGTCTGAGCTGCTGAAGAAAGGTAGCCTCTTATCAGCCAGCCCCAGACTGGTAAGCATCACGACACTAAGACCAAATAAGGTTATATTTTCAATATACGTCTGAGGAGTTCTTTTGGTTGGTCCCGCTGGGGGAACCCTTAACATATCTTTGTATTAGAGGGTTTCCCCCTTTCAGAGAGGATGCCTAGTAGGGCCCCTTAAGAAGAAACGCTAACTCTCTTAGGAACTCTCAAGGAACCCTTTTTTTTTTAAAGTGCAAGTATTAAATCGTTTTACGTTGGCACAACAAGTAGCGTCGCCAGCCTCACCGGTTTCCTCTGGGGTTTCTAGTTTCCTCCCACCACCCAAAAAACATGCTTGTAGTAACTTGTATTAACAGTTACCCCTGTTACCTCATGTATTCCGCACCTGTATGTAGTTTCCATTTAGTGAAAACTTTATTTAAAAAAATAATAAAACTCCAGTTGGATTTTTGTCTTAAGCTTAGACTTCCTTTCGAACACTAAAGGTTGTATGATGTGTTGATGAAGGTTGTGCGTTGCGTACAGGTGGTGGAGGGCGAGATGGCTGCAGCTCTCAGTAACGGTGCTCATGGTGTGGACATTCATGTCCCCGCAGCTGTTCATTCCACCAGCCATGATGCCTCGACAGGTAAGCACTCACCTGCCGTCACACTGCGTCTCGCTGTACACTCTGACAGCGTGTCTAACTCACCGTTTCAGGTTTCTGTGCTTAATGTGCACGTTTTAACAACGCTGTGTGCCTCACTATTCCCTTTCATTTTGATCATAACTATAAATTGATTTTTAATCTGTCTCGCTGTTAGAATTCTATCGACTGACGTTAACTTTTTCTGCTTTGAAGACAATGCTTTATATTTTGTGATGGATGGATGGAAATTAGGACTGTTAGGGATTCAAAAGCAAATAAAAGAAGAAAGAAATCGTTTAAGATCCCAAGCCTTTTCAGCTATCATAAGTTGAAAACCCATGATAATAAACTTTGTGGGAAAAAATGCTCTGTGTAAGTGCGTCATTAACGGCATGCATTATTTTCACACATTTTAAAATTATGTATGAACATTCACATAATGTCCTGCAAGTGATATTAGGTTACATATAATAATTCACGGGTTCCTCTGACTAAAGGTATGCTCACACACACAGCAGTTTTATCACTGCAAATCACCAGTCGCTGTACTATGAAGTCGTCACTATTGGTTGCCATAGAAACATTTATCAGCGGGTGGCGTTTTGTGCCGTTAAAATGAAACGTTCTGGAGGGAGAGCATTTATATATAGAATTCATGTGTATGTGCGTCATATCATACGCGATGAAGGAGAAGCAGTGTGTGTGTGTGTTCTCTTCGGCATTGCCGACCATCTATCTGCGGCAAAAGAGCAAGCACCGGACCATCCGGGTCCAAGAAACAACTCGGACTCGCAGGCAGCGTGGCGGATCGCGTGTGCTCTACTGTCTACACTCCCATTGGTAGTTGCCGTACAAAGTCGCTCCATATTTGCATAAAGGTCAACCTTTTCTCAACTTTGTCGCGTCGCTGGACTGTATGTGTGAACGCACCTTGAATCCCATGTACTACAATACCGTTATATTATACCCTATAATTAGTGAGCATAAAGAGCAAACAGCCCTGATGGTGTGTATTTATGCAAAGAATGTGAAAAGCAATACTTAAGCAGGATATTGCCTTGTATATTCCCTTTGCTTGAAGCTACAGTGTGTTAGTGCTACTGCCAACATTTGCTCTGTCTGTCAGTGTAAAAGTACAAGTTCTATAATATGCAAACACATACCTCTATAGGCTGTAAGATTAATTTTTTTTTAATCAGAGATGTTTGATTAGAATTAGAATGGTCCGAGATAGACTTGCATTGCATCGTCAACTGGATTGTTTTTCCCTAGTCCATAGTTTCTGCCTAATAGAAGTGAATCTGCTGCTTTAGTTTTTGTGTTTGTAGCGCTATATCTGTGTGTGTGTGTGTGTGTGTGTGTGTGTGTGTGTGCGCGCGCGCGTGTGTGTGTGTGTCAGATGCACCAACATTATCACGTTTGTTGGAAGGCGCTCCCCCAGTCCAGATGCCAGCCAGCGCTGAGCCCTCTAACCCCCCCGCTGTAGCTCCTCCTGCTTCCGGACACCACTTTATATCCAGCACAGGTTTCTGCCTCTCACACTCTTTATTATACCTCTCTGTAGCTTTCCTTTTCTGACTGTCCATTTATAAAGGGATTGATGTGAGCAAAATCCTTAAAGGAACACTTCAGTGTTTTTCAACCTAATGTAGACGTATACAGTATAAAGAAATGAAATACTTTACTTGTGAAACACGTGGTAACGTCATGTAGACTTGCAGAGATGCAGTGAGTGTTCCTTTTAATTTGGCCATATATTTGCACGATACATTTTCGCATAATGCTGATCGCTGGCTACTAGCTTCATGCCGGATAGGTTGTTTTTTTGTTGTTAAACCGTTCTTTTTTGCCCGTCCATCTGTGCACTGTCTACAGTTTATGATGCCCAGCAGTCAGACTGCTAACTGATTTAAAAACCCATCGAGATATCAGTGTGATGGGCATTTGTAAGCTTTCTGCTGCATCACCACCAACACCAAAACACAAGGAGAAACATTAGTGATGTTCTTGATTCTGGAATTAAACTCTGTGTGTGTGTGTGTGTGTGTTTAGGAGCTGCGGTAGCAGAATGTTCTGGTCCAGAGTCGGTGCTGGCGGTACAGTCTGGGTCAGAGCAGACAGAGGGGAGAGAGGGAGAGCTGGTGGAGGACTTGGTGGCTGTTTCTTACATGGAGGATGAGTTGGACCTGGAGACAGTGGGGGATATTATAGCCATTATTGAAGAAAAGGTACAAATAACAGACCCAGAGACCCCCAAAAACATAATTTGGAGGTACTATTCTGTGATTTTATTACAGTCCGGATTGGCCGGGATGATGGTTTTCTTTCTCCTCCCATGAGAAATTACGATAGGGACCAGATTACCTACTTTTTTTCTGATGGTACTCCATATGTATAGATACCGCTCTGATTTTGCAGGCAGATGCTGCTTCCTTTCTCAGCCTATCTCTCTCTCTCTCTCTCTCTCTCTCTCTCTCTCTCTCTCAGGTGGATGACTCAGTGGAGGTGTTGGACGCAGCAGCAGTGGAGGCCGCTCTCTCTCTGTGCGAGGAGGCGGTGGCCGGGGGCCACTCTCTCTCAGACCCCTGGGAATCCCAGCCCTTTAAACCACCCGAGCCAGAGTCCAGAGTTTTCACCGGTCCCCAGCTTAGCTCTCCCACGCCCTCGCCCGCGCCCACCGCTATCGTGGTGGAATCTGTGATGGTGGAAGAGGTAGGACCGACCGGAGTATCTGAGACGCCCACAAAGGCCCCCGATTCTGCACCTCCACCAGTTCCAGGAAACGTGAAAAGCGAGCCTGAGACGGCAGGCGACGAAGAGAGGGACAGGGAGGAGGATGGAGCAAGGGAGGAGGAAGAGGAACAGACGGAGAACCGAACACCCAGTCCATCGGTGAAGTGCGAGAGCGAGGAGTGGACGCAGCCGGAAGCCGAGACACCCTGCCTTGACTCGGAGGACAGCTCTGCCTCTGGGAGAGATCCGAAGGTACTAGATTCTAAATGTAATTTCACGAAAATGGATAAAAAGTAATACGCCTACCACCAGATTTCCATGGTTGCACAAACAGAGGTTCTGACATCTATGTGTTTACTACACAGATAAAGGAGACGTGTGAAAATTCTTCTGCACTTTTTCAGCTAAAGCAGACCGAACATGAATAATTCAGTGTCGTAGTGATGACTAAACTTTTGATCTCTCTCTCGCTCTTTCTCTTTCTCTTTCTCTCATTCACTCTAGGAGGTGAAGGATGAAGATGGAGGGAGTGAGGTGGATGCAGATGAAGGGATGGAGATGAAAGAATGCGGAGAGGGGCCATATCTTTCGGAGGTGGACCCGCCAGCCAGCGAGAGCGAGGACGGGTACGGCACTAACTCCCAGCGCTACACCACCGCAGACTCCACCGCCAGCAGCCCCGCCTCATCCCAGTTGTGAGTAGTGTGTGAGTGTTTGCAGAATTTTGAGCAAGAATGGATTCAATAACGAGGCGAATATCATTTTGCCAATCACCCTTTCCCTTCGTCCTTGCTATCTGTCTGCCAGTTCGATGTGTAGCGAGGATCAGGAGGCTTTGCAGGCCCAAAAAATCTGGAAGAAGGCCATCA
Source organism: Stegophilus panzeri (assembly GCA_024331685.1). NCBI lineage: Eukaryota > Metazoa > Chordata > Actinopteri > Siluriformes > Trichomycteridae > Stegophilus > Stegophilus panzeri. The sequence goes on from JANDJT010000041.1 coordinate 23,227,992, forward strand.
TGCTAGTGTGGCGTGCAGCAGCCAATCACAGGTTAGCCGTGAGAGATTAGATTAGATTAAATCAGATTGTTTAATGATGTATTACTTCCCGGCTGGTGATTTTGAGATTTCTATCCGTTCATATGCGCAGGTACGCGAGTGTGTTTCTGCAACCTGTATCCGATGACATCGCTCCTGGCTACCACAGCATCGTACACAGGTACTAGAACACATGATGTGTCGGGGTCATATTTCTAAGAGCAAGCACTGAACTAGTATGGTTTTTTTAAAATTATTATTCTAATTGCAGGGAAAATAAGCAGTGAGCTTTTATTTATTTTAGGTGATCAAAGGGAAGGGGTGTGTGCAGAACTTAACGAAAGGTCTTGTTAATGTTTTCAGGGAAGTTGTGGTTTATCTCACATGTGCTAAATATTATAACTAGCTTGTAGAACTGTTTAAATTCGAACATCTTGCTATCAGTCAGTCTGTCAAACCTCCTGTCTCCTCGATCAGGCCCATGGACCTGTCTGCGATCAAGAAGAACATCGAGACGGGACAGATCCGCACGACAGCCGAGTTCCAGCGAGACATCATGCTCATGTTTCAGAATGCAGTCATGTACAACAGCTCGGACCACGACGTCTACCACATGGCCCTGGAGATGCAGCGTGATGTCCTGGAGCAGATCCAGCAGTTCCTGGCCACTCAGCTCATTATGCAGACGTCCGAATCGGGCATCAGCGCCAAGAGCCTGCGTGGGCGAGAGGCCAACCGTAAACAAGACCCTAACGACAAGGTGAGACGTGTACACACGACATGCTGATTGCGTCGAAAGGAAGAGCAGTCAGAAAACCGATTTCATTTCATCACGGCTGGAGGAAACAATTCCCAAAGCCTGCTAAAAGTCCCTTTCGATAAGGCTAGCGTTACACTCCCCTAACCCACAGTCTCATATACTTAGAGCCTGAGTCCGGCACACAAAGATGCACATTTAGAGCCAGAACCAGCTGCCATGCCCAGAAGGAAAAGGAACAACTCCAAACAAGATACTAACAAACAGGTCAGTGAGATTAAACATGTGCATATGCACTGGAATCTGTTTACACCTGGCAGTTTCATGCAACTTGCATCTGAAAAAGGGGGAAAAAGCCCCTTTAAAATACATTTAAAATCGGATTGCTCTGTCTAGCTGAAGTGTCCATACAAAGTGTAAGCCTCTCCCAAAAACTTGTATCTCAACGCACATCCACATACACTACCGGTCAAAACTTTGAAGACACTTGACTGACATGTTTCTCTTGATCTTAAAAAAAGATGTATGATTAAATGTTTGAAATCGGTGTTGTAGAAAAAATATAATCGTGCCGACATATTCATTTCTTTCATTAGAAAACTAACATTTTATTTACAAATAAATATTTCTTTAAACGGACGACTCGGAGCGAAATATTCCGAAAAGCAGCCAATAAGTGTGCAGTGTCGGTGTGAACTCCTTTAATACTGTTTAAAAAGCATCTCAGGGAAATTCCTCAAGAAATCAGTCGAGAAAATGCCATGAATACATTTCCCTAAATTCTAGGCAAAATCGGGGTCTACTTTGGAGATGCTAAAATACTAAATTATTTAGATTTATTTTGGATTTTTTTTTTATCACAATATAATTCCCATAGTTCCATTTGAGTTACTCCAGAATTTTGATGACTTTATAATTATTATAATAAAATGTGGAAAATAAAACTAAAGAATGTGTCTAAACTTTTGACCGTTAGTGTACATAAAATGCTTAGAGATTTATTTATTTTATTTTATTTTTTACACAGAATAAACTACAGACTACTTGGAGAAGCACAGAAATGCCAACCCAATCTCACAGAAAACTTCTTTGCAGCTATATGAATATCAAAGATCTGTCACAAGCAAACTAGGTATAAACATATCAAACTTTCACTCGATTGCTCTGTATGACATGTTCTGCACTGGTGTAATTGAAGCGCGCCCACCCGATCGAATAAGAATGTCTCGGTAGTCTCCGTAGCCGAAATGTTCTGCATTTTGAAAACTACATGTGTAACCGCACCACAGTACCACATCACTTACAAGCCTGCTTGTGTTTTTTTTGCAGAGAAGAGAAGTTGTGAAAAGCACAGAGGTTGGGCATGAAGTGGGTTATACTCAGTGGGCCTCATTTATCAGTCTTGTAGTGAAGGTTTTTTTTTTTTTTGGTCAAAAATATTGGATCATATATAATTTTAATATTAATTAAGTGAGCACTAAATCTTCCATCTGCCGAGGCATTTGTTTAGGGACTACGGCTAGTCGTGGACACAGAGAGACCGGCCTGTCTTCCATTTACACGCCCTCACTTCTTTTTGTCCGTAATGAAACGATTTGTTTTATTTGCCTTATGAGTCTTTAAGAGTTTGTATTGGTTTGCTTTCTTTATTTTTTTTTTAAATATTCTTTAATTAAAGCCAGTAATATAAAACAACTTTGGTTTTCACTAAATGTTCTGGATGGTATTCTTATTGGTCCCGGAGCGAGTGAACTAGCACGAGGATGTGTTTTTGACTCCAAATCACTTCTGTGAGTCGCTCAGGATAAGGGTGTCTGCTAAATGCTATAAACGTAATAAAAACGAGCACTTTAAACTTGTCAGTAGTATTCTGTATACAAGAGTGCAGTAATCCATGCAAATTATGAGTTGAAGACGATCAAGTCGAGCTTTACATTAGTTAGTCTTCTTAAGGCCTGTTCACACCGGGACATTTTTTTCAGCGCGTTAAACAGTCTGTTTAACGCCCCATGTCTAAAACATTTTTTTTTTTTTGGACGCACTGCATTAAAAACTGGTTGATCAATGAGATTCGTTCTTTCTTCTTCTTCTGTATAATAATAATAATAATAATAAGAAGAAGAAGAAGACGAAGAAGAAGATGCAAGCAAGAAGCAAGATGGATGTTGAGTGTCTTTGGTGTCTGAAAAATCCATTTTTTGTTAGCCAGTTCGCAAAAAGAGTGTGAACGGCTTTTTGCAAACACGTAAAGACTGTTTCTCTTCTACTTCTCAGCGATAAGCGGGTGTCAGAAACGGAAAGTTGTGCAGCGCCACCAAGTGTACAGGGGTGTTTCTGCATTTCAATATGCGCCATCTACTGTCAGGGAGTGAATTTGCACTGTCATTCAGCACTAGTGTTTTAATGCGTGGGTGTGAACACAAAAAAACGCGTCGAAAAACGGACCGTTTAACGCGCCGGAAAAAAACTTTCCGGTGTGAACAGGCCTTTATTCGTAAATTTACACACACACATAAGAACATGTGTGGGATATGAACGTTTTCATGAATATCAATGTTCTTGTGTAAACGCACGTTCGTACGAACGATTTGCACATAAATGCGTTTGTATACAGCTGATAAATGAGGCCCAATATATTTTTAAAAATCCATTTTACATTTTAGTAGAAATTTGTAGACGTGGATATTCATCGTATAGAAGGTGCGAACATTTTTTCTGTCAAACTGGGCTGGAAATATCTATACAAATATCTCTCTAGCATAATGAACAATAGATTTTTTTTTTGTAATGTATGTAATTAAAAGTGGCTCTGTACACTCATTGCCAGTCATAATTTTTGAAACCCCTTGCATTCACATTTGTGCATAAACAGCAATACAGTGGGTTCTTCTAACTAGAAATGGCTGATCTTACAACTTATGGAAAATGCACCACCAAACAAGTTCACATCACCTTTTAATAAAGCTTTTATTAAAAGTCCCGTTACAATCTGAGAGCGGACCGTGAGGATTGAGCCATTTGATAGATCACTTGCATAATCGCTGCTAGTCGATAACCTGTAATAAAATGTTTTTAAAAACCCTCAACGTGTTAAAAACTATTTTGACTGGCAGTGTATTTGAGAGTATAGCTGGTCTGCCTCAGTGAAGGTACCAAAGACAGTTCGCATCGTCACATCGTCCTCACACCTAAGTGAAGCTGCAGTCGATTAAACCGTCTGAACGTTGGCTCTGTCCTCATGACCTGGAGGAAATTAAAAACACCATGCAAAAAAATGTTTTTCATTAGAAACGGATGGAAGCGAGGAACAGCACAGGAAGTTGGTGGTCAAGGCATTATGCGTTGATCTTGCGTATAATGTACAATACAGCAAACTGATTTTTAACAATAGCAGTTACACGAGAATGCCAGGTGTAAATGTAGTCTTGGACACCTCAGGAAGCAAGAATCATCAGCCAGTCAACAAATGTCTGGCATGAATTTTCATAAAAACGATCGACACGACTATAAACGCTCAGCTGCCATGAATTTCTAGAAAGATCATCTGATGGTAAGCCTTCAACAAGCTAGAACGTGAGCAGTGATGATATTTGTCATTGAGAACAGTTAATTCACTAAATACTCAGTTATGTCATTACTGTATTGCCACAATGGCACATAAACACTGTCCCATTCTTGAGCTGGGATTGGCTAAAAAGCAACGTAACAAACACAAGGTGATGGATAAACCTTTATTGCTGTTGTTGGGCAGTACGTGATCGTGTCAGTGACGGTTTGTGGCCTTATCATCTGCATGAACCTGTTTCATATGCATGATTCCTCTCTGTGCCCTCCAGTCATGTGTACTCCAAACTTAAAAACACACCAGACCTGTAACAAACACGTCACCATTATGTCTCCATCCCTATTGTTGTTCCTGCCTTGTGATGACGTGTGTTTATTTATTTCAGTTGAAATAAACTGTGTATGTCGTGGTATAGTGATGAACATGGCTGATGGTGAAGCAGCCTGAGGACTCAGTGAAGGGCCAGGTTTCTCAAAACCAGAACTGTCTCATAGGGTGCTACTTATCTAGTTTATTTTCCACCTATTTAAGAGGAAGTCTGCGATTTAATGTAAAAACAGTGGAATCGTCATTAAATGCTTAAACACTTTTATATCAGCTGCAAATAGAGGTCGACCGATCGATCGGTTTTTCCAGAACTGCTGGAACTATCGTTTATGAGCAAAAAAAAAAAAATCCACACCGATAGTTATTCACGGTTGCGTCTGTTGCGGGAGCGGCTGACAAGGGTCCGCTGTCACTGTACAGTACGAGAGTGGCCTCTAGAGGCGAAATAAAAATATCACTGACACATTTTGCTGTGATATTTGAAGTGTTTTTTTTTGGGGGGGGGATTTTAAATTCATTTTGGATGTCTCTATTTTTATTTGTTATTTGGAGTATTACTTTTTGGTTTGGATGTATATCTTTTATTTACTTTAATATTATTAATAGTTAATATATATTAATCTTTATATATTTATTTCATTTAAAAAGGTAGAGCATATTTTCATGGTACAGTCAGTACTGTTTATGTTTGTAGTAAAGTTCAGCTATATTTTACTTTGAGTGTTAGTTTTTAATACTGATACCGAATGAAAACCTATCGGTTGATTAATCGGTTATCGGCAGGTACCACCCGACTTAATTATCGGTTTCGGTAAAATACACTATCGGTCGACCTCTAGCTGCAACAGAATGGACTGTTTGCACAGTCACGTTCATGTTCTGCTTATTTCTGCTCTGGCACTTCCGGTTCCCTTGATACAAGGGTTGTTACAGTGTCACGGTTTCCTGGTTAGTCGCGTTATATGATAGGACAGTTATTTCAGGTCTGTTGACCTTTTTCAAAATACAGATGAATTCAAATACAATATATTACTGGTCACAGGTTAAAAAAAAAATCACATGATTATTTTAGTGAAATATAAAATACAATTGTAAATACAAGAAATATGAGGAAGTCACCACTATTTAATAAATTGATAGTGTTTCAGTCTTGGCTTCTATACTTATAGGTAGACGTTCAGTATACTAAAAAATATAGGATCCATGTGGATCCATCAGCAGCCAGTGAGCCCTCAGCTCCTGACATGGAAACCTCACAATCATACACCACACATTAATGGCTTCACAAGCGGAAAAATGTCTTAAACGTGTGTATGATTTCCTCACTGCAAGGCTTTTGGAAAACTTGGCCCTAAAACCTTTTTTTATTTATTTTTTATTTTTAATAGCCATTGTTTACAGTTGTCATTTGCATCAGTGTTGTAGTATTTGTGAAAACTACACACACACACACACACACACACACACACACACACATCAGACATTTTACTGCATCCTCCCAACTCACATTTTATCAAACACAATTGAGTTCACATTAGTTTTGTTGTTGTTGTTGTTGTTGTTTTTTAATGTGTGCACACACACCAGTCATCTCTCACACATTCTCCTATCAAGCACTGGTCTGTCTTCTTTCTCAGCTGCATCTCAGACAAAACACACATCAGTGGCTCCCCACCTTTCAGCACACTTTTTAACACGCCCTTGTTGATTTTCCTTCACAATTTTCCCTTTGTGGAATCCCCTCTCTTTGTCTTATGTGCCACTGCGTTCCCCAACGTTATTAACTGAAATAAACCTTGGTAGATCACTCCTTGATGGCCCAGGAGATTGAGTCTACATCAGCGAAAACTTCTCCATATGGCATTCCAATCAGGAGTTTGCTTTTCAAAATGAAATGTAAAAAAAATCTTTTAATAAACCTGTGCGTTAATGTTTTTTTAGGTCAAATTCTAGCTCGATTTACAAAGGTTTCATCAACACAGATTTTCCTCTTATCCATGGGTGCATGTTGATTAAATGCCAGTCAGCTGTAAAATTACCTAGCATGTTCACAGCACAGCTGATTTATGTCTGTTGACGCCCACAAAACTCCATAAAAGATAAAAAGCTCTGAACCTGTAAACAACTAAACGGTGAAAGAGAGCCTCTTAAGCGTGGCATGAGCTAAATATTTCAGCAATGCAGCTCAGGCACAGACACACCGGGCTGTCTGTGTTCTTACTTTGGTACTAGTTGAACAGCTAGACTTATTTAATTCACGTGTTTCGTTTGGGTTGGTTTGTAATCGTGCCATTTATACAAAATGACTGATTGTCCACAACGTTTTCATGAAATGTGTGCATGCAGATGAAACACAGCCATGTACAAAATTGCCAAATTTGTGATCAATGAATCAAGGGTTACATTAATGAGTCTCTTTCATCTCCTTCAAATTTATACAAACTGTAGAGCTCTACACAAACTCGGAGCTACACCTTCCTCCACAGAGACATTGAGGATGGGGTGTCGACGAGGGCGTGACAAAAAGTGTGCTGAAACGCACCGTTTCTCTCTTTCGCTTTCATTTCCATCTCGCCTTTACTTGAGCTCCTCTGTGTGTGTGTGTGTGTGTGTGTGTGTGTGTGTGTTCGTGTTCACAACCTTCTGTGTACTAATACGTGTCTGTGAGCTTTCTCCCGGTGTTAGTTTTGTGTGTTTTATGAACATACAGTGCTTTGTCTTGTTTATGTTTTGTGACTTCCCTGTTTTCAGCCAAACTGTTAGAAGTCCATGAAAGTTAACACCACTCTCATTTTCATATCCATCTTCGTTGGAGTCTGTAATCTTTCATTAGACATGTTTCCACTCAGGTCCTGGAATCTTTTGAGTTTTGGAAATCTCCTTAATAAAAACCATGCAGTTCCTGTTCTATACTGCAGGAACCATGACTGTTCCTTATAGAACAACAACTGTGAATTTCATTAAAAATTCAGCAGAAATGGTATTTTAAACTGTATTATCTCTTATCTATGGATATATCTGTATATATATATATATATATATAAATTTTAATCATGTTTTATTAGTAGTGTATTTTACAAAAACAGTTGAAGGTTTGTTTTAGACGAGAGTGCCACACTGTGATGACGGGTCATCCTTGGGAAGGAGTTTATTCCTTCCCACGCTTTCGAAATGTAACTTTATACCCTGACACAAATACACTCATCAAGGTTTCACTATGAGAGAGTGATGAGAGATCACTGATAATCACTAAATTAGAGGTCAGGTAGTGGTAAGGTTTATTGCTAGGCTATAAATGAGAAATCAGAGATAACAGTGGGACATTAAGTATTGAAAAACTACCAAGGCAACTGATGTAGTTGTCTTTTTTGCAAAACTCCTGCACATGTAGCCATGGTTTCCGAACTCCTTATGACCGTTTATTCATTCTTAAGTGTTCTTTAGATTTACAAAGTTTTTCAAGCACATTTAACATCAACCCAAGTCCAGCACCAAGCAACAGCAAAGAATCTCTTCTACAAATGAACCATTAATATTTCTTTAGCATGTTGTGCTTCAAGCTTTTCAGTTCACGATAGCCGGGACGTCATTCATTCATTTGCTGAAGTTCAGAGCTTCATTCAGGTGCTTTCTCACTATACGTAATTAAATTATAATGTACAAATTGTCTGTATTGGACACTTGGGTTACTGTAAACATGTCTTCCCACTGTATCAATAAAATGTAATAGGTTGTTGGAATAAACTTTGTGTGCATGAAGGATTAGGCTGTTTCTCAGTTCTAAGAACTTCTCGTGAAGACCGGTCTTGCCTTGGAAGAACGAACTCGGAAGGACAGGGAGACATAGAACGCATCTTTGCAAGAACTGAGATGTGCTGCGGTCTTCCTGTTGCGCCCAGGAACCGTCCCAGTACATTACTAGTACTCGGACAGGACTATCGTCTCTTCAGTGCTCCCTAAATAATATGTTTCAGCTGGTTAATAGATTTACTGTTAACTGTCTGATTAACCAACAGTTAATTCAGCATGTTTTAAATGTAGTAATCTCTCCGTTTGCAACGCGACCTCACGTTAACTACAAACTCAGCTAACGAGTTTACCGTTACCTCAGGATGGAAGCTAGCGTAGTTTAATTAAAATACTTCTGAGGGATAAATTCGACTTTTCAACAACCTTATATATATCCCAATCTAAATCATATATCAAAATCATTTCTTTTAGATACATATTTAGATTATTGGAGTTAAAAAGACGGTAAAACTTAGTTATGAGTCAGGCTTCCATCATCCACCATTGTTTTGCCGCAGTGACTTCTGGGACTTCGAGCGGATATGGTGCGCTCCACAGTAAAGTGGGAAATAAGATAAGCTTCCTGAAACTGTGGCTCAGGAGCTAATGATGCGTTCATGGTGCCTTGTAAGTGGCCATTTGCAGTTCGTAATGGCATACAAAAGTATGAACGCCCCCACGATGATGGATCTTTAATTTGCTCTGTTGGAGCACATAAAGCTCCTCAAACACCACTTTAATCTTACTCTTACAGTTACATGACTCAGTGCCTACTGGTTCTGTTCTACTATAGAGAACTTCAAACATTGATTTATAGATTTAACCAAGTACTGTATCTGTTTATTAACTTATCTAAATCCAATACTGCTATAATCTAATTTAAAAGAAGGAGGACTTTACACTGTTGACCGTGTGAGCGGCCATGTTGATTCGGGGAAGGAACTGGCAGTAGAGAAGACAATCCCAAGTCGACGAGTTGAAGTTTCACACTGAGGGATGTTTTCTGTGGCGAGGAATAACAAGTTGCAACTTCGCCTCAAATACGGCATAAATCCAGTGCCGGATCCTCTCGTGGAAAAGCTCCTGATGTGAAAACACTCTTTTATTATGAGTAAATTTACTCAATAAACCCACAGACAGCAAGGTTCCTTGTTGTTCTATATGTGCTTTACTCTGCTTTAACTGTCTGTCTGTCTGTTAAACTGTTTGTGTGTCTGTAGTTATATGAATCTCTGTAGGCTAAAACCTGTCTGTTGTGAGTTGCATAGAAGTGTGTGTGTGTGTGTGGGTGTGTGAGTGTGTGTGACACTCTCTTTCTCACTGCTGTTTGTCCTCCTACAGGACAGTCTCCCCATGGCCTCTCCTGCTTTCCTTCTCTCTCTCTTTGTAAGTATCCAGCTCCGAGCTTTTCTCTCTGTCCCCTTAAAGCCTGTCTTTCTGCTTCTTACACACACACACACACACACACACACACACACACACACACACATTATATATATATATATATATATCTCACTCACTTTCTCCTGTTGTAGTAAGACTGAATGGAGATGTGCTCAGACCACATACATACATAATTTGTTTATGCATAAATTTTAATTCTCTTCCATTATTTGGCTTAGTTGTAACAGAAGTAAGCAGCAAGTCACGTTCGATCTAAATAAGAAAATATTTAAACCCCTTTCTTTGTCGGTTTCCGTGTGTACAGTCTGGTGTGTCACGGCTTGTCAGCAGAGCAGCTCATGTCTGCTCTCATGTCTCTCCTTTCGTCCCTGCTTTTTTCTGTTCTTCCAGGACGGAGGCACCAGGGGGCGCCGCAGTGCTATAGAGGCTGATATGAAGATGAAGAAATGACGAGAAAGTCCACAAGGCTTTACAGACTGATCTCTCTCCCAGAATGAACCTGGAGCTATTACAGAACAAAGTGTGTGTGTGTGTGTGTGGAATTGATCTCGGTAATCTGTCCTACCTTCACACTAGCAAGCAACAAGTCTCTTGTATATGTATATTTTGTCTATTGTGAAAAGCAGTAATAGCTATAAATATCTTCTAAAGCTTTGTAGTTCAAAACAATTTAAATATTTCAGTAATTAGTGTGCAGTTTAGTTTAATTGTATGTTACATGCTCTGCTTTGTACTAGTCGGCAGATTAGCAAAGCAAGATAAGTAGTGTACTAGCAACCAGAGGCATCAACTGTCTCTGCTCCATCCTTGCAAGCTTTATTTTTCCTCGTAATGCCTTTGTAGACATGTAACAGCAGGGCGTAGATGAAACCGTGCTTGGTTTTTCTTACATTTTTTGCGTATCAGATTTGGGAACTAAAGTTGAGTGAGGAACTGAAGAAACATCAGACCACAAGCGCTGTAGGATTGATCCGAGGAAGTCATTTGGATTTGTCGCTTTACAACTTCATACGTTAAAAAAAAAAAAAAATAATAATAATAATAATTTAGACGTTATTGAAATTGTGGCTCCGCGTGACGCAGACACATATATAGAAAAATCTCTTGCTAGTGTGAACGTACAGTATGGTACGGCTTTGTTTTTGGGCTGTTTACAGTCATGACGGTCTATCTTCGTTCTCCGAGCTGGGTGTGAACGTTCCTCAACGTGTATTAGTTCTTCAGACTCTACAGCTGCATGCGTCTTGAACACGGTGTCAGATTCAGTATAAGGAACGTTTATGTGTTGGAGAAGCTTTATCGTCTTGGTTCATGATCAGAGGTAGCTGGATTAAATAGGGGTGTGTGTGTGTGAGATTAGTCATGCTGTCAGCAGTATCGTCTTTTCCAGGACACAGTGTCACTGGTCTCAGAGTGAAGAGAATGTTGTTCCTAAAGCTGAAGTCAGCATTATCTCTCTGCTGAATCAGAAAACAATATTAAACCAGTGTAGACAAATTCACCACTAATAAAGGAAAAGGTTTGGAGCAACAAAAATTTTTAAAAATCACCCAAAGATCACTCAGTTCGATCAGTGTTTGGTGGCCAAGGTTTTGCTACGAAGTGAGTGTAGCTTTTAATGTAGCCATGGTCTCAAGGTGGTGGTGTGTGGTTTAGCACACAGTGTGGCTTGCTGTAATCTATTAAACATGAAAAAACTTCACCGAATAGCTGAACACTGCCATCTTAGACACCTGGAATCGCTTATCATTCCATTTCATTTGTAAATACAAGATAGCATAGATGATGAAAATTTGGGTTGCAGTTCAACGCTCACCTGCCCCTTGTGTTAGAACCACTCCTGCAGTTATCCAATCATCCAATCACGTGGCGGCAGCAGCATAACCAATCCAGTCATGCTAATATACATCAGGAGCTTCAGAGAAAAAGGGCCAGGTGATGTTTATCTGGTCTTCAGCTGTCCATTGTAGCCTCAAGATTCCTGTTCTTGGCTGAAAGGAGTAGAACCTGATGTGGTCTTCTGCTGTTGTAGTCCATCTGCCTCAAGATCTGCTCACCAAGTTTGAGAACAGTTTATAAGTAGTTATTTGAGTTACCATAGCCTTCCTGTCAACTCAAACCATTCTCAATATCAAGGTGTTTCCACCTGCAGATCTTCTGCTCACTGGGCTGTTTTTTTTTTTGTTTGTTTGTTTTTTGCACCATTTTGTGTAAACTCTAGAAACTGGTTGTGTGTGAAAAATCCCAAGAGATCAGCACTATCTGAAATACTCAAACCAGCCTGTCTGACACCAACAACCATACCTCATTCCAAGGCTGAGGTCACATTTTTTCTTCCTTCTGATGTTCGATGTGAACATTAAAAGAAGTTCTTGAACTCATGATTTGTACGCATTGCAATGCTGCTGCACGTTTGGCTGATTGGTTAATTGCATGAATGTCCAGGTGTTCCTAGTAATGTGAATGTATTTACTCCAGTGAAAAAAACTAAATGTTGGATGTCGAGCATGTTCTTGGTTGACTGTGGTAAAAGAAAACCGTGAGTAAACTGTACTTGTTTAATTAGCTCAGTAGGTGTGCTCAAATGACAACTTGTAGATAAAAAATTCCTAAGACAGGTTAAAATGCAGCAAAGGAAACTTTCTATATATATATATATATATATTTTACAAAATGTACATGTAAATGAACCTTTGTACTTGTTTTAAGTTATGAGTTAATAAAAATTTAGAAATTGTATCTGGTTGTTGGAGCTTCTGTTTGTCCCAAACAGATGTAAATGTGAGTCTGCATCTTTCAGCATGAAGTAATGTATAAAAGGATTTTAATGTGTTAACCTTTTAAAAGGAGCAGTTTGTGTATTTGTTTTTAATGCTGCTGATAAACCTTCTACATTTGCCCATTACCAAATACTGAAACTAAAATCATAACGCTTCTGTGACGTGGCATTTCTAGATAAAACTCAGCATTTGCGCATGCTGTAAGTGAAGTAACATGTGATAGGGTTGTTGTGCAATATTGAAAGTTATGCACACAAGACTTAAATCTTACTACAGAAATAAAATTGATGAATCAAGCAGAAGAGGAGCTGCTACAGTCATACAAGAAAGTTAAGAACAGTCAAGTTTGGATTTCAGTTCTTCAAAAGAACTTTGGATTTATCTTCAAAAGTGGCAAGTGTTAGATTTCAGACGAGTTAACATTAAATTGAGCTAATCAAACAAGTTTGAAGAATGATGTGTTTAAAATAAAAAACACCCGACCCCAAGAGGCATACTGAACATTTGAATACAGTGCAAAGATTTTATTTTTTTCAGTCCTGAGGGAACACACCTTGGAGACAAACCCAGCTTGGCTCCTTTAACATCTGGGAACAAATATAATGGGCATGGGAATAATGGGCACCAGTTACACATCCAAGTTATTCAGTCAAACCTGTCTGTTTGAAGTTAGTGTTTTCTAGGGAGATATACTTGTTCCCCTTACACAGTGCATCTGAAAACATTCACAGGCAGAAGACATGAAAATAACTTCATTCATACATGCTGTAAACAGTACAGTAGTGAGCAAAAGGTTACAAAAATAATAATCAGTAACAACTTCAAACTATTTTCAGTAGGACAGGTAATAAATAAATGTCACAACAGTCAAGCTTGTACTCCAGTGCTTAAAACTCAATCACTGTAGGGCTGGCGGATGAGTACAGCTTCCTTTTGATGAGACGGTACTCGGGTCGGAGCCGCAGGACTCTCTCGGACCCAAGCAGGTGCTTTAACGGCAGCCAGCGCTGCATCTCGGCTCTGAACACCACAGACAGCTCGAAGGTGGGCGTGAGGCTGTGCTCCGGCATCACGGTGCCCACTTTCTGTAAACCCGCCTGGGTCTCGGTGAACAGGTGAATGAGAGCTCCTCTCAAACCGCACGGCTCGTCCTCGGACGCACGGAGTACGTCTCTGGCTACACGCAAGCTCATGCGAGCCGGGACCAGCAGCTCGCTGCACTGCAGACTCGATGCTTTCGCCTTCACAAGACACTTCTCGAACCGCACAGCCAGATCCTGCTGCTGCAGCTGGGTACTCGCTTCCAGGTCATCGTCCTCCAAGCTGTACGCCGACTCCAGACCTGTCAGGAGGAAATGAGGAGAAACTTTAAAAAAAGGCTGCATCCTGAACGCCTCAGTGTTGTACAGGCTATGATTCAATACATGACACTTAAGCAATTGTGGCTACACTTTTCCCCCCCCCCCACTCAATCCAGAGCTCTCATTACAGTCTGTCTGGAGTTTCTGCACATGCTCTCCCCAGGTCCGTGCGGGGTTTCCTCAAAACAAAAACAAAAAAACCCCCCACATCCCATGTCAGTAGGTGGACTGGGTATGCTACATTGCCCCAGATATGAACATGCGCATGTGTACCAGGGTGTATCCTGTGTCCAGGATTGGCTCCGGATCCAGTGCAACCCTTTCTCAGGTTGAAGCGCTTACTGAAGATGAATGAATTTTAGTGGTCATGACTTTCAGAATTTAATACATATGAGGCTGCATCATTAGTAACTAAAAGACTACTTCACTGCTGATTTGGCTGCATACTGCAGCACGAAATACTGCAAACCTATTTAACTTGGATTTATTCTTGAGCTAAAGCAGTGGTTTAGTTGGACTGATCATGCAGGTCCAACAAGGCATTTCTAATTTTCTAGCACTCTCCCTCTGCAGTATGTACACACAATATAACCATTATAGCTCAACTACTAAAAATTACATAAACATTTCAAGCAAACTGCAAGTATTCACTTTGTTTTATTTGCCATACTGACTTAATACGCTGGCCGAGTGAGAAACCGCAGCTGTCAGCAAGTAAGTGTGTGTGCGCGTCACGCTGCTATCAGCTGAGCTCATCTCTGATGACGTCAGCTGGAAACGTCCCATTCTTATAGCCACAGTGCGCATGCGCATAGATATACGGCAGGTACATACTTACCGTAGTAGCAAAAAATAAATAAATAAATAAATAAATAAATAAATAAACAATTTCACCTAGATACATAGATAATTATATCTATATGTATCTAAAAATAAATAAGGTATAGCCTAATTCAGAAAGTGGGTGGCTTCCCCCTCCTTTCGCGGTATAGCCTGTAATTGTCGTTGTTTAAATTTTTATTATTATTTTAAAATGTTTAAAAAATAAAAAAATAAAAAAAAATTAGAAAGCGCGTTTTATTGTACATTTTTTCTACACTTACTTGAGGAGCTAGTCGCTTTCTTGAGGCGTCCAGCGGTTTCTTTACCGGCTCCGAAGTGCCGCAGCACCTTCCTCCACATCTCGGCTAGGTTATCCTCTTCGGAAGCAGCGGACAAGCCGTAACCGAACACCAAAGCCTGACTGTAGACCATTTCCGCGTCGTTTCTTGACTAAACTTTAAGATTTCTACGGCCTCCTCGACCACGAGTTGTCTTTTCACGCTGTTCTCGTACATTCTAGAAACTGAAGTGCGCGTCCTCTCAGCGCTCGAGCCGTATTTATACGCCGGCGTTTGCATCAGCTGGAAGACACTACGCGCTGATTGGTCGGGAGCGCTCTCGCGCGTGGTAGGAGGGCCACAGGCTTCTATAGAAACGACGCACGTTGCGCAACACCGTGGTGAAGTTAGATCAGCTTCAGATACACGCAATTCCCAGAGCCTCTTACATCTCTATAATATAATTAAAATAATATAATTATTACACTTTATTATATGTACATTAAACTACCAAATTGAATATTATATTATACTAGCATTTGTGGATATCATGATATCCTTTTGTTAATTTTTTCACAATTATCTATCTATCTAGATAGAAAAATGTAGTTAATTGCTAATTTGCTAATTGCTTATAAGGATATCATGATATAGGCCTACAAAATCTCATAAAAGCCTACTGACAAAATGTGTCGCGATATCGATATTATCGTCATATCGCCCATGCTATGTAGCATCCAGCAATAATATCTAATAAAATTAATATAATATGTACCGCTGTAATATTAATGTACATATAATAAAGTGTAATAATATATCTGAGTGGTATTATAGAGATGTAAGAGGCTCTGGGAATTGCGTGTAGCCGAAGCTGATCTAACTTCACCACAGTGTTGCGCAATGTGCGTCGTTACAAACTTGAATCAGCTTGTGATGTTCAAAAATTTTGTAATGCGATGTTTAAAATGATTAAAAGGCTTGCAGATTTCTAAAAATGTTTCTATTTCTATATATAGTTAAATATATATAACCCTACACTTTAAGAAATAAAAATGTAAAAAAAAAAAATTTTACATATAAAAATAAAAAATATATATATAAAAAAATACATTTATTAATAATAAACAGTATTTTACTGTGTATTGCAGAAATGGCTGAAGAATTCAGTGAATATTCAGCGACTGAAATCCTTTAAAGTTTTTCATTGCAACAAACACAAAAAATTAGGTGGCAAAATTAGTGGGGGGTGTTGTGTGGATAAACAGTTGAAGGAGTTGCATCAGACTGTGGTGGGTGGTTGGTGAATGTTGATTGGTGAGGGGGATTTACAGTTTTTACAGCCTGAACCCAGGGTTCAAGGAATGAAAATGAAAACCGGAACAGTGCTAGGAACCAAAATGCAACAGAAAATGTAATCATCCTTAACTGAGAGTAAAACAGAACCTTTTACATCTCCATTATCATTTACCATTAATTCTTCATTCCATCTAACTTCCCTGTTAAAAAATGCAGCTTGACCGGCTCGGTCTGTGTTTTCACAACTGGAGGCTGGTAGTCAGTCCAAGCTGGATTTTTCAACAGGGTTATTATTTATCTCATACCTCCAAGCTCAAAAATGTGGTGTTGTTTTTTTGTTTGTTTGTTTTTGGATCAACATCATGGTTACTGTGATTTTCTTCAGTGCAGCACAGGCTATAAAGAAGAAAAAAGAAGAAACAAAATACATTTATAAACTAAGTGTAGATCTTTTTTTTTCTTTCAACGTGAAACCTCATTCTGTTCAAGTTTGCATTATACAGATAATCAAGCCTGTTTGTTGTTGCATTGCTCTAGATAGATAACCCAGACTAGGAATTATCTATTGATAATGTGTAACATTGCAATTCATCATATTTTAATAATTCTCTCATGCAAGCTCCTGTAATTTATTATAGCTGTATGTTGAAATAAAATTCCATAGCCTGCTCAAATGCACATGTAGAATGAAATGTAACCTGTAAAGAAATTATAAGAGAGAGCAATAATCAGGAATGTTGTTCAGGCAGAAAATCAGACAATCAGCAACCAGGTGAAATGAGACAGAAGCAGAGATCAATAAACAAACCTATCAAAGTCAAACCTGGGAAATCCAGGATCATGAGAACGAAGGCTTAGTGACGTCACTGATCAAGCAAGACTTTGCAACAATGGTGTGAAAGTCCGGGCTGTTTATGGCTGAATGTGATGGGAAATTACATTAAAATAAAAAACCCCGAATGATGTATAGACGAATGCTAATTTGACATTTAAAAACATATATTTAGAATGATCTGAGCTTTGACCGTCAAATAAAAAGTGGTTTTAAGTCTACAAACATCTACAAAAATAAATTACTCCACAACAAACTGTATATCTCAGGGTACATACACTGGTACATTTAAAGTACAGACAGACATGTTGTACCTTCGAGGATACAACAGTGATGAGTGTATAAAGGACACTGTATTGTACTAAATGTACAAGAGACACACCTATGTGGACTCTACATCAGTGCCACATAGGTGTTAGTATTTAGCTTAGTATTGTTTTCACTGGGAGTGAGAAGCTTGTGTGTGGTATACTGTGCATTCTGCAGTGATGGTAGGGATGTGTCTGTGATACTCCCATCCCAGGCTAGTTTGGTCACAACATGAATGGTGTATGTATGAGTGCACGAGTGTGTGGGTGTGGTGAGTGAAGAATACAAGACAGAAATAGTTTTTCCAATGATGTACAGCAGACGCCCTTATATTGTATAGTGCGACTTTGACTCATCAGAAATAAATCTTTGTACTAGTGCAGTAGCTCGGCATCTAAGATAATAATCCCAGTTAGCAATCTGACATCTGTTTTGAGTGGTTATGTTGGCCTTTGCTATACAACAAATCTTGGGTAAGGTCAGCTGACGCTGCGTGGTTCGCTGAAATATACACTGAAAAAAATTAAGGAAAAAAAAAAGAACAATGAAATGTGACCTGATTGGGCTCAGTCCCTAATTGTGACATGGAGTCATCTTATGGGCTCATCACCTGGAAACTGAAGGGTGAGGGTCATGTTCAGTGCCAATCAGGCAACATGCATGACATTTAATCTTAGAGGTACTTGGTTGTGGTGTGGCTTCTGTTTGTTTGTGATGAAAACCTGCACCTACACCGGCCCTTTCTGGATAAGATTAAACACCCCTGTAGTAGACTGTTGGATTTTTTTTTTTAATGAAAAATGAGAATATGAATAAAATTTTTGTGGAAGTACTTTATTGAAACACATCACTACAACATATATCTTAGGGAGCCTGACTGCCAAATAAAAATAGTTTTTTTCCTACAAAAAATTAATAACATAACAACAATGTGTACATCACAGGGTAGGTACTCTTGTCCTGGGGGACCTACATTCAAATATTTTAACTGTGGTTCCTAAATTAGTTTTAAAGGTAACTAACGGTACTAAAGAACTTTGGGGAATTAACTCCAGTGACAAGACATTGCAAGATACAGTTTTTTTAGGTACTTTTTCCAGATTTGATGAAAGAGCCTGGAGATGACTGTAATAGCCTGAAGAGCAGAGAAGTTCCCGTACCATCGTCATGCCCCAGTCTAGGTTGGGATAGAACATGACTGGGGTATGTATGAGTACGCAAGTGTGTGGGTGTGGTGAGTGAAGAACACAAGAAAGAAATAGTTCTTCCTATGATGTACAGAATACCATAAATATACAGACATTTAGAAGATGCCCTTATCTAGAGCACCTGTAACTCCATCAGAACGAGATCCTCACATTGGTACAAATAGGTCAGAGATTAAGGTCAAGGTCTACTATCCCCGGTAGCAAATTGATTTTGGCCCAAGGTCTATTTTGGATGGCTATGTTGACCTCCCTAGACAATGCTCTGCTCACTTTTTATAACAACCCTACTAATGTTGGACCAAGTTTGGTGGACCCTGGATGGCTGAATGTCTGTTGGCCCTGGTCCGTTGCCCAATGGACAAAATTACATTGGGCTAATGTTTGGTCAGTTTGCTACCTGGGATCAAGTTGTACAGCAAAAAAAAAAAAAAAAGAATACAAGTTGTTAGGTATTTTTTTTTATAGTTAATGTTCATTTGAGGGCTCAGTGAAGAAATAGGTCTTCAGTGTTTGTTTAAAGGCAGCCACTGACTCAGCTCTTTGCACAGTCAGGGGAAGGTCATTCCACCACCCTGGTGCCAGATCAGAGAAGAGTCTTGAAGCATGAGTACCTTGAATCATATCGGGTGAAGTCATGCTATGCTCGAGGTTTAAAGGGAACATGGTGCAGAGAATGGTGTGATGGGTGCCTTCATGTAGGGTAGGGGGTAGCATTTTTGGCTGTATAATGTTTTAAATCTGATGTGGACATATACAGGAAGCCAATGGAGGAAGTGCTGCAACAAGACAACTTGGCAAGATTTAAAATCAGCTGTGCAGTGTTTCTTTGGTTTGGCTCAGGCTACATTTAAAAAAAGACCGAACAACAAGATCACCAACACCCTAAAACCCCATTCTAACAAAACCACATAAACAAAACCTAACAAACACATCAGCAACTCTGTGATGTCCTACATACTATGTGATGTCCATTCTGTCCAGAAGCAGTACCTTTTGCTTCAACATTATTTCACATTAATAAAAACATGTGGAATTCCATTTAGAGAGAAATGGAATATATCTCTATATATTTCTATATTCATTCATTCATTCATCTCCAGTAACCTTTTGATTTAGAGTAGCAATGTAGACCTACTGACATGTTTTTGAGAGATGAAAGGAAGCTGGAGAACTTGGAGGAACCTCACACAGACATTGGTAAAACATGCACAGAACCTTCTACTGCAACAGAAGATTCAGGCTTTATGTTTGCCATTTAAAAATCTTTAATAGAGAGATGTGAATTGAGAGTGTGTATTTTGCACATCCACCTCCTCCCCCCCCCCCCCCCCCCCCACCCCCCCCCCCCCCCCCCCCCCCCCCCCCCCCCCCCCCCCCCACCC
>JANDJT010000041.1:23269041-23283866 GCA_024331685.1 Stegophilus panzeri
TGTGTGTGTGTGTGTGTGTGTGTGTGTGTGTGTGTGTGTGTGTGTGTGTGTGTGTGTGTGTGTGTGTGTGTGTGTACCTGGTAGTACAAGTTTCAGATAACCTAGGTAATAGGACCAGGCTAAGCCATGAGCTACATTTAGCTTCCTGCTCTCACACACCTCTGAGATCTCCACTGGTACAGGGCCCTGAGAGAGAGAGAGAGAGAGAGAGAGAAAGAGAAGAGAAGAGAAGAGAAGAGAAGAGAAGAGAAGAGAAGAGAAGAGAAAGAGGATCAAAGAAACAGGAAATAGAAGGCATTTGTTGATTACAGTACATGACAGTCATACAGACAAAAGCTGTGTAGACATCACATTTTTAAAAACCCAGAATAAAATATCTTCAATAGACTTCACAAATGACTTCAGATTGATAGTTTTCACAGGGGTCCCTGCTCCAATATAGTGAAGAGAAATAAGGGTTTTTTTTTTGGTTATTTAACATGGCCAAAAGTTTGTGGACACCTGACAGTCACCCTTATCCAGAGTGACTTACAATTATCTCATTTATACAACTGAGCATTTGAGGGTTAAGGTCTTTGCTCAAATGTCCAGCAGTGGCAGAAGTGGTGGTGCTGGGATTTGAACTTTCCGATCAGAAGTCCAACATCTATTATTATAAATATAGTCCCCCTTTATAATAACCTCCACTCTTCTGTTAATACTTTCCACTAGATTTTGGAGCTAAATGGTAAATGGTCTGCACTTTTAACCTCAGGCCTTTTAACCTCAGGTAGACAAGCATTTTGTGTGTGTGTGTGTGTGTGTGTGTGTGTGTGTGTAGATAGATAGATGTTATTAATGTAAATTTTCTATTACAAAAATATACATAATTACATTATGTCTATATACTTAACGTGGATATATGCACTGGAACTACAGTAAATGGCAAAATAATAAAAAAAATACTTATTTCCCCTCACTACATAGAAAGCAGCTTAGCTGGAAATATCACTTCCCTCATTTTAATTACTGAGAAGCCTTTTTCTGCTGTATACCTGACCTTGTGATCAGAATCTTTTTTTAATAACAGTTGTAGTTACGTCAATTCCTGTCATAGGACTTTCATGTCCAAGTAAATCCCATGTCTCTAAGCCACTACTCAAGTTCAGTCCCTTCGGTCCTGTGACCAGTCCAGTCCTGTGAATGGTTCAAATACTATAGTGCTGACATATATATCGAAATATACAGTGCCACAAACTCTGGTGCAAAGCCCTAAATACAAATATAACTGCACAACCACTTTCAATACAACTACAGCTCATATATAAATATAATTATAACTAGAAACAAATATAACTCCAATACAAATATACAGATGGTTGACAAACTAAAGGAAAAACCAACATAAAGTCTTTAGTAAGCACCTCAGTGTTGCACCATCATGACCTGTCATAACAGACTCACTGCCCCTTGGCACTGATTACACAGGTATCTGGAATGCTACTGGAAAAATGAAGACTATTCTTCTAAAAGATATTCCTTTTGATTTGCTGATAATTTGATGATGGTGATGGATAGTGCTGTCTAGCATAAAAGTCAGCCCAACATCTCCCACAGATGTTCAACTGTGTTGAAATCTGGTGACTGTGAAGGCCATAGCATATGATTTACATCATTTTCATCCTCATCAAACCATTCAGTGAGCCCCCATGCCCTGTAGATGGGGACGGAGTCATCCTGGATTAGACAATTCCCATTAGGATTGAAATGTTTCATCAGAGGATAAAGATGGTCAGTCAGAAGAATGTGCTATTGATTCTGTCTGTTAAAACAACTTTAAGTAAATATAAATATAAATGAAAGTGGTGATGTGCAGGTTCCAAGCACAATTTGCAAATAATGCTTCCAGTGGCCAGTTCTTGCCAAGTTGTACAGAGCACTAGACCGTAGAAGAACATAGAGTTTTTTATATGATAGGTCAGTATTAGCCCTGTGAAATGACTGCCGTTTCCAATTAATCATTAGAAATCCACTTACGAACTAGCTTATAAAATGATAGCTTGTTTGGAATTACTGATCCCGTTATTTGAATGTTATAGAACCCCTATTAAAGGCTATGTCCTATATTTTACACACAGAATCTTCCTGAATATGGATTTCAACATTCATGTGAGCCTATGCCACCAATTATTAGGTTAAAGCATTTGGAGAAAATTTAGCTGTACCAGGCTAGAATTGACTAGTATGTGGTGGCCATATTGTTTATAAATCTCAAAACATTTTGGATAATTATTAAGCTACAGACACTACTGAGTATTTAGAGACCAGTTTTATGAAGATATACCAGCAAAAATATGTGTAGCATACTATGCAAATTATCTCAAAATCTAAGTAGGCGGAGCCGGAGCATAAAGGTCCAACTAGCAAATTACGACTCATGGTTCTTGAGATACAGATTTCTTGGTCTCTCTTAGCGTGATTAGTAGTGGGGAGTACTATCTACTGACCAATTCTCATGTCTCTATGTTTTGTGATTTTGCATAAAGAAAAAGGAAAAATTTTAAAAGGGTTCCCAGTACTAAGTGCTTGGACCCCTGAATACACCACAAATATAAATATAATATAGATGTTTGGGAGGGCATGATATCTTAAGGAGATTTTGGTGAGCTGTAAGTTAGGAGTTTGTATAGTGCTGATGTGATTTGTGTGAAATACGTAGCAATCTTTACCAGACATCCAAAGGTCTTCAGCAGCAGATAGGAAGTGCTGGTTAAGACATATAAGACCCACTTCTCATTTGTCCATTCCCAATCTCCCACCAGCAGCAGCAAAAAGACCACGCACATTGATAATACATTAGCACGGCTGAAACAAGCCCGGAGCATCTGCTGGATGCTGCCACCATACCTGACAGAGAGTACAAAATGAAGAGTCGTTTATCTGATTACACATACATACATATACTGTAAATTAAAATAGGTATTTCCTTATGAAAGAAATTGTGATTATTTTAGTGTATTGTCCATGAATGTGCAGACACTCATACAGTATGATCTATGGCTATGCAGTTAATCACGTTTTAATCATGGGTTTTGTCTTCTTTAATTAGTTAGACCTAAGTGACTGTGATTTTGACAAATTTAGCTAAAGATAGCTAATAGAATAATGTTAGATAGCATTAAAAAATACACCATTGTGTAACTCACAAACTCCATTTTCACAAAAAGATATCTTCGCATACATGGGCAAGGAGGGATGGCATTACTCTCTTCCCTGTCAATCAGAGCAACACTAGCCAATCGTGGCCCACTGTGAACTCATGTATGCAGAAAATTGCAGTCAGCACTTTCCTCCGAGCATGTTCAGCTGCCCTGTGATATAGCACGAGCAGCAGTTTGAAAAGATGTCTGGCTTCTTATGTCTCACGGGAAGCACTCACCCTCCCGAATGGTAGCTGTCGCATGATAGCTGAGAGCTAGTTAGTGTCTGGAAATTGAGTCAGGCCAAGCTCTCTTTGGCGCAGGAGTAACCCTAATGTAGCAGACATGTGATGACAAGAAGAGGAAGTACAAATCATCTGAATTCTGCCTACTAGGAAGGCAATGCCACACCCGCCACCCTCCATGCAACCCTCACAAAACCACCACATTGGCCTGATGCATCAAAGCTCTGAGCAGGCCCCATATCAAGCCATCAGCAAGCAACTTTACCCCATGTACAAGGCCTGAGGTTAAATGTTTTTGCCATGGCAGAGAAACCCCCAATTTCCCCAACTCTCTCCAAGAAAAATTCTCCCCAAGTCCTGCCTAATATGTGGTCTTATGAGGAATTAAGTCCGGGTTTTCCCTCCTGCCAAAAAAAGCAAACTCTCATTCAGTAGGGACATTCCCTCCCCAACCATGGGTTTCCACCCTATGTTATAGCACAGTTCCATATTTCGTGCTACTAAAAACAGTGGCCCCTTCCAGCACACAGCATTGTGGACTATCATGCTGGAAAGAGACTTGACAAGCAGTGTTCCCACACCATTTACACAACACTACTCACTCATTTCAGTTAAAGCCTAAGGCTGTGAAATTCAGCTACTGGAGGAAAATCACTCTGGGAGATAAATGTGTCGCCAACAGCTTCACAGATAGATGGCGGTCATTGACTGCTGAGTTGTTGAACAGATGTAAAGAAATACAGTTTCAAGATGTTAATATGCATGTCCATTCACCAGCACAAATGGCTCACAAAATTTTTTTGAAGGATGTCTTATCCCTCAAATCCCTTTGTTTTGTTACAAGAACATGGTTCTCCCATGTTTTTCCCCCAGATTTTCCCTAAACTCATGGGTGATCATTTTGTATGTAAAGGTGGGATTATCAATGTTAAAACTAGCGGGGCTCAATGGGACAGATGTATATAGATGATTAGTTATGGCTCATTCTAGAAACAAAAAGTAATTTTTCTCCTGGAACTGGAGTTGAATTCTGTATTTATGCATGCACACCTGTCAAGGGATGCCCAGTGGTGTCAACCATTCAGATACTATCATTATTGCTACTGCGAATGAGAGGCTTTATTGATTTCATCTCTCCGCCTCAACTTTATTTGCAACCTCCATCACTACACATGCAGTATCGCTGCATCGTTGGACGTGTGCTGCATTTTATTCCCACAGGATCCCTCTGGGAGAAGTCTAGAAATGGGAAAGACAGCTGCATCACTTACTGGTTATGAAGCCACCCAGTAGTTCAGGACTGTGAATGGGACTCACATAAATTATCTGGAGTTTTTCTCTGGATACCTCTGAGACATTTGTATATGGTGTCCCCAAGGACACCATATACTAGTGTGCCATGACAACATGACATCTGCAGAATATGTCAACCAGCAGGGTAGAATGCACTCATTGTATCCTGAATGTGAAACTCCCTTCATCATAGGATGAATCAGGACCTCTGTGAGAGGATCAGCCTTTTCCAGCATATAGCATAGAGTAATGGTTACCAACCCTGTTCCTGGAGATCTACCCTCCTGAAGACTTTAGCTCCAACTATAATTGTGCCCAGCTGACCATCTAATCATTGCCTTAAGAAGTTCTTTATCAACTTAAACAGGTGTGTTAGATTTTGGTTGGAGATGAAACATGCAAAAAGGTAGATCTCAAGGAAGAGGGTTCAATCTCAAACACAAGATGATGAGCTAGCATTACTGTAGTCTTTTTTCTGAATCCTTGAGTGCAAAGTTTCCCCAGATCCATGCCTGATGTACAAGAAGTGATTAAGTTCACTGAGAATGGGGAGTGCAGCCAGATCCGATATGCCTGAAATCATGGTAGGACCTTTCCTTCAAATCTGTCAAGCAAGTCTCGATGAAATTGCATGCTTCTACAGAGGTCAGTTAAAGATTTATCTTTCCACACATTGATCTCTTCACTCGATGATTGTCCACTCAAGAACTGGGGTGACATTAATGGTAACCTATCATTTTTAATATGTGTTTTGATGACAGCATAAAGATGATCATGGTGGCTCAGCGGTTAGGGCTGTGGAGTGTCGGTCGAATGGTAGTGTATCTGATTCCAAACTAAGGTGTACCAGCAGAGACCAAAACTAGATCATTAACATCATCTTTTTATTGGTCAGACTGGCCCAGTAATGGACATTTCATGGACATTTCTAGTAAGTTGATGAAGTCAATTAATTTGACTGAAACCCTGTTTTTATTAAGTTTTATAACATATGTTTATAATGAAAATATATTGAAATATTGAAAATTAATAATTGCAATAAGTACTTGTGATATTTTTCATCAATTCTTTTTAATTTATTATTATTATTTTTTTTTATCCATTATTGTCAAACATTGTAGTCTTATAAAGGTAGGTTCAAACTTACCTCTGTTGTGAATGAAACAGCCACTCTTCAGTAAGCAGGCAGAGGCTGTGCAGTGTCACCCCCAGGCTCAGACCGAATATGACCTGTACTATGAGAAGTCCTAACTTATCTCTCGTGAGCCCGGAATCCAGCAGCCAAACTGTCACCAACGCCAGGCTGCTTAACACCCCTGCACACACCACCGGCACATGGCCCCGAGGCCTTGGAACCACACACTCCTCCGCCATCTTGACCTGTGTCTGAACATACATAATATATTTCACTTCACAATGGCTTTAGGAATGTGGAAATTCATGTATGCTCACATTCAGTGAACAGTTTCTTTGTACTCCACCAACTGAGTCCAACTGCCAAACAGGTTTTCCCCAGAATGATCAATTAATAATTCAAATGTAAACAAACCACAAATGTCCTAACCTGTTCTGCAGTTCTGGTCTGACTTTAAACTTTATAAATCTCGACAGAGCTAGTGGTTAGCTAACAATCTTGATGGCCACTGCTGTTAGGCTACTGGATTACTGAGATCTCTTAAATAAATTAAAAGAAAAACTCCCCTTTGAAACACATTAATTAACACATTAACACATTGGTGGTGTATTTTTGTTATTCCTGTGAGACTTTGTTGTTGTCTGCCATGCTAACATTGCTAGGAGAACAAATTTCAGTAATCTCAATCATAAGAGATAATAATCAGGTTTTGCTGTTCGGGTTGAATTAGAGGTGCACTGTGCCGATTTAATACTAAAATTGTGCACATCAGTATTCAGACCTCAGACTTAAGATCTATTCAGTGTATGAGAGTTATGCACGTTACATCATATGACATCAAACATCAAACACCTATTTCCTTCCTATCCCTGGTTTTTGAGGGCTTAAAGGTAAGTGAACAATTCCACATTCAAAGGTGGAGGTCTATTCTAGATACTAATGAAAATCCCTCTCTCTGACACTTGACTACATTCTTGACTACTCAAGAAAATCTCACAACCTATGTATGCATGAACTACACACAGGTAATTTCATTCATTTGAATGGGGAGCTCAGAAAAAATCACACTTACATGTAAGTACCTGTATAACCTGACTCATACATGTGAATACACATAACTTTTCCTGCATACATTTTGCTGGAACGTTTGGATTTAGGTTGCCAATTCTGGATCCAGCCCAAAGGCATTGTATATTAGACAACAGATCCTATAATGTTATTCTGTATGTTATTGTCACTTGTTAAAAAAAAACTGTATCGATGACAAGTTTGATAGTTGTGTCAGGACTGACCACCTGCATGGTGTATTGCTGACTTTCAGATCACAAATCATTTATCAGTGTCAAATTTGATGTATGTGAAGCACAGATTGCTCAGTTCACATTTCCCTTGTGTTCACATCTGTATGACTTATTAAAGACAGAGAACAAGCCACAAAAACCAGCTAATATACAAACAACAAATGACTAGAGCCCAAGGCTTTTTTTTTTTTTTAATCTCTTTACTGCACTGTAATTAAAACTGGTCTGTAAAATCTGTATGTTTATTACGGGTGTATGTTTATTCAGTTACATTTAATAATGCTGTATACAAACTGCACTTGGAACCATCTACTAAATATGAAGTGTGAACTGCAGTGTAAAGCCTATTTCTTCACAATTTGTTTGAGCTGTCAACACTTTTTGCACCCATCAAAAGAATATACAGTATGAGGCGGGAAAAGAGCACTTTGCCGAATACCTGGTGCATAAATTGTGTGTTTAGGCTTGTATGCCAGTTTCATAGTTTTGTGTGTGTGTGTGTGTGTGCAGAATACATCATAAACAACTTCTAGGCCTGAGAGAAGTCAATGTAATACCCACTGTATTGCATTTTGGACATGAGTACCATGTAGAAAAACTCAGGTAAGTATTTATCCCCAATAATAAACCTGACTACTGCTATAAACAGCATGAACAGCTTGCAGAGCATTATTGTAGTTTACAAGATTATCTGTTTTTTTATGTTTAGTTCGTAATTTCAGAGTGCTTAAACCATTTAAGGCCTTTTCAGGGTGATATCTGTAGCAAAATATTTGCATGGCTCTTCTGTGATAATTTGACTTGCTGAAGCATAGCAGGTTTCATTTTCTCTTACAAAACAAAGCTTGCATCACATACGGTAATATGATCTCAATACTGGAAATAGAGTTTATTTTACAGCATGTAGTACAGGCATGCTATTGTGTGCCATACAAGTATAAATCAAGGGTTTATAGCCTATCTGAAGCCATAATAATAACGGCAGGTTAACAGGCTTTTAAGTATTCTAACAAGCATGTGTCAACTCCATATCAAACTCACTATCAAAACTCACTCCCACATCTTTGTACACAAGCGTGAAGCATGACACGATGGTTTAGATCATGTCTAAAATTCAGTACAACTAAAATATCATGGACACTTGTCTTCATCAAAATGCTAGCACAGGGTTTTTTTTTTTTCCTTTTGGCACATTGACCAAAAAAAAAACACACCAACTGGTGCTATTAAATGGTCTGCATGTATATTTAACCTTAGTGGTTCTACAAAGCACTTCACACTGTTTGTCATTCACCCTTTCTCACACACACCTATGTAAGGTGCTAGCCTGCCATCAGGTGCAACTTGGGGTTCAGCGTCTTGCCCAAGGACATTCTTGAACTGCCAACCCTACGATTAGCGGACAACCCGCTCTACCACCTGAGCCACAGCTACCCAGTGGGTGTACGATTTTATGTGTTTAGGTAGACAATATTTCTTTTATTTTTGCTGGAATTGTTGATTGTTAGTTGGCTGATTTCCTTATTTCAGGATTTAGCGAAAAGTGAAATCAGCCTAGTTTGTAATAGTGTGTATCAATCATCCAATGTTGCCCTTTTCTCTTTGTCTCTATAACTATTAATGATTATTTTACTGATTGTAGTTTAATTCGTTACTAAGCTAACTGCTATCCGTGTCATATCCATGTTCACTGAATGGACTTTGTGTCAAAGGACTAAAAAATTGGAATGTTCCTGCTTGATTTGAGGGGTTGGGCCAACAACCGATTCATTGATACTGAATTGTGCCATAACCTACGCAGTTTAATAATAGGAATAGCTCATGTTTTTTAATGAGACAAATCATGTATGGTCTTCTTGTTTTCTCCTGGCTTAGTTAATGGGAAAGTGGGAATTTCCCGTCTGAAAGAGAACAAAATGTTCTCCCTGTTTGCATATGGGATTCATCAAGGTTATCTGGCTTCTGTCCATCTCCCAAAAACATTTCAGCAGGTCATTTGACTACATAAAATTTGTCCTTGGTGTGAATGAGTGTATTAATATGTGTGTGATGCCATGTAATCCCATGGTGTTCTCCTGACTTGCCCCCAGGGCTCCCAGGATAGACTCTGGATCCACCATGACCCTGATCAACCCAGGTTAAATGCTTCCTGAAGATGAATGACTGAATGACAAAAAGTAGTTTTATAGATGATTTTGATGAAAGTTCTCATGCTGACGAAATGCTTAAATACTCCTTCAAAGTGTCCATCTTTAACTCACTGGCAACATTTCATAAAAACACAGAGCTGTCTATCACGATGAGACTAAAATCTTCAGATTGCCATCGAAAACAGTACCATAAATGCAACTATCTTTGTGTTTCTCATATTTATCACAATCTTTTGCTTATAAGTGTGATAAAAAAAAACTTTTAGTTAAAGTTAACTAATTGTACAAATATATTAATCCAGCTCATTTGGACTGACACACAGGGTTTTAATTGCATTACCGCATGTTAAATTTGCCACTAATTTGAGTTCTCTCTTGCTGTGTTGTGTGATGGTGTGTTGATACATTAGGGTTTTTTTGGGGTGGAAGAGGGGTAGGAGGTTTCTCAACGTTGAATGGACAAAAACAGCAACATATTGCATGTAATTTACTCAATATGTCACATCTGGGGTTATGTGCACTAATATACATTTCTGTCGTGTTTTGAGTGGGTATTCTCTCGGGGGTGAAGAGAAAAACACCAACTGCAGTCTTGATAAAAATAAAATTAATGAGTAATCACCTGAAGTCCCTATAAACCACTAATTTGCTCATTACCATGCCATCTGCCATCTGATCTCCAATCCCCTGTAGTCAAGTGTTTTTTAACCCCTCATTGTATTACATTGTATGACAGCATACTTTACAGCTGCCTTTTGTATAGCAAGTTATTGCCGAAGCCAGGCAGGTCCTGAAACAGGTTTTAGACACACCATCATGTCAATGATGATCATAACAACCATGTAAATCTCTGTAAATCCAAGTCTGATATTTGAAGGGATTATGAGGCATTCATGACCATGGACCTCCTCTTCAGATTAGATCTGAAGATGTCTAAAATCAGAAATACTGTACACTACTGCATTATGGAAATCTTTCTTATGCGATTTAAACTGTGATTGAAACGGTGACACTGTGTACACTTATTACAGCAGGAAAAATCACTGTAGTGAAGCAGAAATGCTTTTAGAAATAGAAAAAAGACTTACCTGTAACACTGAGCAATGTCTCTTTCGCTCTCTCTCTCTCTCTCTCTCTCTCTCTCTCGTGCTCTATTTCTCCTGCTCTCTCTCTCTCACTCTCGCTCCCTCTTTCTCTCTCTTGTCCTCTCACTCAGTCTTTCTCTTGTTTTTCCTAGATGTGCTGTTCTCATGTCTGTCTGTCATCTCCACGGTCTCTTGTCTCCTTCCCACACTCTCCATGCCTTCTCTTCCTCTTCCCCTGCTTTCCACGCCCTCACTCTTCCCCTGCTCTCCACGCCCTCACTCTTCCCCTGCTCTCCACGCCCTCGCTGAGGCATACTTTCAGTTTCTTTTTCAGTTGGAAGTCACATGATGTATTTCTTAGCTTTAGAGCTATTTTTTTCTGCTTGAAATCCAACTGTTTATGTAAGATGGACTGTAAGTCCAGCTTAGTTGTTGCAATAAACACAGAAAGACATGGACAAAACCATAGTGTCTTTCAACAAAGGGGAAAATGATGTGTGTGAATCCATTCCTTGTTCACTATATCAGGGGTGTCATGCTTAAATTCTCATCAGCATTTTTGCAAGCCCTAATATAAGACATTTATTATTATTATTATTATTATTATTATTATTATTATTATTTAAACATGTTATCTTTACAATTGGGGGCACGGTGGCATAGTGGTTAGCACATTTTTCTCCAGGGTTGGGGGTTCAAACCCTGCCTCTGCCCTGTGTGCCTGGGGATTCCTCCGAGTACTCCAAATTCCTCCCCAGTCCAAAGACATGCGCTGTAGGCTGATTGGCATTTCCAGTTGTCATTCGTGTGTAAATGAGTGTGTGAATGGGTGTGTGAGTGTGCCCTGCGATGTATTGGCACCCTGTCCAGAGTGTCCCCCGCCTTGTGCCCCGAGTTCCCTGGAATAGGCTCCAGGCTCCTTGCGACCCTATAGGATAAGCGGTATGGAAAATGGATGGATGGATCTATTCGATTTATTAACACCAATAACCTGCACTAAAACCAGAATGGGACATTTCTAGGAAACAGAAGGGATCACAGATATTATTCAGCTGTATGCACTATTAGGCCTAGGTGATTTTAGATGGTTTTATTTATCAGGGCCTAAATAACAATATTTTCTATTTTATAAATACATTTAGGAAGAACTCACATCAGCTTATGTCTACTAAAATCATACATACATACATATACTTGCTCTTCTCGTGTCATCACACTCCATCAACTTTTCTTTTTATTAACATACATGTATTTGTATGTCTCTACACGGGGTGACACATTTCAGGATTTAAAGGATTTGCACTGAAGCAAACCAAAGACCAACATCCCACATGTTTGTGAATTATTTTTAGTCGTAGGTCAAGGCTTGCATCTAAAGCAGTAGATTTGAGGAGTTGATTTGAACCGGCGTTTCAGCTCTGTGGGATGCGAGCCCACGTACAGTACACGGGCAATCGCCTGAATGCAAATGTTATGAACAATGCATATCCTATAATGCATTAAGTTCTGGTGTGAGTTCTAGTACTATGTTTTAGGTACAACAGGCTTTTGTTTCAGTATTAATTTTTGGAAGTTTGAGGCAGCAGATGTGAATTTGACACATAGTGTACTGTAAATCCAGTGTACACTACTTCCATACTGAGTAAAACATAATTTTCATGAATTTCAACTTGTAATGTATTTGTCAAGATGGAGACTGGAGCAGCTAAACCTCATATACAGTACTGTCTTAAACTGTCTTTTGTTTAATACAATTTTTTAAAAAATGATTTCTGCATTATTAGGTCAGTTAACCATTTCAGTCCCTGCATCCATTTCAATGGACATCATGTGTTTTCTTTATTTGATGCTTTGCTGCACATAAGACCTGTTATCCGTCAGAATGGATGTTTAACAGCCAATCAAACAACAGCTTAGTCCCTCCAAATGCACCTGGGGAAAAAAAAAACCTCAGCGCATTGAAGTGTGGCATGGCAGCACTCCAGCCAAAGAGGCAGAATGAGGGTTCATTTTAACTCTTTTTTAAATCTTATTTAGAGCAGTTTTTCTCATCACATCATGTTATGAGTTTGTTATAGTGTTAAGTTATGGATTGTGGAATACAAAGTTCAATATCAGTGCTAACATAACAACATTCCACACAGGATTTTTCTACATCTTATTGTCCATTACAGTAGATAGTGGGTATTGATGTATATTGTTCAGGTTACTGTTTTAGTGCTGCTGCTAAAAAAGTGTTACTTTCAAATCACAATGCATCTAGATAAATACTGCATAAAATACAATGTACAGTAAGATAAAAACCATTTATTTTACGGAGTACTCAGCATTTGAAGTGCTTCAGTTAATGGACAGTGGAAACATCTCAGAAATTGAAAGCTTGGCTAGTGATGATGAGGATGAAGATGTAGAGAGTGCTAGACTCTCGAGAGTAGTTGAGTAAACAATCTGTGAAAGATGATTAATGTATAGTAAAGTTTGCTGTTCTTAAATAAAATTCATAAAAAATAAATATATAGATATATAGCAGGTTTTTGTTATCGATTCCAGGAGACGTCAGGGATGAGGCAGTACCACTAATAGGGCAAGACATTTTTATTGAGACTGTACATGATGAGCAAGGGTCAGGGCAGGAAAATGAGGAGGAAATTGTCCTATTTTGTGAAGACAACATTTATGCTACCCTGAAAAAGAAAGAAGACATCCAGTGGCATTGTACTCCTTATACCCCTGTGCTGTTGTTGACTCCTATAACAAACATCACTGAACTCGTTGTGTCTACTTCAAAAGGTATATTCCCCAGGAGATGTTTGAACTGATGACCCCAATGACTGTTGTCTATACTGAACAAAATGCCGTGAGGGGGTATAAACATGCATCAGTGCAGGAAATAGAAGCCCTTGTAGGCTTACACATGGCAATGGGAGTGTTTAAGTTCCCCAGAGTATGAATATATTGGGAAATCAAGTGTAACCCTTGGACTTGCTTGGGGTTACCTTGTCCCGAGACAGATATTTTCACCTTCACTTCAATCTACATAAACACAAAGTCGTAAACAATTATGTCAGGCCTCCTGAAAACAAAGATGTGTTTTTATAAAGTCAGACCTCTATATGACAAAAACAATGTTTTTTCACTCTCCATGGAAGTTGAACTCTGGAGGAGCATTGACGATCAAATTGTACCATTCAGAGGGAAACTTTCCTGACTTTCAAAGGAAAGTCAGAGCCATGGGGCATCAAATTGTACTTATATACCAAGGTGCCACCACAGAGCTCTCTGAGAGGGATTAAGCCATCTTAGGCCATAGAGCCTCAGTGGTAATCCATCTGTGTCAACGGCTGCACAGCCCAAACCACAAGATCTTCTTTGATAACTCCTTTACAACTTACAACTTGCTGGAGTTGCTGGCAGAAGAAGAAGATACATGCAGCCGGAACAGCTAGAGTGTCCTGCTTTGTCAACTCACCACTGTTGAGTGACAAACAGATGTCTAAATTAAAAAGAGGGAGCCATGATGTTGTCAGGAGCAGGGATCGAAAGGTGGTGTTCACCAAGTGGTTTTATAATCTGTACTGTGGTCATGGCTTCCAACTTTGTTGGAGCTGGAAATATGAAGTTGAAAGACAAGATCAGAAGAAGGGATCCTTTGTGAAAATCAAGCATCCCGAAGTTGTGCTGGGATATAACCTGGCCATGGGTGGTGTGGACAAGCTGGATCAACTGATAAGTCTGTACAGGAGAGACATCAGGTCCAGAAAATGGACCCTTAGAACATGATTACACATGCCTTTGATCTGGCTGTTGTGAACAGCTGGCTTGAGAGACAAAACACAACAGGGCATTCCCCGACAGTACATATTGGATCTTCTGCACTTCAAAATGAATGTAGCAGGATCCCTTGTGTGAGCAGGGAAGCCACAAGCAGCAAGGAAAAGATGACCAAGCTTGTCACAAAGCCCACCAGTGTGACAAAGTCTCCAGAAGAACTCTGTCAGATTCTACAAGATGCTCAGTAAAATGTACCAGATAATTTCCCTATAATACTGCACAAAATGTACCCGAGACTACTGATTTTTACATAGAAAAAGGCTATCACACCAAACATGAACTTTATTCAGTTCATAACTGTTTACTGTAACAATAAACAGCTCTTTATAGTAGATTTGTTCTATTTAAAAAAAAAACAAAAAAAAAAACATTTAATTTCCAGCAGATATGGGATAGTAATGAATTTCATATACAGCGCATTACTTATAATACTGATGTATTTTCTGTGGTTTCAGTATGGCAGATTAATTTCGAAAACGTTAACATTGTTTATGCAATAACAGGTCAACAATGATGTGTTTCTGGATCACACACTAGTTATCTGTTATCTCAATTCAGTAAGGTGTTTCCTTATATAAAGCTGTATATAGAACAGTCTATATATAT
>JANDJT010000041.1:23331173-23348144 GCA_024331685.1 Stegophilus panzeri
TATATATATTTTTTTTTTTTTTTTCCAGATATCCTTTAAGAACGCCTTTGACAAAAGAAGTACTGAAATCACTCGCATGGCTGGATCAGGAAGCTGTCGCAAGGTTGCGATGGACTTTAACAGGAAACATGGCAAACACATCACACATGACTCTGTTTCCCAAACTTATTAACAAATTCAAAAAGACTAGAACTGTTGCGGACTGACCGAGACGTGGACGTCCAAAACGTTCACTGACAAAGGCACAACCGACGTGGTATGGAGATTTTTGGCACACCCTGTAGAACTCTACTAGAGAGAGCTTACAGAAAGTTAAAGTCCATATAAAAGACTTTGATTTAAAAAAAAAAAAAAAAAACATCATTGAGGAACCATTTTCTTCAATATAAACACTTTTCCTTTTGCTGTGTCTTTGCTTATCTTTGTTACTGTAACACAATTTGCCATTTTCCATAATGGTACCTGTTCCAACAGTGTAATGGAAATGCAGGACAGGAACTCACCCTGAACCCCAGTGGAAACAGACCTTTTAACTCGAATCTGTACTCTACTGTAATAACCTATTCAACTGATCGGCAAGATATTTCCAGAAATGGAAACCAAACCCCAGAGCACCCAGTTCCTGTCCTCCTACTGCTTCTACATCAAAACCACACATCACTCTCTCCCACCAATGTTCAGATATCAATCAATGTGTCTGGAACAAATCTAATAAAAACTAGAGTTTTATTCTAACTAGAATAATCTTTAAAATAATTTACGAACTAAGTAGTTATATGTTTTAGGACTCCTGTAAACTGTACAAAGTCTGTAAGAGCCTGTAAGTGTATAGTGTTCTTTTATGAACAAAATAATATTCTTACACTAGTGGTACTATACATGTAAATGGAACTCCATTTGAACCATTTGAGACAGTCCTTGCTACAGAACCAAAAGACCAGGAGGTGGAGCTGGACTTGATCTAACTCCTCGTTTAAAGTCCCCGTGAAGTGCCTTGAAACGCACAGCGTTATTCGACGTAATGTCCACTGAAACAGGAAGTCAGGGTGGAACATATTGAGTGGCTCCTCCCCCTTGTTAAATAGCCAATAGTGTTGCACTTACATCACAGCCCGGGCTAAGCTGTACTGTACAGTTAGCACCATGGATTTTTATGACGTCGGGGGCGGGACACTTCTAGACAACTCTAGAGAGCGTTTGATTAGACAGAAAATCTAATGAGAATCAAAATTGTTGATCCGTATCGGTGACTGTCAATATTGAATGCGTATATCTTCTAAAGACGAATTTTGTCATTGTTTTGGAGCGCACTAACTTATAGAAAACCTTAAGGCTGACATAATCATACTAAAAGCCACAAAACTTTTTGATTTTAAGCGTAACACTAAGCTAACCCCTAACCCACAATGTACTATTCAATGCGTAATGACAAACACACTTATCCAGCCTGAGACAAACTTAGCTGTCTCCATGCTCCGTGTTTTTGATTCGACTCCACCCAGTAAGGAGGAGCTAAATCAGAGCTGACTCCAACCCCTGGACTTTTGGTTCTGCAGCAAGGGGCACTTGAACCATTTCCTTATGTAAGAAATAAAACATAAAAGTGCTATTATAGGAATAGAATCAGCAATGGAGTGGTATTTTACCAGCACCAAGTGTTTCATTTCTCTCACACCACAGCAATTTGCCAATCATTACACATTTTAAGTAAGAAATGAATGGCACTGCACTGTAAGAAGAAAGTCTAACAGGAAGTCCTGTTAGAATAGATTCTATGCCATTTAGCATTTGGCAATTTTCTTAAAATAGTTTGAAAACTAATGCTCAGGACATATGTGTCTCTCTGACCTGTAACAGGAGCCTCGATGTCCAGCATTGTCTTCTCCTGTCGCAGGATGGAGGCTCCCTCGTTGATGATGCGCAGGGCGACAGGTTCCTCCACACGGCCCTCTTTAGTGAGGTGAGCCTTCAGCAGGTCCACTCGTGGCTTTCCCTCACAGTCAAACACCTCCCGCATACTCAACCTGTGGCTCAGCGGGAACGGGACCGCTACAGAGAGAGAGAGAGAGAGAGAGAGAGAGACAGAGGTAGAGAGAGAGAGAGAGAGAGAGAGAGAGAGACTGTAAAAAGCTCAGTTGGTCCACTGGCATCAGTGGCTTTAGTTTAAAAATAAAAACTAATTAAAAAGATAATCAATCGACCTCATCATAATTAAAGGTGCAGTTTGTGATTTTAAACGTGCTTTTACACCTGATATAATTACATAATTTTAAAGATACATTAGTAAAACACAATATTCACAATACTGCCCTGCAATCAGAATCAGGATATTCTGTTCATTTCAGGCTTATGCTTGCATTTTTTCTGGCCCAGAAATTACGTCATCTGGACAGTCAGAACGGGGGGGGTTTCGTGATTATATCAGGTATAAAAGTGAGTTTAAATTGGTAAATTGACAGTGCTGTCTGTGTGGGAGGGGCATACTCTTTCTGCCCTGTCAATCACAACACTGCTAGCCAATCGCGGGCATCTGTGAGGTCATGTATGCGGAAGAGGGTAGATTGCACATTTTCTGCGTGTGAGTCATGCTGCAGTTTGAAAAGATGTGTTTGACTGTTTTCATGTGTCTCAGGAAGCACACGTTCTTCTTCACCCTCCCTGGTTGGCGGGTGCTGTATGATAAGAGAGAGCTGGCTAGTAGGCGGGAATCATCAGGTAACCACAAATGGAGAGAAAATAAAAGACAGGGGTGAGAGGGGGATCATGAGTAAGCTCATCATTGTTTTTATTTTGAGTGTATGTCTGCCTGACAGACAGCAGAGGGCACTAACAATTATAAATAGCCCCTTTAAGGGCAAAGAAGGAAATGTGAGGAAGAGAGAACAAGTAAATATGAGAGTGTCCTGATCACAGAGATACAATATAATTAACAAGGAAGACAAACTGAAGTGTATGATGTTCTACTCACTATTTGGCTAATTAGATTAGCACACAATAGTGTAAACATACTTCAAAATACGTCACAAACTGTATGTCTGGATGTAAGGATGCAACTTTTATCATGCTTTACAACCGTATTATATTAAAAACAATACTACAGGTTATAAACAATGCTACACTTTCTCTTGTTTCTCAGATTAGATTAAAACAAAACCCTTCACAGACGATCATCCGAAATCGAACACAGGAGTAGTGGCAACATTTTGAAGTGCACAAGACAACATTATTGGATATGTTGAATATTAAAACATATTGAGGTGAGAATCGCTAGACAACTCATGATTCAATTCGACCAGGATCTCACTTTTTAATTATTTTTTTTTTATTATCGGGACAATATTTTGCCAGTATTATATATACACTTGCCACTTTGCAGGCTGAATGTATTTCTTAGAGTGATTATTTTTCATCAAGAACATGAAAAATTATGCATAAGCCTTTATGAAAGAAAAATCTTTTCCCTATCACTGATAGTATGCCTGATTAGTGGCACACGCTCACTGCTTTTCATAACACTAGAAACTTTGCCAGTGGGAGAAAAATAAAAGAGAGGAAAGATCTGCAAGAGTGAAGAGCCAAAAATAAATAAATAAATCCACATGTTCGTATGTTAAAGGTGCCATGTTCTACTTTTAGCTTTAAACGTGTTTAATAAACGTTTGCACTAAATTACCCGCTGTGTATTAAGTGTTATGTGATATAATAAAATTGCTCTGAGTAAATGGATTTCATTTACGGAATTACAGAAGAATGACTGAAGAAACAGAGAGGGGGGAAAAAACTGGAAAGGAAAAGGTGGTGAGCGAGAAAGCAAACTGTGACAGGTGTTACCAGGGCAACGGTAGCCAAAGGCTAGTATGGCTTTGGTCATACATACAGAAACACACACACACACACACACACACACCTCGGGGGAATTTCGAGTCCTCAGTCCAACTACTGGCATGTTTTTGAGAGCTGGGAGGAAACTGGAGAACCCAGTGGAAAAACCATGTAGACACAAAGAGACCATGAGGCAACAACGCTACCCACTGCACCACCGTGATGAATGGTTAAACAGAGGTGGACAAATCACGAGCGTGGGTGGCTGTCTGGCTGATTAGCGTTTTTATTCAAAGTTGCCTGTGAAGTGCAATAAAGCTGTCATATCCAGTAACTCTTCTGCTAACACAACACACAGTCACCTCACTGTTAAACATATCAGTATCAAGAAGGGATAAAGATGCTAGCCAGGGTCTTGTACGTACAGGATGTGCTATTTCAGAAACTTTTTCTAAGAAAAGGATAACGACTCAGGATAATGGTCACATCGACCCCCAAACAAATTAAAACAATAATTTACACAATATACTTGTTTAACTTGCTAAGTAGCTTGTTGTACTTTATTACATCATTTTTAGCCTAGTTTAGCTTAGGCTTCTGGACAACCAAAATACACACTCTAAACAGTTCTCTTGTAGCTTTTACATACTGATATGGTATAATCTCCATGTTAATACAATAAATAAGTGTTCGTATTTCTATTTATGTTTCATAAATAGTATTTCTATTTATGTGTATTTCTGTTTCACTAAAACTGACAATATTTACCTATTTACCTTTTGTTGAACTTTATATTTTACTTAAGTGGAAATTCTGCCCTTAATTTAAATATGTTGATATATGAATTATGTTTTTCATACTGGGCAGTAAATTAGAGCCTGGTGTGCTAGGCTTATAAATTTCTGATGATGATTTGTCCACTTCTGGGTTATGAACGGAATAACACATGATCCACGCCTGGGTATTTTGATTCAGCCTAATGTAAAGTATATTATTTTGTTATTCTGCTTATACCACTGCCATTTTCCAACAATTACAATGTTTCTTTTATTAATGAATGACACATCACTCTTTCTAACTGTTATTTGTTACATTTGTGGATCGTCCACACGACAAGTTAGTTCCTGTTATCGCTTACGTTATAGCTGAAATAAACACTCATTCCCTCATTCCCTCATCAGCCTCTCCTTTTCTCTGTGTCTCTCAAAAAATATAGCTTGTCAATTTACCGGAAAAAAAAAGCAGAAAGCGTAAACTCTTCTGTCCTGAAAAGGAAACTTCACAAAGCACAGTGACTGTTGCAAAATGCTGAGCCACAAAAGTTCTGGAACCAAGATTAACCCAAGTGATGGAAAGAATTAATGGATCTGCTCATGATCCAAAACATAAGA
The DNA here is from genome assembly GCA_024331685.1 of Stegophilus panzeri. NCBI lineage: Eukaryota > Metazoa > Chordata > Actinopteri > Siluriformes > Trichomycteridae > Stegophilus > Stegophilus panzeri. Next base: position 23,336,387 of record JANDJT010000041.1, read on the forward strand.
CAAAGTCATCAGTGAAGCATGGTGGAGGTAGTGTCATGGGTTGGGTTTGCATGCCTGCTTCTGGAACATTCTCACTAATCTTTATTGATGATGTAACTCATGATGGTGGCAGCAAATGAATTCAGAAGTTTACAGAAACATTTTGTCTGCCAATTTACAGAGAAATGCATCCAATCTAATTGGGAGGAACTTCATTATGCAGCAAGACAATTATCCAAAACACACTGCCCACACAACAGAGGACTTCATCACAGGAAATAAGTGGAGGGTTTTAGATTGACCAAGTCAATCACTAGTCCTTAAACCAACTGAGCAGCATTTCACCCCCCCCCCCAAAAAAAAAAAAAAAAGCCTGGAAAAGCAACAAAAAAGAAAAATGAAAAAGTTTGGTGATGTCAGTGGGTCACGGGCTTGATGCACTTATTGCAAACGAGGGATATAACCAAATATTAAGTGTTATTTCTTTTCATTTACTTTAAGACGATCTGTTCCTATATTTTTGCTCACCTTAAAATTCAGTGATCTGCCACCAAAGGTGCCATGGTCTAAGTTGTTTAACATGTCTAAATGAAAGCTGAAATTCTGATCAAACCCAAAGATCTTCAAGGTGTAGCAAAAAACAACAGAATCGGCTTTGGCTTTTATCTGTTTATTATTAGTCTTAGATTATGAGCAGCGTCTGCAGGATAAAGTCCCTGTGTATTACTATAGAACAATAACATTTCAGAACGAGCGCATTAATATTAACCTATAGTTCATGTTGCAGCCGGGACTACCGTCCGAGCCGTGCTGTTATAGAACAATAATACGCACCTTCTGACCAATCAGATTCGAGAATTCAACCATGCTGTGGTGTAAATATGTAAACCACTGAACATGTGCTTTTCAGTGGTTGAAAGAAATATTGTTTAAAATCCACCACTTACTGTAAATGTCCGAATTGAGACATGTATACGTATACTCACGTTTATCAGTATTTTCACAAATGCTGATTCAGCACCGAGACTGAAATTCCTCATGAATGTTGTTTTAAGTACGGAAGACATTTGACTCATTCAGTAATAATGTTTTTCCTACGACTTGCTAAACAGGAAGTGACCTAATATTAAAAGGATTTAAGAAACAGAATACCTGTTTGCAGCGAGGTTTGTAACATCAAGCAGATGGAAGTGACACTGTCAACGACATCAGGCACGCTCTGAAGTGTCTTAAGGCAGAGAGTAACTCACTACTTCTAGTCCTAGTGTGCCTTCGTGACCTTTTTTCCAAACCCTTTACTGAACAAATACGAAACATTTGCGCTAATATCATCTTTTGAAAGTGAAGAGAGGAAGTGCGGAGGTCAAGAGGCTTTTTATAGCTTTTAATATCCCACACACATCACATTTTATATTCACACTACAGAAAATCCTTTACACAAAATCCTTTAGCAGTGGACACACACACACACACACACACACACACACACACACACACACACACACACTGAGCTGTCAGAGCCAGTGGCGTAGCACAGGCTGCTCTTAATTTCAGGTTCAGAGTGTTGAACCAAGACTAAATATATGACAATAGAAAAGTATGGGATGCCTCTATTTGTGTCTATTACTGCTGAATATTATTATATGCTGTAAAATGATGTCTTTGTTGAGAGATCGTGGGAAGTGGGCCATCTGTGGATGTGTATGAGTGAGACGGGGATCAATAAGTGTGACACACACACACAGAGAGAGAGAGAGAGAGAGAGAGAGAGAGAGAGAGAGAGATGGTGCATTACTGGGATTTGATCCGGCTCTACAAATAAAGGCAGAGAAAATGGTTGTACAGCCTCTTATCTGATTTTGTGTGTGTGTGTGTGTGGGTGCGTGCGTGCGTGTCTTTATTTAGCAGTACGGCCGCATTACTGAAGTGCAGTATACAGCAGAAGGCTCTTACATAACATCATCTCCTTGAGAGCTTGCACACAGAGACAGTTACACACAAACACAAACACACATACACACACAGAGTGCCAACTAAACCACCGCCACACGTGCACACAAGCACGCACACATATGCAGCTGCCCTACTGCATCATTACACCCAGAGACACACACACACACACACACACGGTATCAAATAAGCATTTACCACATATGGTTACATACAGCTTAACAAGCACAAAACAACGGCATTGTATGCATATGGAAATACTTAAAAAGGCAGGAAATGATCGACTCATTCATTTTATGCACTTAACAACCGTATACATGCACATTATAATTGATATAAATGTTAAATTCCTGGCTCATCCTTCCAGGAGGTGGTGTCTTCCCGTGTCCTTCTACTAGAGTCAGTATTTTTATACGATGTCGTGGTTTCCTGAAGCTGCTCTTCCAAGTGCGTGAAAGCGTTTTTTTTCCCATCAGAACAAAACGCTCTTTCAACAAATACATGATCCAATATTTTGTTATTTACCAAGTAACTTGTATTGTAGCTACTTCTTGCCATTGTACCAAATAGAGAGGCGGCGCACAAGCAAACAATCATCACAAAATAGTCACGAGTCATCGTACAAGTCAGACAACCATCATTTTGAAAAAACAAAACAAAAAGCTAGCTATGCTAGCTGATATGGGGGATTTGCGTCACAGTTTCTAGCCTGTTAGTTGGATAACTTGGCTGTTCCTTCTTCAGGAAGAGTGAGAGTTATATCGTACATCGTAACAGTGAATGATACCGTCCCCTCCGAAACTATTGGAACGGCAAGGCTTATTCAGTTGTTTTTGCTATAGACTGAAGACATTTGGGTTTGAGATTGAAAGATGAATATGAGAAGGGAGCTTTTATTTCCTGGTATTTATATGTAGGTGCGTTAAAGGACATAGAGCAATGCACATTTGGTATCAGACCATCCAATTTGTAGGCGAGCAAAAATACTGGAACATGTGACTGACAGGTTTCTTGTTACCCAGGCACATCCTGTTTGCAAACAATTAATAGCAATGAACATCTACTCTTGGCTTTAGCCTTCAAGATTCACCTGTGAAGACTGCATTGGTTGTTAAAAAGGATAAGCCAACATGAAGATCAGAGGGCTGTCTATGGGAGAAAAGCAAGCCATTTTGAAGCTGAGAAAAGAGGGAAAATCAATCAGAAGCATTGCACAAAGAAAAAGTTGCAGAGCCCCTCTATATTTGAGGATGTTCCTTGTGCTCCTGCTAAAGGAGCGTGACGTTACTTAGTTCACACTTTGGTTAAAGCAAAACATAAAATTCAGTCAGATAGCACCTGTACTGCTTAAAATGTCTTTTCCATGAAGTGTTTACTCTACTGAAAGACAGAACTCATTCGTTCGTGTTGTACGCAATGGTTCAGTGTATGTTTGTGTGTTGTGGGCCCACAGTCATGAACTTGCCTACTGCCTCACAAGCCCATGTGATGCTATCATCTCCTCACAACCTCACAAAGTACTAACACGCAATAGGAAACAGACACAGGTACACAATCAAGGTATGAACAGCTCTCGATTTGGATTAGTACCAAACTGACCTCAGGCAGTCATTGACCGAAAAGGATTTGCATTCAAGTATTAAAAATGATCCTAACGTTAATGATGAGGTTAGTTTGTCCGATTACTTTCGAGCCTGTGAAAATGGCGCTCAATGTGATATTTTTTGTTAAACCCCTTGAAGTAAAGCTGAAAGTCTACACTTCACTCACATCTCGATTGCTTCGTTTCAAATACATTCTGGTGGTGTACAGAGGCAAAATGACGAAAAATTGTGTCGCTGTCCAAATACTTATGGAACTGACTGTATTACGGGAACATTTTCTACACATTATTTCCATTAAGCGTTTTGCATAACATGCAAATTCAGTTGCAAAACATGTAGCTGCATTTGCATTATTGTGCACTACGATGTACTATAGCTGCCATCATTCAAATGCAGAAGTATAGAAGGAAATATTTAAGCTGCGTTGCCATGAATAACTAACTGCAGTGCTCAGGGTCAATGACCTCTCGTTTATGAACATTAAAAAATTATTCATAGAGCATTTGCCTCCATGCTTGTTTCTCTCTCTCTCTCTATATATATATATATATCGTTCTTTTTCCTTTTTTGTCGATGGTCAAAGGCATATATACAATATTTAGCCTTGTATTTATGGCAGCATGACTCACCGCGCATGAATCTTGCGTTACGTAAATAGAAAAACAATGTCTTAACAAGTATCATTCTGCCATATTGAAATCTTTTAACATTCTTGTTCACATTCTTGTCCTCTGCCAAAAAAAAAAAAAAAAACCTTTCCAATCCTGGTCGCAGTTGCATGGTTACCGTCATCGAGATAACACAATCAATTAATCGCTGCGTGTTTACGGAACTGTGTAGTTATGATACTTGATTTTGGGGAACGTTTTGATTCTTCGATTCGTCTTTTATCACCCTAACCAATATAAATTTCAAACCAATATCTTCCTATTCGCTATATACGCTCACTACACAGGGTATAGCAATGTATAATGCTGGATGGTTGGAAATTGTTAAATACTTACATATACTGTACAGTAATATGACATTTAGGACACGTACATTATTACTTTTTTAAATATTTAATTATATGATTGATACTTTTTTTTTTTTTTTAACATAATGAGAAAATAAAACATAAGATTTATATTGAGGCCAAAACACTTTTTATTTATTTTTTTATTTAACATGGACAACGCAGAATAACATTGGTACAATTTCAAGCAGCCGATGCTCTACATAAAGGCTTCTAGCCAAAGCCTAAATTGCAGCCTCAGTCCCTGGTTAAGATTTAAGAAAAATGAGCTCTTAAACATTCAGATGTAGATTTTCCCTTCGAATACATAAATAGAATACATCCTGCCAACCCTAATCCTTATATTATATTTAACCAATACACTATGGTAGATGGCAAAATGGTCAAAACAGTATTGATATCTGATCCTGTAGTGTGAGTTTGTGTTTTGTTAGCCATGAGCCTTGAATCCACCCTGTGAAGCCCAGCATATCCCCCCCAACACACACACACACACACACACACAAACACACACACATACACCTAGACATACTGGACACCCGTTCTGCCAACTTCCATTTCTTCAGCATGCCCTTTCCCCTTGTCACATCCTTTAACGTCTTTATCACACAGCCCTCAGATGACTCTGTGTGTGTGTGTGTGTGTGTGTGTGTGTTTGTGTGTGTGCAAGAGCATGAGGTCAGGACATCAAGACTCTGTTTGTATGAGGGGCTACGGCCTCAGGCCTGTGAGACAGATGCTGATACTCGAGCGCAATCTGACTTGAGAGAGCACACAGCCATAAAGCCCAAGACACATTCACACACACTCATTGAGAGTAATAAAGTTAATAATGAGAGTGATAAAGTTAATGTGTAGTAAATGACCAGTCTTAATACCCGAGTGTAGCATGTACACAGAAAATAACAACAGACACGGTACAGAACCCTGACGTACACCTTTTAGAAAACAAAGATTATCTCTACAGCAGGGGGTTAGAGCAGATAGTCCAGATTTATCTCATGAACAATTTGAAATGCATGCAATAATATTCAATCTGTTTATTAGAGTTGACAAGTTGACATTATTTATAGGTCTACTTGTTTTCGTGTTGTTGGGGTTTGTATTAAATACGGTCACCACTCAAACAGACTAATAACCTAATAATACAAACTCAATAATATCGGTCCTTCCGGGATTTCCCGATTTTGCGATCGCAGAAATGAACACAAAATCAAAGCAATATTCAGAGGAGCTCGCAATTTTACTAAATTACCGCAGATTGTCCGCAGATCCGGGCCGAGACGCGTCATGTGACGTCATCACAACGTGCGTTCAGCCAAAGCCCGCTTCGATTCACGTGCGTCAAACATGAGTACTGTTAAAAAGTCGCATTTACCAGCAAACATAACTTTGAAAGACCGTCCGAAACAATTTCCCCATTTCAAGTAGTTTCCTGCAAAAAAAAGCACAAAAAACTCCTCAAATTGCATCGCAAATTTTGAAGAAAAAAAAATCCACAGCAAAATCAAGCATTTTTGACAGCAACAATCGCAAAAATAAACTCCGCAAAATCCTGTACAGACTGCTTTTATACGTTTTGCATATGTAGTGCTTTTGTTTTCATATTTTCACGTGATTTGTTTAATTTCGCATGTGTTACAATCCTGTACGGACTTATAATAAATTTAATCATTTGTTAATGGTGGGTCGTGATTTCCATCACTGTGACTAAATAATAAAAAATAATTTAAAAATCACGGACCCCCCCCGGCTATGCTTCACAGACCCCTAGGCTAGCTACAGTAGCAGCCAATGAGGTAGTGTACTTCTGTAAGTGTAGTCTCTCGATATATACTTTGTCTTTGTATTGTTAACAAGTTATAATTTGATCTCAAAACACACTCTCACACACACACACACACACACACACACACACCAAAGCCTCTCTCCGACTCGTTCTCTTTCTAACCTTGACCTGAGTGTTTAAGCAATCACAAACAGTGCCGGCAACCCCACATTCCCTTCTTTCTCTCTCTCTCTCTCTCACACACACACACACACACACACACTGAAAGGACTTTTCTGGTGGATGCTGAAGCCCCACCAGTGCTAGCACAGATAATGGCCTAGAATTAGACTTTGGGAAAGTAGGGCGCTGACAGGCTCGCTCTTGTTCCTGAACCCCTGAGATCCGGGGGGGGGGCCCCCACCAGGTCACCCCTGGGATACAGCCCCCCCCCCCCCCCCCTCTCTCTCTCTCTTCTCTTCCTTTTCCTTCTCCTTCTCTGTCCTTCTCCTTCTTTCTCCCACTCCTCTCTCAGCATCTTTCATTTTCTCTCATTTTACTCTAGTTCTCTATTTCCTCCTGAGAACTCTCTCATCACATTTCCACAGGTTTGAGAGACACTTGTAAGAAACACAGCTGGTCTACACCTTCTTCATTACATTATGGGACTCCTGACTTCTCGCACGCCCAGTGCTACACCTCAGCTAATTTCAGTTTCATGTGAAGATTCATTTAAAAAAAAAAAAAAAGAAAAAAAAAAAAGCATCTATCAGTTTTGGATGATGCGTCGAGGAAAATTTGCTGATCTGCAAAATCAAACCGAATTCTCACGCAACAGTCAACGTGCATCAAATTTTAAAATATAGTAGATCGGTTCAGTCAGTTTTGATATGCAGATTTCTTTTAGATTTGGACTGAAGCTTCTAGGATGATATATACTCATATACTTGCTGCAAATAACAATCTAGATAATCTCATTGTACCATTAGCAGAACTGTAACATACCCAGTATAGTTTAAAGTATTATTATTATTATTATTATTATTAAGATTTAAACCTGTGATCCCTTGACAGTAGGGTAAACACTAGGACAGCCTTTCAGGAGGCGTGTCCCATCCTTTCTGTCCTAGTAACTCTTTTCCACACATATCCAGTGCCATGCTCAGATTCCTCTTCTCCATTCACCTCTCTTCATCTCTCACCTGGCTCGCTTTCTCTAAAAGCTCCAGTTGAGTTCACGCACCTGCTTTGTGCAAGTTTCCATCAATTTATCAGTATATACAGGCTATCAGTCACAGTAACAGTCAGTACTCAGCAATTATAGCACAACATTTTCCTGTTGCTCTATTTAATTAATGCCTGTACTGTGTCTTTATCTACTATTGAAATAATATTTTGGCGCACTATTTGAATTTCATGTCATACTAGCTTCGGCTTGTTTACTCTGATACTTCCGTGATACTTATTATTTACTATTGATATACTTACTATTGATACTTCCGTGCTACCATAAAAAAAAAATCACAAGTATCGATTTAATCCTCAGCGTTTAATCTTCAGCAAGACAGCATTTCATGTTTAAGGAGAGTAGCAGAGGGCATAAGTGGTGGCTTGGCGGTTAAGGCTCTGGGATACTGATCGGAAAGTGGGGGGTTCAAGCCCCAGCCCCACTGCCAAGCTGCCACTGTTGGGCCCCTGAGCAAGGCCCTTAACCCTCTCTGCTCCAGGGGTGTTGTATCATGGCTGACCCTGTGTTCTGACCCTGTATTCTCCTATATTTATCAGTACAGGATTTCGTGAAGTTATTTTATTTTTCTGCAACTTTTTTCAAAATTTGCGCTGCAATATGCTGAATTTCTGTGCTTTTTTTGTGGAAAACTAATTAAATTGCGATTGCACGAAAGTTTCGCAGTGATTGTTTGTTGGTAAACGTGACCTTTTAGCTGTCCTCATGTTCGACACACGTGAATCGAAGAGGGCTTTGACCGAATGCGTGTCATGATGACGTCACGTGATGCGTCTCGGCCCGGACCTGCGGAAAATCTGCTCCTCCGAATATTGTGGAGTTTGCTTGATTTTGTGTTCATTTCTACAAACGCAAAATCACGAAATCCTGGAGGGATTGTTTTAGTTTCCTGTTTCTGCGGTTCTTCTGCTGTTTGGTTTTGTTTCGTTTCGACTCTTGCCAACGTTTTGACTTGATTTGGATTATTGTACTTTGAGGTGCATCTTGAACCCTGTAAAAAAAATGAACTACGATTCTTGAATGCGGCCGAATAAATACATTACTAACTTTGTGTCCTGCCTCTCACCATACATTACATTCACCTTAAATGTATTAAACATTTACAAGGCACAATACCAAATACTTATATAATTATCCTTGTTGTAAACGTATCACTGTCCCAGTATTCACAACGATAGTTCACAATGAAATTCCAGTACTTTTCAGTTCTTCTGTATTTTTGGGTTGTAAAACAAACTTGATGGATGCTCTTTTTATACTCTTTTTATTCATGTTCCAGCCAGGGTGGTTACACTTTTTCAGATCATATAAATGAGGACAAACTGTAGTGCGTAGTGGGTGTCAGGTGTGAGCGCGAGTGTGTCTGTTTGGGTGCAACAACTGATCCGTGATGGTGGTGTTTGGGTTGTTTTTCTAAAATATAATAATAGATCATGAAATTGTTCCACAGCAACAAAATCATACAGAATTACGTAATAAATTGCTTTCCTTGAACAATTTAAATGCGCTTCTCAACAAACCATACCAAAAAAAATGTATTACAGTTTTTCTAGTGCTTACAATCGAAAAAGCACCTTAAAGCACCTTATGCATCTCTCAATGTCATCTGCTCGAGCTGCCGGCGATATTCACCGAGGTGGCTGTAACTGGTTTAAAAGATTTTGAAGGACAGTGCCGACATCCACTACAGGAGAACTACTGAAACACAACTTTTCACCACTTAGATTGAGTTCTCAAGTTAACAATTGAAGCCATTTAACTGTCACGATAAATTGCGAGACAAAATTCTTTCTTAGGGTTGGAACCCTGTCCAGGGTGTACCCCGCCTTGTGCCCGATGCTCCCTGGGATAGGCTCCAGGTTTCCCTGTGACCCTGAAAAGGATAAAGCGGTATAGAGGATGGATGGATGGATGGATGGATTCTTTCTTAGGATTGATTTTATTGTTGATTTGCTGATCTATGCGATAACAGTGGCCTCATAAAACCTAGTTCATACTCTGTGGTAGTTATTTTCAGTCAGTATATTATACACAATATACATTATATTATACATACTATTCTGCTATTGGTGAATTTTATACATACAGTGTAACAGCATTCATATTCCGAGATTTTGGTCCAAAATGTCCGACTGCAAATAATGTAATTTTGGCAAGTGAAAATGTCTTGAATATAGTCAAATTTATTTATTATTTCCCATTATAAGATTACACAAACCATCTATCCATCCATCCATCCATCCATCTTCTGTACCGCTTATCCTTCAGGGTCGTGGGGAACCTGGAGCCTATCCCTGTGGGGTACACCTTGGATGGGGTGCCGATCCATCGAATACACACTCACACGCACACACTCGTACACTACGGACACTTTGGACATGCCAATCAGCCTACCATGCATATCTTTAGACTGGGGGAGGAAACCGGAGTACCCAGAGGAAACCCCCACAACACGAGGAGAACATGCAAACTCCGCACACACAGGGCCGCAGCAAGACTCGAACCCCTAACCCTGGAGGTGTGAGGCGAACGTGCTACCAAATATATAATTATTAATTTTACAGACATTTATACGAAATTACTATTTAAGACAATTTTTTAAAAATCTGAACAGGTTGAATAATCTTATATATCATTTATAATAATATCTCGTTATAGTAAATAAATTCGCCCATATTCAAGATATTTTCACTTGCTACCACTTCATCGGTCAGTGGATGAAGCGATCTAAAAGCATGATAAGCGATATTTTTCTAAGATAAAAAATCTACAGTGTAAAGCAGCTTTTAGTCGCAGAACTAAGGAGCTGATTTGACATCAAAGATCTATTTTTCAACAGTATTACACTTTATTGGCTGTTACATAAAAAATATTACAGAAACAAGTGATTTTCTTAGAAATACTGAGAAACCCTTAGAACAAAATAAAGAGGGTAAGAAAGAAATTCATTTTCTTTCAACACAGTTAGTGTGTTAGGTTTCAGAGCAACAAAAACGGTCAATTAGTTAACTTATCTATTAACATTTCAAACGTTTGCATTTACCTTGCCATCAAAATGCAATCTAAATATACACTAATACGTTGTGTGCACATTCGTTGCCATTATAACTGCCTCCGACCTCTTTCATATACGCTGAACAGCTTTTGTAATATTCAGTCTTCTTCAGACCAGGTCTGGATGAAAAGATGATATTTTTGCCATGTATTTGACTCTGATCTCAAATCCCTCAAACTATCCATTATGCATATGAGATGACAACGTGTGAGGCCATTTGAGCATCTCAGGCCCCGATTCTGCTATCTTCTGCTGGGCTGCTTAACAAATACCATGAGTCAGCAGAAACAGCAGAGTCAGCTCACTGCAGCTGTTTTTTTTTGTTTGTTTTTCTTTTTTTTTATGACAAATATACAGAACACCTGCACTTATAGCAGTTGAACTCGGCAATTAAATCTCAACCTGGGAAACAAAAATACTTTCACTACATGGAAACCACTTTTGCGCCATCATTAAAATGGAGTAGCTCGCAGTGCTGAAGTAAGCACACAACAGGGAAATCACTATTCACTCTGAAATGACTCATTCCACCTCTCGCGCTCTCACTCTCACTGTAGTAAGCTCTTCTAAAGTGTATGTTCTTTATACGTTCATCTGGCTTTATCCAGTCAAACTTGAAAAATGTCTTTAGCACTCTGCGTGGCATCTGTAGGTTTTCTTTTCATGGTCCGACGCTGCTGAGATAAAGAATAGCTACAAATTCATTGATGGCACTCATACATTGAAATCTGCCATCTCCCGGTGTGATCATTTCCTTTCCACTACATTTAGCCGATGGGTTCTTGAAATTTTCTCAAACTTGTCTGAAACGTTCCATCATCGCAACTTCCAAATGAGCCCGAATACAACTTAAGCACATAGCACAGCGGTTGATTAAAGTCTTTTTTTTTTTTAGTCATGTCATGCAATGTGTACGACATATCAGTATTAAATGTGTTTTCTATAATAATGATAATAAACTGCTTTATGTAGCAGTTTCACAAAAAACAGGAACCATACTATAATACCATCTATAAAAATTAGAGATGCACCAATACTACATTTCTCAGCCGATAAGCGATACTGATAGTTCTGCCTTTTATGCCTTCTTATAAATTAATAATAATTAATTCCACAATTCTGAAAGAAATGCAAATAAAAA
>JANDJT010000041.1:23384559-23397236 GCA_024331685.1 Stegophilus panzeri
ATAATTATAATATAATGTACTGTTATACTGTGTGTGTGTGTGTGTGTGTGTGTGTGTGTATATATATATATATATATATATATATATACACATACACACACCAACATAACACACAATTGCAATGAAAATTATTCAACCCCCATTGCAAGTCAGGTTTATTGTCAATATTTAGACTTTCAGTTGTTTGCAATGAACAAATCAAACAAAAGCAGCTGAAATAGTTTAACACAATGAATGCTTCATTCAGTGGTTTCCCCAAATTCAACTGAGAATACAACTTGTGATTTCTCCAGTTTCAAAATTATTCAACCCCCTGAATAGAATCCCTCACAACAGCACAAATGTGCAAAACAGGTGTTGTCTCAATCACACCTGATGCAAGTAATCACGGGATTCATTAGTTGCACCAGGTGTGCTTGAGCTGAAACACATAAAATACCTGAACTGGTTAGGGAAAGAAATACATGAAATACCGGGACGGAGCAGAAAAAGGAAGCCGTCAATGGCTGCAGCCAGATTTCTGAGCCGGCAGGTTGTGAAAAACACTCGAGTGACTGCAAAAGACCTGCAGCAAGACTTGGTGGAAACAGGCACTGAGGTTTCAGTGAGCAGAGTAAGGCGTGTACTAAAGGCAGAAGGTTCCCATTCCGGAATTCAAAGACGTTCACCACTACTGACCCAAAAGCACAAGAAAGGTCAGATCAAGATCATATAAATAAGCCACAGATGTTTTTGGATTCTGTTCTGTGGAGCGATGAAACAAAACTTTTGGAACTTTTCAGCACGATGGATCAGCGGTATGTCTGGAGGAAGAAGAATGAAGAAAGGACACTCTGTCCACAGTCAAGCATGGTGGTGGCTTGGTGATGCTCTGGGGCTGCTTTGCATCCTCTGGCACTGGAAACCTGCAGCATGTGGAAGGCAAGATGGATTAATTGAAGTATCAGGAAATCCTAGGAGAAACTGTCATGCCATCTGTGAGGAAACTGAAGCTTGGGGCGTCATTGGACCTTCCAACAGGACAATGATCCCAAGCATACCTCAAATTCCATCAAGGCTTGATTGTAGAAGTCGTCCTGGAAGATTCTACACGGCCATCACAGTCACCTGACTTGAACTCCATAGAAAATCTTTGGTGGGATTTGAAGAAGGCGGTTGCAGCACGCAAACCCAAGAATATTACTGAACTGGAGGCCGTTGCTCATGAGGAATGGGCTAAGATTCCTCAGGAACACTGCCAGAAGCTGTGCATCTCGTTTGCAGCAAAAGGATGCTCTACTGAGTACTAAAGATGCTTGCCATGAAGGGTTTGAATAATTTTGAGACTGGAGAAATCAAGTTGCATTTTCAGTTGAATTTGGGGAAAACACTTGAAGCATTCATAAGCATATTTCATGTTCATTGCAAACAGCTGAAAGTCTAAATTTTGACAATAAACTTGATTTGCAATGAGGGCTGAATAATTTTGATTGTGTGTGTGTAATATTTATTTATTTAAAGCACTAGCACATCTCACACGTAAGCAACGTCCTTGTCTCAATAATTTACAGCAGTTTCTGCAGGAATTTGTGCGCTGTGACCAATGTTCCAGTTATTGCACATAATCCATCACAGTCACACTCATTTTGTGAGGACAAGGCTTTTGGTGCAATAAACAGCGATCGCACTTAAATAAATTTGATAAATAGACCCATTTGTGTTGGTTATTAGGGCGATGGCTGAGAAACACAGCATACTTGCATACCAGTATAATTATACACTGCTTCTCTGTGATCGATTAGTCGAGTAGTCAGGCGTCCAATCGACTGGCTGACTTCAAAAATATATATATTTTATCCCAAGGGCAGGTTTAATTGGATAAATTACTCATCATGGTGGAATTTAATCGTGTGCGAGTACAAATAGATAAAGATGTGCCTGCACAGGACAGTGACCGATATGCATCAGTGTATGTGTCTAGGCAAAACCTTGAGTCTGATCTTTCCTGTGCAGACCAGGATCGTAAGACCTGAACACTGCCGTACGAGAAGTGCTCTGCCAGCAGTACAGTGACTCACTGTCCAAGTTTTATCACACACTCACCTGGTGTTTGTCGAGCAGATCGTTCTTATCTGCTCTTTAACTTTCACTTTTTATGATGATGATGATGATGATGTTGTTGTTGTTGTTTTCGATAACTAGAAAAGAGAACCCAGCTGCTTGTGAAATGGCTGGCACATGACACATGTTCTGTAGTTTAAAACACCTCTGAAGTGTATGAAGCAGTTGTGACAGTCATGAGGAAATGAGAAATTTGTGGGTTTGAATTTAATGCTCGTTTCGTTTTCTTCTCTCTTTTTCAGGTACAACAGAATAGCTCGGGAATGGACACAAAAGTATGCAATGTAGTTTTGGAGGTCTAATCATGGTGGGAAACAAACAAAAAAAAAATTTACACCTCTCCATCTTAAAGTTAGGGGAGATTTGAAAGTTTAAGAGATAAAAAAAAAAAAATAATGATAAAAAATAAATAAATAAAAAATTATGAAAAAAACCTCCCCCCAGATCTTGTTGGTTTCCATTGGCGTGCTTTCTTTAAGCCACACTTCCCCTAACCAGAGCACCTGCCCTATTCCCCTCAATCCACCCCTACCCCACCTCATAGCCATGGTGTACATACTTTCAGTCCAACTCCAGCTTATTCGTCCTCAACTATCCCATCACCTTCCTGAACACCTTGCGCTCGGCATCTCTGCTTTAGCGTCTCTGTTGCTGTGGTTACTTGCCTGCTGCTTAGGGTCAGCCAGATTCAATTTTTTTGCAGTTGAAAAAAGTTCCACGGCTTGAGGGAAAAAAAAAAAAAAGAAAAAAAAAAACATTCCTTGTTTTTAAACACTGGGGAGGGAGGGCCATTCTCATTTCCATTTTGTGATGTAGTGAAGACTTACTTCCCCTGCCCCCATTTATTTCTATTTCCTGGGTTTCAAACTGTATATTGGATCAGGAAAAAGGATTTCTTTTTTTTTTTTTTGTGTTTGTTTTGTGTTTCCATTTGGCAGAGGAGGGAGGGGTGTATGCTGGCTATCTTTTTGTATAAAATCTATAAGGAGTTCTTGTAGAATCATAGCAGGTTATTAATGAAACAATGTCCAATCTTTTGGGTCCTCTCTTGTGAATCATTCTAAAGGACTTGAATACTATGAATATATTTTTTTTTTTTTTTTTTCTTTTTTTTTTTTTTTTTTTTTTTTTTTTTTTTTTTTTTTTTTTTTTTCTCTTCTCCATTTGCCATAACCAAGACTGTCTCTACCCCTTCCCTTAGCCACGAGCAACTTAACATGCATTCACACTTCTGGAGGATTTTGGACCGGTTATTTAAAAAACAGTCTTCGATAAGCACGTGTTTAGGATCCCCCGACCTCCAAACCCCACCACCACTCCCTTGTAACTTAGCTCCATTTTTAGCTCAATTATTTCCCCTCTTGCTCTTGATGAATTAGATGCTAACATGGCTGAGACAGACTTGATTGGGTACCCAGGTGAGAGGACACAAACTCCTCACAGACAAACTTCTGTATATTTAATTTCCTGACAGGCTCTTTGAGCTTTGTGTGTTGATTAAAAACTGTGTAATAAAATGATTACTAAAGTCTGATCTTGGGTTGTGATCGAGGTTTTTATGCTTCACTGAAATGAGCAAAGATTAATGTTTGTTCAGGAAGAAAAACTATTTGCTCCAGATCCAGTTAATGGATCCTCCCTTGTAAGGAATAAAACACTTGTTCATGGTTTTGTTGAACAGTTATCACTGAAGTTGATTGTTTTCCAATAACTGCACATCCTGGAGTGTGTTTATTCCTTTTGTACCATAGCAATTTGCCAATAATTACAATTTTATTTGTTGTTTTGTTTTGTTTTTTGTTTTTTTAAATGCACCATGTTGTAGGCCAATTTTTACACTGCTTATAGTTGCATTTAATGTGTTGCATTTAACTTAGTGAAACCTCCACAACACAATTCACAAATAAACTTTCACTATAACTATAAACTGTAGTTCCCTCACCAGGCCCTCTTTGTTGCAAAGGACTGACACTGGAGACTCCTTCCTATCTCTTTACAGAAAACCCTAATAGTGCACATTTTAAAATCTGTTTACATGTTGTTTCAATAGCAGCTGGATCTTCTGTTCATGCAGCTGGAACTACTGTCAGAGCCGTTCTGTTACATTAGGAATAAACCAGTTTGGGATGTGTTACAGGAAAATAATCCACACTGGTGCTGGTAAGAGCACTACCCCAAGGTGTTTTGTTATTGATGTGCAATGGCAAGCTTCTTTTTTTAAAACTGTTCATACTTACATTTACTGTTGTGGAACATCCATGAGAGACAGGTCAGTTCCTCCTGTCAGTTGTTATTGCAGTTTTGAACAGTTGTTCCCTCACTAGTGTTTTTTTTTTTTTTTTTTTCCCTTCCCTTCCCCCCTCCCCTTCTCTCTTCTTCTTTACATTTGAGGTTAATAACACAAAACAGCTTGCCACATTACCATGAAACCAGTAAGCACAAAATCAATTCAGTTGATTTATATAGCACTTTTAACAATGGACATTGTCACAAAGCAGCTTTACAGAAATCCGGACATAGATTTGTCTCTCTAATGGAAAAAGCCAAAGAGCAAGGAAAAACTCCTTGAGAGCACATGAGGAAGAAATGTTGAGCGAAACCAGTATGAAGATGGAACACATGTTCATCTGGGTGATGCTGGTTTGTGAGATTATAAATCATTACTCATTTACAGCAGTGTACTAGTCGTGTGTGTGTATAAGCTATCTATCTCTCTCTCTCTCTCTCTCTCATATATATATATATATATCAGCCATAACATTAAAACCACTGACAGGTGAAGTGAATAATGTTGATTATCTCGTTACAGTGGCACCTGTCAAGGGGTGGGACATATTAGGCAGCAAGTGAACAGTCAGTTCTCAAAGTTGATGTGTTGACAAGGGCCAAATTGTGACGGCTAGACGACTGGGGCTGAGCATCTCCAAAACGCTTGGTCTTGTGGGGTGTTCCCAGGATTGTAGTGGTTAGTACCTACCAAAAGTGGTCCAAGGTAGGACAACCGGTGAACCCGTGACAGGGTCATGGGTGCCTAAGGCAAATTCCCCAGATCTCAATCCGATCAAGCATCTGTGGGATGTTCTGGACAAACGGGTCCGAGCCGTGGAGGCCCCACCTCGCAATTTACAGGACTTAAAAGATCTGCTGCTAATGCCTTGGTGCTGGATACGACAGCCCACCTTCAGAGGTCTTGTGGAGGCCAATGACTTGACTGTTCAGAGCTGTTCTAGTGGCACAAAGGGGACCTACCTGCCCAATATCATGTGGATTTAATGTTATGGCTGATTGGTATATTGCGTTGGAAGGATTTTGAGTACAAGCATCAGGATTATTTTTTATTTCAGTTTTAACGTTAAAAATGTGACTGGGATTCGAGTGTAAACTGTTTTATAGCAATTATGTGCAGTCTTTAGACTGGTTGTGGTGGAAAACCTACTGTTTACAAAGCTCTAACACTGGAGACTCCTTCCATTAATGTTACATTTGACCACCATAGCAACAATTGTTTTTGTTTTGTTTTGTTTTGTTTTGTTTTGTTTGTTAACTAACACCACATTCTTTTTATCCATAAAAATCTATTTATTATTAGTCTTAAAGTGTGTGTCCCATCAACCATATAAGTCCCTGCGCGTGAGTTGTTACTATAGGAACGATAATGTGTAAGAATGAATGCGTTAATAATAAACATATGATTTGACTTGCTGCCAGAACTACTATCAGAGCTGCTGTTAAATAAAATTAATCAACACTGTTAGATTTGAGAATTTCACTGATTTGAGTTGTGAGTGGTGATTTAATAATAATAAATGACGCAAGTTGTTATGGCGGAAGCGTCAAAAGTCAAAGAGGAAACTTCACCTCAGCTGCAGTAAGCCCCGCCCAGGCATTCCATTCAAAACCAGAAACCGTCCGAGCTGTGAGCTGATTGGATAGTCGGACAATGACGCTGGAAGGCGACGTCGCGCTTTGATATGATTGGTCAGCTCGTCGGTGACGTTCACGCGGTCGAGTTTACAGTCTGTCAGGAAGTAAGAGACGTCTCGCGACCTTGTAGTGAATCAGTGTGCAGAAATCTATGAAAACAAAATGTCGCTACAAGCAGCAGCTTCAGGTTTAACTAAACCCGCGTTCGTGTCCGGATTACGCGTCCCTAAAGGTGAGTTCTCCTTTGCTTTAATGCAACCTGTGTCTCAGCTCAGAGCGTGTTTGCCAAACAGCTAACTACAAGGGTATTTCATAAGCAGCCATAATAGTTCATTAATAAAATATTACTTAACGTATTGAACATGCAGCAACATACTCACCTGTCTGTTAGCTGTCTTTAGGATATTTATCATAACATTTTATAATATCATATCATAACATTTATCATAACATCATTTATCATAACATCTTTCAGTAAAATTGTGTGTAAATGTTTGCGTAAACCAAACTGAACTAGAATTTTCTGCGAGATTTACAGAAGTTTCCGAAACTTTTCTTCATACTCCTGGGAGCATGTTGATTTAAATGCCAAGAAATTGCTTGTAAACTGCCAGGTGTTTGCATGGAGTAGCTGATTTGCATTTGGTGACACCCACAAAACTCCATAAAAGGCAAAGTGCATTGTGCTGAAATGACAAGTAAACGGAACAAAGGCTACATTTACACTGCAGGTATTGATGCCCAATTCCGATTTATTGACTATATCTGAGTTTTTTTGACGAGCTGCTTACATCTTTTAAAAGTGGCCCATATCCGATATCTGCGTTTACACTAGACACTAGGTGAAACAACCCGAGGTAGCGTCACCGGAAATGCTTAGGCCGAAAAGGCCAATTTGCAATGGACGCAGACGAAAATATACTGTAATACAAGGTTTTGCTTTCCTCACCGCGTTTAAAGGTAAGCAGAACACCGGCCTCTTAAGGCGGAGAATAAAAGAAGATCGCCCTTGTTGAGAGTTGTGTTTTCACGGTTGGTGTCCAACCGAGTCAATGTCATGCGCCGCCGTTGCTTTTTTTAATGACGTACGACTCGCATCGACGGGAATATCCGATCTGTCCGCTTACACGGCAGACGCGAATACACGTATCCGATTCATATCAGATTTTATTTCCACATACGAACGAGGCCTGATCTGGATCTGAGAATATCTGAATCCGTGTGCTTTTTTCCTGTTTACACGTTTATGGGTCATATCCGATCTGTGCCACATGGGAGGAAAACATCAGAATCGGGTCACTCGAACCATGTAGTGTAAATGTGGCCAAAAAGAGGGAGAAGTGGAAGCTATTTTGACTCGGGTCTATGCTAGTAGCCCTGACGCTGTATTAGGAAAGCATGTGTTGGGTGTATTGTATACTGCATGAGACATACCAGACATCAGTCGTTTATCAGACACTTCATTTTTGTTATATTAAAGTGTTGTTCAACGTTGATGCTGTTGCAAACAAAATGACTCGCACACAATCTGAGCCTGTCCTCATTTTTTACAACAGCATTCTTAATTGAATGACTGGTCTTATTTGTCTTCATATGGATTTATATTGGCTTTCTTTATTCTCATATTTAATATTTCTTTAGTTAATGCCGTTAATATGAAACTGGGTTTCACAAAACTTCCATATATATATCTGTGTGTATGTGTTGATCACTGATCAGTAAATATTAACAATTGTAAAATTATTTTTGCCTGTAGCCAGTAAACCAAGACCTGCGAACTATGAATATTATAGGACCTTCCTTGAACGTTATATAGTTTTCCTCGAATCGTTACATGCCCAGATACAGACACACTCCCTCTCTGAGGACACTGGACCTGCTCTTTTCATGTGTTGCATATCAACACGATACATATGTAATATATAGTAGCGTCGGTAGTTCATGTTTGGCTTTTGCGTGGATATGAGAGGCCTCCCGGTGTGTACGCTTACAGATCACCTGATCATCGCGGTTCCTGTTGCAGTGGCCGCGGCTGTAGGAACATACCTTCTGAGCAGGTACTTCAGCAGCCGTAGCGACTCCAAAGGGAAGGTGAACCTGGAGATCAACAAGGACAACGCCAAGGTGGTGCACAGCTTCGACATCGAGGACATCGGCAAGAAGGCCGTCTACTGCCGCTGCTGGCGGTCCAAGAAGGTAGACATGAATGGGGGTTGGGTCGGGGTTGTATTACATACGTTCTGCATATTAAATTGTGAAGAAGGAGTCAGGACTGGAAACAGTGGTGAGATGTTTATATGGTGAACATGAACATCATATAGAAAGAGGCTGCCATGTAGGTTTGGTCAACACATAGGCCTGTCACGATAACTACTTTTGTTGGATGATATATTGTCCCAGAAATAATTGTGCTAAACGATATTATTGTCATTTTCCGACCATTTTTATGCCACCGATTTAATGATAATTTAACAACATAATAATGAAAGTTCACCCTTTCAAAGAGCAACGGAATTTTAATTCTTAAGAATATTCAGACTTTGTAATACAATATTGTGAATTCTTTATGCTTTAGTTTTTCATTGTCCATGTTTTAGTGCGCTGTTACTGAAAGAGTGTATTCACAACGTGTATTCACAGTGAACCTTAGTAAAGTTCAAGTTCACTTGTGCATTTGCGTCATTTTGTGCAGAAGCGAGTTGTAGTATTAGGTTTATGTTATGTGTAAATGTCTGATTAATCTCATATGTGTATAGGATGCGTTTGGGTGAGTTCATTAATAAAGTGCTACAGTTTACCGTGTTAGTGTTCATTCACCGTTCTGTTTCAGCTCACGCAGCGTAAGCGGCTCAAACCCCGACATTACTGACTCCGACTGGATTATTTGAAACACTAGAACTTTTCTTTATAGACTTTCCTTCTTCAAAAAACATTGTTAGTGCGTTAACATCTTGAGTATTGTTTTTCAACAAAGTTTGAATTAAAATCGGTGCTAGTGCTCGCTACACATCTGAAATTCGAATGCAAAAACGGTGTGCGTTTTTATCTTCAGTTCAACAAATTTTTCAAAGTTTGAATTTTAATTTGACATCCCTAGAGTAGACGAGAGGACAGAACCAGTGCGAACGGCTGAAATGTTGGTGACGTTCATTCTAATTTAAATAAACACACATGTAAACACAACGGGTGATATCGAGGTCAGCAAAAACGATCGAGGTCACGACCGTATATCGTACGATAAGTCGGTAACGTAATTATCATGACGGGTCTAAGTTCATATTTATACCTCATTTTTCATCTGAGCAGCTTTTACTTCACTTCGAAAAAGCTCCTCGTTTACAATAATAATGATCAATTATTAACTATAATTATTATTAATATTATAGTTCCATTATTAAACTGAAACGATACGAAGGTTGTTGTTACTTGCTTGCACTAGCTAGGTAGGTACTAGTAAGATTTAGCAAACTAACTATCGAAGTAGACAGATAATTCACATTATAGTTAAATTGGCTTTACATTAATCAGTCCCTACAGGATTTTGCAATTGCTGAAATGAACGCAAAATCAAGACAACTCCGCAACATTCGCAAGAGCTCGCAATTTTTCAAAATTACTGCGGATTTCCCGCGGATTAGGGCCGAGACGCGTCGTGACGTCATCACAACACGCATTCGAGTTCAAAGCCGTCTTCTATTCACGTGTGTCGAACATGAGTACGGCTAAAACGTCGCATTTACCAACAAACATCCCGGCGAAAGACCGTGCGAAACAATTTTTGTCCGATTGCAATGTCGCCGGTTCAAGTAGTTTTTCCACAAAAAAAGCTAAATCTTGTACGGACTGGTGTAAAATGTAACGCTTTACATTAACGTTATTTACTGCGTTAGTAAACATTAACAAACCCCGACTTCACCGTTAATAACCCATCAGTAACGTTAACAAAGTTAACACACATATTTATGTGTTTGTTAAAATGTTACCTAACGTTTATTAAACCCATGACTAAAAACAAGTCCTCATCAGTTAACATAAATTACAATGCAGCTTGTGCAAGAATGTTGATAATTCACTGAACTTCAGGTTTCTATACTGAAACTCTGAAACTCTATTTTTTTTTTTTTTTCTTCTTTTTTTAAACCAGTTAACCACCACAAGCAGGTGTTTTTCATGTAGGTCAGTGTGGGTTTTACTCATTGGTTTGACATTAGGGTTGTTAGAGCATCGTGGTGTATGATCAGACAGCTACTTTGTTGTAAAGTCTTTAAAATATGAATTAAAATGCATTTCCATCTCTTAACATCTACAACCCCTTTTGTGCATTTTTATGCGAATATTTTGTAATATATTTCTCCTTTAATGTGCCATATGTACAAGCGACAACCAGAGCCGCTATAATGTTTGGTAGAGTTTTGGTTTTGTAACAGTGTTTTTGTGATGTATTGACAGTTCCCCTACTGCGATGGCGCTCACACCAAACACAACGAGGAGACCGGAGACAACGTGGGTCCACTGATCATCAAGAGGAGAGACGCCTGAACGGCTCATCACTACCCTGCTGTGTTTGATTCACTGGGAAAAGGGTTTTTTTGTGTGTGTGTGTGTGTGTGTGTGTGTCTGTAACATCATTACTGTATCAGGTAATATAAAGACTTAAAGATAAAGATGAAATCCACTACTGTCATCGTTCACACTTTCACACTAAGGTTGTGTGTCACTGGTGCATTAAAAACCATTTCACACAAACCTGTTTCAGGTAGCCGTGTGAACCGAGACATCACTTCCTGGCAAACCACAAGCACTTAACAGGTATACAGACCGCATTTCCTGTAGATGTGTCTCGTACCGTGTCTGCTTTTTCATTTATAACAAGCTGTTTTTGACTACAAATGAATGTTAGTCGATTAGTATGAGTTTTAAAGTATTCCTAACACAAGTTTTATTCATGATTCAACGTCTCGGCGTTAACGTGCAAGATATGGAGCTATAGTAGTAGTAAATAACGATTCGTACTCATCTCTATACACGGCTTCTGTAGCACGTGTGTAATCACCACGGATAGGGATTTGGACTTTTTTTTTTTTCCCCCTCAGGGTGCTGTCTGTGTTGCGTTTCCTGTGTTCTGCATGTATCTGTGTGTGTGGGGTTTCCTCAAGGTTCTCTGGTTTTCATCCCAGCTCCTGAAATCCTGCAGGTAGGTGGATTGATTAAGATAAATTGCCCCAAGTGTGTAAATGGTGCGCTGCGACCGTCTGCCATCCCGTTGAGGGTGTACAGTGTTCCTGCCTCATGTCCGGTGTGCCCAGGATCTACCTCCAACTTTGGGAATACGCGAAGTAACTATTAGGGGTCGGCCGGTTATTTCTCCTCTAGAGGTCGCTCTCGTACTATATAATGACAGCAGACGCTTCCCAGCCACTCCCGCAATGGACGCAACCGGGAAAAACTATCCCGATTTTTGCCGATAACCGATTGGTGGAACTATCAGTTATTGGCAAAAATCCACACCGATGGTTTTTCCTGATTAAACGGCAAAATTGATCAATCGGTCAGCCTCTAGTAACCGTTATCACTTGTTACTGTATTTCTCCAGCTTATGAAGGTTGATTAAAACTACATATTGAAATTTTCAGTTAGATTTTGTGTGAGGAAAATGTTATGTCTGTGATATACAGTCGTATATTTTAAACTTTTTTCAACAGCTGTGAGTGAGATTTGAGTTTCTGTTCTTTTCTCAGGAAAGAGAAATGCATCCGTTTTCATCTGTGGGAATCACACACACATTACATGTGCAGTGGTTAGGAGGTTAAGTTGAGCAACAGTGGAGTATCCCTGCAATGGCAGTTGTTCCATTGTTATTTATTTACTCTAGATACTGTTCTGTCCTAAAACAGATTTTCTGACATCCTAATCATATGCATAAGAAAATGATATCCAAAATACATGACAGTACAAATATATGATTTAAAAAGTATTATATGTACAGTGAACGAAACAAAACAAAAAAAAGAGAGAGAAAAAGAGCTCGCTTATGATTGCTTACAGTATTTGGACATTGTGATGTATATTTTCTTGGATGAACGAAGCATATATTTGAAATAAAAGTTGTTGAAAATGGATTTGTTTCTGCTATCTGTTCATTTCTCTGATATTAAACCTAAATGGCTTCTTGCACAGGATCCCAGGTTTATGCCGGTAGTTTTATATTTATTCTCCACTTTCCATCAACCCATGTTTGAACTTATAGGTTGAGGACAAGATCTTTATGTCTGTTTTAATACCAAAATAATAATAAGGAAAAAATAACTGGTTCTGTGGGTTGGGTCATGTTGATTACATAGTTCTAGATCACTACATCTTTTTTAATCATGATGTTCTTAAGTAGGCAGGCACAGTGTCTCACAGTGGCATGTTTGCCTCACACCTCCAGCGTTGGGAGTTCGATACCCTCCTTCGCCCTGTGTGTGCGTGCGGAGCTTGCGATTTCCTCCCGTGCCCCAGGGGTTTCCTCCTGGTACTCTGGTTTCCCTCGCCAGTCCAAAGACATGTGTTGTAGGTTGATTGGCACTTCTAAATTGTCTGTAGTATGTGTGCGATTGTGCCCTGTGATGTGTTGATGGGCACCTCATCCAGGGTTAATTCCCCCCAGCCCC
>JANDJT010000041.1:23397294-23408174 GCA_024331685.1 Stegophilus panzeri
TAAGTGATTCTGGCTGAACACATAACAGCTATTGGTATTAATGTACAGCCGAAGGACTGAAAATGTAAACGCTTTGACGGTTTAAAACCATTGACTTCATGATTTGATGACAGTTAAAATATGAATAGCATTATGATGTAAGGAAGCATACTGTTATTGGAAACTACACAACAACACGGCATTGTGATGTAGCGTTACCGTTACCATCTTAAAGATTTCCGCTCTTCTATAAATTAAAGGACGACGCTTCATACACTTAATTCTTTCACCAGCCTCTCTTGACGTTTAAAAAAAAAAAAAAAAAAAATCCACTAAGCCCTCTGTCATGAAGACTTTCCCATGGGGGGAAATCCCAACACGTCCACCATACAAGGCCCCGTGTCAGTTGTTTACTGTAGAAGCTATAACACATTAGAATTAGGGCATTAATATTAACCTGTGATTTGCCTTAGAGCCTGAACTACTGTCAGAGAACCGGTCAGAGAAAATTAATCAACACATTCTGACCAATCAGAACAGAATTAAACAGGGCTTACCCTGCTGAAAAAAACAACAATAGAAACCATCACAGAAATTCTAATGGTTTTGACATAAAATACCATTACAAGCCATCAGTTAACCATTAAAGCCATTATTATTATTGGTCCTTATTGGTTCACTAAAAGTGAGGCAACTAATTACCAGTAGAGACCAACAGAGACCATTACAGTTTCCATTCAAACCAATTCCCTTTATAACCATTAAAACCATTACAAATTCTATGATGGCTTCTATTTTTTCTCAGCACGGTATTACATAAAAATATTTATCAAATAGCTTAGAGCAGTGGTGTTGATTTAGCTTCTCAACTTCTGCAGAAATGGCAAAACACAAAGCGGCAAACACTGGTAGCCTTTTTGCTAATAATCTTGATAAGGTTTTATAAGGTTTTATTGCATTTTATTTCTGATATGTGACTCTGATACGGGTAAACTACTTAAACCAAGCAGGAAATACACCTGTAAAGGATGCACGTGCTTTTTTTTTTTTGCTTTTTTTTTTTTTTTTTTAATTTTTGTGTCTTCCTCAGTATATAATATGCAGCAATTCATCCATCATTCACCAGATGGCGCCATAACTTCATAACAAAACACGTTTACACACTGTTTTCTGGTAAGAATGCACTTGCTTTGCAAAGCATTTCAAATATGATAGCTTTGAATCTTTACTATTTTGTTGAGTAGATTGTAAGAATTATACACACTTTATCTTATATTATTACTATTATGGTTTTTTCTCACCCGCTTTTAATCGTTATCCAAGTTATGTATCAATTCCCTTCAGGTTCGACGTGATGAAATGTAAATAAGCACAAAATGAAGACTAAGTTGACTCCCTGATCTAAATATTGCTGGAAAGAATTGCATCAGTGTGTGAGAGACGACATTGTAATCCAGCAGACTGGAAACAGCTTATCCGACAAAAAAAAAAAAAATCCTCTGGGCAGGCCCACAAGCCCCGGCTTTGCGTGAGCACGCTAACTGGACAAAGAGATGTCAGAGGTGGTGTGTGTGTGTGTGTGTGTGTGAGAGAGAGAGAGTCTGTGTGTGCAGGCAGAAATTCAACTGAGCCAGATCACACAACAGTGGCTTGTTCTCAGTGGGTCTGTTGAAATAAAATGTACCTAATTAAACAAATAATCCACACAGTATCAGGAATTACTAGGATCTTATCTTAGTGTTTACAGAAATGTAGCTTAGCGAGGGCTTCTCTAATGCTGTGGTTGTAGCAAATGGGTTTATTTGATTCTGAGCAGGCAGGAATACTGGTTATATATGGTTATTTCTACATATTTATATCACTTTTTTATTTTACTGTAAACAAAGTACATTTACTGTTATTGATTCTATTGATAGCAGGTGCCTTCATCCAAGTGCTAAAGCTAATGTCCTTTTGCTACCAATGTTAGTGACGTTAATGTAGCAAACGTTAAAACAGTCAAACAAGTGCTTAAAACAAACGCCTGTCCACCCACCCACCAAATTCTAGTCAGATTTAGCATTTAATACTGCTATCCATTTTACTAGCCACTCTGGTGCTGCTAATGTTAAAAACGAGTGTGTACTCACTCCATAGTCTATCAATTCTTCCCTCGGCATAAGATATATCTATGAAGAAAGAAGCTTCCACTCTTGGCTAGGTATCGAAATTATGGTTTCTATACGGTTTATCTGTCGTCACCTTACAATTGATTAGCTAGCACGAATGTAGGCACTTAGAGTTGGTTTGAAAAGACCCAGCTAACAAGCTAACATATCGTTGAGACGGTTGGTGTTATTACGGAAATAATGGAGTGTGAAGCACATCATTTGTAGCTAGTACAGCAAAGCAATTTAGCCCAATTGTGGTTATTTAAACCCTAGATTAACACAATTTCATGATTTTGCTTCCATTTAGCCCTTGTGCCTCTGAAGGAACAAAAAAGGAACATTTTTCACAAACTTTTTTTATCTGAGAACACACGCATTTCACATTTCTGTTCAAAAATATGTTAACAAATCTCAGGCAACACTATTTCATTTTTACATGGTTTCTTTGCTGTGTGCATTTTGCTAATATGTGTAACAAGGGGTTTTTTTTAGCATAGAATTAGCAAATACACTAAACATGGTTAACTAGCATCCATGCTAACAATATAATGACAATAAGGACATTGTAATGATTTATACAAAACCTATTAATGTTCTATCATTTTTCGCAACAGGGCTGTACTTTCAAAGTGACGTCATCAGTCAATATCACAATATCATTACTTTCAGGAAATTCAGATGATGCGACTTCCGGTCGATCACTCAACTTTGTTTCGGAATATTCCGAATATTTCACAGGGGTGAATGTGTTCAGGTAGCAGGGTCGAGTGAATGCTGTGGTGTGTGACTGAAAACCTATAATGGATTATTAATAGAAAATAATGTTTCTAGCAAGAGATATTAAATGTATTCACACATCAATGCGAATAATATGATTCTGCGACTATTTCTGTTATTATATTTAAGTTAAGGTGTCATGGTGGACTGCAACCAGCAAAAAAAACAATGTTTTCTAAGTGCTGTAGTTTAATCTAAGCTGAAACATGCACACAGGTTGTTACCTATACATTTGCATATTTAATTTCAGTGGGAAAGAAATGGCACCCCCAATCGTGGATTTAACCCAGTGACATTTCGTTTTGCTGTGATTTATCGAGTGGAAATTGCAGACTGGATACTAAATTTATAACTAAAAATAACTAGCCACCGTGGCTGGAGAGCCACAATGTACCAAGTCATCTAAAAGCCCTGAGTCAGGCCTACAGCTTTCCACAGTGTGTGACCTGTCCAGCCCACAGTGAAAACGCTAAATTTACTCCAATATACAGAATATCTCCTAAACTTCAACCTTGCACAATCTGATCTTATTGTTCCCTCTGCCATTATTTCAGGAATAAAGCATCACCGCAGGCCTCGGTTTGCTGACACGACTCTTTTTACAGGACTGACAGGAATGTCAGCATTATCACTGCGTGTTTGTGACTGCGTGCATCAGTATACATGTCGTGATGAGGTAGTTGGTATCACCAGACTACATCCAAACCAGAAGTCATGGTTATACAACAAGTTCCATGTGCTTCATGCTCCACAATGAGGCCCTTTAATCAGCTGACAAGGCTGCTCTGAACAACTTCACTGCAAATAAATTCTGGACGACTTTGCCAGAGGCCACCGTTACTGAGGTACCCACAATGCCAGTGTTTCTAACTGTCCACTGAAACTTTTCAAATATTTTTTTACATTCAAAAAGCAGTCTGTACAGGATTTCGTGGAGGTTTTTTTCTGTGATTGTTTCAGCCAAAAATGCTTGATTTTGCTATGGCTTTTTTTTTTTAATTTGTGATGAGTTTATTGAGCTTATTATTATTTATTTATTTTTTGCAGAAAATTGCTTGAACTGGCGAAATTGCAATTGTGCAAAATTGTTGTACACGGTCTTTCCCTGTGGTGTTTGTTGGTAAATACGACATTTTAGCTGTACTCATGTTCGACGCACATATATCGAAGAGGGCTTTGGGTAAATGCGCGTTGTGACGACATCACATGGCACGTCTCGGCTCAAATCTGTGGAAAATCTGCAGTCATTTTGAACATTTGCAGGCTCCTCCGAATATTGCGGAGTTTGCTTGATTTTGCGTTAATTTCTGTGATTGTAAGAAATCGCAGAATTCTGGAGGGACTGAAAAAGTGTCATTGTCTGCCAAGGCTTTATGAATATGAACAGGTTCTACTTGAAAAGAAAAGTAGTTCTCTTGTAGGTTTCTCCATACAACCTTTAAGGCTTTACCCAAAGTACCCATGTTAGACAGAACCGTGCTCTGATCACAAGTTATCAAGTTTCTTTATAGACAAATCCAAAACCTGTCTTTCTTAGACTTGAGCATCATAATACCAATGCCTGGGAAGTTACCAAACATTAACCTGAGCTGCTAATGAGCTGCTAACTCAAGCAGGAACTTAAGCCTTTATTTACATCCATCTATTCGTTTTAAATAGCCGCTTAACCTGGTTATAGTTGCGGTAGATCCAGAGTCTATCCTGGGAACACTGGCTGTGAGGCGGGAATATGCTCCAGGGGCTCCAGGGCACCATATCCATTCACACCTTGGGTCAATTTACCTTAACCAAACCACCTACTGAAATTTTCTTTGGGAGTTTGGAAGAAACTGGAGAACTGGCAGGAAACTTACACACCCTCATGGTTACAGTGGATCCAGAGTCTATCCTGGAACATTGGGTGCGAGGAAGGAACACTCTCCAGGGGTTCCAGGGCACCACACCCATTCACACCTTGGGTCAATTTACCTTAACCAAACCACCTACTGGCATTTTCTTTGGGAGGTAGGAAGAAACTTGAGAACTGTGTAGAAACCTTTACACCCTCAGGGAAAACATGGCATACAGACAGTAACCTGAGCTCATGATCAAGCTGGGGATTCCTGGAGCTGTGAGGTGGGAACACTACCCACTACACTACCATGCAGAACCAACTCAACAGGATGACTCACTTTATAAGAAAGAAATCAACATATCTACAATCCTTCATGCACTTGGTTGAAGATGAACTGGACAAAGTGACATACCATAGTTTTTCCTATCACTTTTCTTGACCAAGGTGTAGCAAAATGTGGGGTGATATTTGGAGGTACTGTAGAATCCATCAATCCATTTTCTGTACTGCTTATCCTATACAGGATCACGGGGAGCCTGGAGCCTATCCCAGGGAACTCGGGGCACGAGGTGGGGAACACCCTGTATGGGGTGCCAGCCCATCGCAGGGCACAATCGCACACACACTCACACACTACGGACAATTTGTAAATGCCAATCAGATTTGGACTGGGGGAGGAAACTGGAATACCTGAAGCACAGGGAGAACATGCAAACTCCACACACACAGGGTGGAGGTGGGAATTGAACCACCAACTCTGGAGGTGCGAGGCAAACATGCTAACCCCTAAGACAACAGTGCGACTCCTACTTAATAATTAACAGACCTTACATTTTGGTTTTTGTTTTGTTTGGTTTTTTTGCAGAAAGAAGGGGTCACAGCCTCTTGCTTGTTTCCTCAAATTTCCAGGATTAGATTCGTGATTTCTTCATTTATTCATCATCAGGAAGCACTTCATCCTGGTCATCATTGTGGTGGATCCGGAGGCTGTCCTGGGAACAGTGAGCAGGAATACCCTCTGGATGGGACACTAGTCTGTTGCTGGGCAACATGCACACATACATTCACATTTAGAGGCAATTTAGCATACGTAATTCTTACTTCCTGGTTCACATACACTTTCTGATGTGGGACACACACAGAAAGAAACCTGAGAAATCAGGAATAATCCCGGCATTCCTGGAGCTGTGAGGAGGCAAGTTAGATGAAATTAGCTGCCATGAGTGATCATGCATCTTTTCATGTTCAAATGAAGTGCTGTTTTTTTTTTGTTTACCAGGCAGATTTTATTGTGCACATATTTTGATGTTAACCCTTCAGGTACCTTCTTTGTAAGCGAAATTTCTAAACATGGTCTGATACGAGAGCTACACCATACCACACTGCAAATTGTGCTGAAACTAGCCTAACACAACACTCACACTCAGTCCAACATTATCAGAGCATTCTGTCCACTACCTCCTGTGTCAAGTTCCACTGGAAAGTATTTCAATTCAAAATTATTGGCTATGACAATAACATGGATGTTGACACTAAATAAGGCAGCTCTTATTATATAGTATGGTGTGTGTGTGTGTATACAGTATATATAGCACTTGATATTGCTTTGCTACAATACACAATTCATGTAAAGGTGTGCAGATTTCCAGGTGGTGAGATAGACAGAGAGAGGGAGTGTGTTTCATCTTGGATGTGGAGATGGAGGAATTGGGGGGGAAGAAAGAGAATTTTGGGTCCTCAGGGGAAAACGAGTCCTCTGCATTCCTCTGCCGACTGACAGCATTCCTCAGTGTCTGTGAAACCGGACGTTTGCTTCACAATTCCCCCTTCCCAACCCCTCATCTCCTTTTCGGTGTCTTTCAAGTGGGCTTTATCCGCTGCTGTGCCAGGGGTCATGTGTCTGCTTGCTGGAGGAGACCATGTGATGCTAATCCAGAGCCTCCCGCCCCTCCAAAAAAAAAAAAAAAAAAAAAACCTTCACACAGGCAGCAGCTGAGGTGTAGGAGTGGAGGGGGGCCTCAGGAGAGATGTGAAGCTCATTTTGAGTTATTCAGTGATGTTTGCTAGTAGAATCTACAATATATAACCTGCCTGCTACAATATAGGCATTGGTGATATTTTTTTAAAATTGATTAAAAAATTTTTTTTTTATTGTCTGCTTACCAAGAGTGTTTTTAGGTGTGGTTATTCATTTTCAAACGATAAGCGGTCATTAATACACAACTCATTTGACAGTATATGAAATCAACCACTGTTTTGCACTCTTGTTATCATTGTAGAGGAGGCATGTAGAGAATCTTTATCCCCAAACCACCAAGGCACATGACCACTAATTCACCACACACTTGGTTTGATCAGCTACACTAGTGCCTGTGGCATGGGAGCTAAATTCTTCTAAACTCCAGGGTTCCTCTAAACCACCATAAACATTGGATAGATGATTTTATTTTCTGTCGTCGTAGTTAGTATTAAAATTATGCCACCACATTGAATCAACCAATTGAATCAACCAAGGTATAATGTATGAACTTGAATTACCGATTATGTAAACTGAGTTTTATACTAGCATTAGGTCTTTAGGGGTTATGTAGCTAGCTACTATACTAGAAAATGCTCACCACCTATTTATGCAACATTTTTAATTGACAACGTAGAAAAATGGATTTACACTTCTGATCATTATTTATGTAAATCTGACAAAATCCAGCTTGAATGTCCAACGTAAATCCTAACTAGCTTCACGTTAGCTAATTATTCATTTCATATGAAGTTGTTAGCTCACTTGCTTGCTGTAGTTATGTGATTCACATAGTAATAAAAAAAGAAATGCAAATATTTGTGTTTTCTTTAAAAAAAAAAAAAGAAATTTAAAAAAAGTTAAGCGGAAGACAATTTGTAGCAATATACCCACACCTGTATACTACTTAGGAGCAAAAATATAGATTTCTCTGTCAATAGGAATTACTAAACTTATACGAATACAAGTCTCATTGCAGAAAGGATTATGTTTATAGATTATAGTTTCATTTGCGAAAACCTTTAAATGAATTCATGGAAAAATACAGTTCGAATGTTCAGTGTGTTCAATAACTTCCCTTAGACCTTCATTATCACTGAGATTAGTATAAACAGGTTTTGTGTTCTTTTCCTAGAACAGGAAAACATGGTCCGTATTAATTCTCCCATACACTGCAGATGCAATTAATTGGAAAAATAATGGAGTACTCTTTTAAGGTTGAATGAAGAGACTCATGTTGGACCAAAGTGCTTACAGGAGAAGATGTTTGAAATCTGTTTCTCTGTGAACAGGAAGTGGTAGCTCAGCAGTTAAGATTGCCAGGACATACTGTCACCATTGGACTCTTGAGCAAACCCCTTAACTCTTAGCTGCTCGGCTCTGGGCCTGGATGCAATTGCGCTTGACTCGAAGTCGCTCTGGATAGAAGTGTGAATGTGAATAACGTGTAGTTATTAACCTGAATTAACTTTCAGGTGTAATATTATATTCTTATTTATACCCTGTCAATGTTGAATTCTCAAATCTGTTTGATCAGAGGGTGTTTTTAATGTTCTATAACAAAAGCTCTGACAGTAGTGTCGGCTATAATTCAAATATAAATATAGTAATACATGAAAGTTCTGACAGTTTTAGCATTTCTATAGCAACAACTCGTCTACAGAGACATGGATCGCAGAAAACAGATTAAAATGTTTTGTCGTTTAACAAAGAAAAACAAACAGTCAGTGACTACCTTTACATGGACAGCAGTAATCTAGTTATTGACCTTATTCTGAATAAGACAATATTGTGATTAAGGTGTTTACATGACTCACTTTTAGAATATTCCTTTCATGTTCCCATGTTACATGTTATAGAACATAGATTAACGGCACATGTCATTACGCCCCCACGCCACGCCGTCCGACGTTCCCTCCAGAATTTCATGTATCAACATATAGTTCGTCTTCGTTATGGTACCGTATACAGTTTTGGGTGTTTCATTTTTAATTTTTACGAACGCGTCGAGTACAGTTAATTATTTGTCATGCTGTACGTGCTAATAGACAACTGCTTGAAGCCGTGGGCTGCGTCCCAAACCACGTACTTACCTACTATATAGTAGCTGAAATACGTGTATTTCACTGCCGTGTGTGTACGTGTCCTGTCGCAAAATGCGGTGAAGACTCCCACACGACGTTAATAGTGTGATTAAGGTGTGTACATGTCTATAATACACTTCCATAATGCGACTAAAACAGGAATACTCCACATGTCTTAATTCCATTTGTGTTTACTTCGAGTATGACTTTAGTCGGATTAAGGTCATCAATAATCGCTGTTTACATGATAGTTTCTTAATCAGAGTATCGTCTTAATCGGGTTAATATCGGATTATTGTACCATTATGGATGCAACACCACATTTAACATTGTGGTTGAACAAACATTGGGTTTCTTCAAATGTAACCACACCCGGATAGAGGAAAAGACCACATTACTGTTTCCCACTGATTAGTGGGGACCATGCTTGTGCTCTTTATGTTATATTATGTATCTTTAAGTGTTGGAGTGGGATTGAAGCCTTCCAGTCTAAGTACTATAATGTTCACTAGTCAGTTTTGTCACATTTAGTAACTTTCATGTTGTACAATCTGCTGCTGGTCTCTGACGTGTTACCGTTAGTTCTGTTTTTTCCCCCAATGCAATTGTACATGTTTGGCAGATTTGACTATTTTTGAGAATTTGATTAATTTCTTTACTTTCTAATGACTGACTGATCTTAATCGATTGCCTCAATGAAACACTTTTATTTGTGAGCTTTGTTTACGAAGAAAAAGCGCAGTTCATCAGCGGATTGTAATATCCGCTTAAAAATTACTTGTTAAGGAAATACATTTAGTTTTTTGTTTCATCACATTTTCAAGACATCAAAAAAAAATTGGTAGTGACCAAGAGTCAATGGAGTGTGTCAGCAGATAGTGTGAGTTAATGTGTAGCTCATTGCACTAAATAAACTAGCTTAAGTTCAAAACAACTCAAAAAATATTTGCACCAGTGTCAATGGTATGTACTTTATGCAACAGACAACAAAGCAACAAGCCATTAGCCGACCTAATGACCTCCACAAGATGGCTACATATTATGGATGGTGCCATCATCTTTATCATTTCTACATCATATAAAACAGTAGCATATGAAGTTTTGCTACGATGGCTTAGGACTTTGATTTCTTTGATAGCTTTAGGATTGCAATTGCCCCACACAGTTTTGCACTCAAGTCTCCATGAGTGAACAGTTGATAATTTCAACGAAAGAAGAAGAGGAAGAAGAAGAAGAAATAGACTTCATGTTAAAACTATAATGAATTTCCTGGTTACACAACTTTCTGACCATGTAGCACACAGTTCTAGAAGACTAATTATCTATAATTGCATAATTATAATCTGGTGTCACCCAGATGAGGACAGGTTCCCTTTTGAGTCACATTCCTCTCAAAGTTTCTTCCTCATATCGTCTCAGGGGGGTTTTCCTTGCCACAGTCTCCTCTGGCTTGCTCATTAGGGATACATTTATAAATGTTAAATTTATATCCTGATTTTATATACTTCTGTAAAGCCACTTTGTGACAATGCCCATTGTTAAAAACGCTATACATCCATCCATCCATCCATCCATTTTCTGTACCGCTTATCCTACACAAGATTGCGGGGAACCTGGAGCCTATCCCAAGGGACTCGGGGCACAAGGTGGGGGACACTCTGGATGGGGTGCCAATCCATCACAGGGCACAATCTCACACACACACACACACTCACTCACATGATGGACAATTTGGAAATGCCAGTCAGCCTATAACGCATGTCTTTGGACTGGGAGGAAACTAGTGTACCCGGAGTAAACCCCCAAAGCATGGAGAGAACATGCAAGCTCCACACACACAGGCCAGAGACAGGATTTGAACCCCCAACCCTGGAGGTGTGAGGCAAACGTATTAACCACTAGCGCTGTGCAAATAAAAATTGAGTAGTAGTAACTCTGCTCCATGAGAGCACGCATCGCACCACCTTGTCATTGATTATTATCCTAGAACAGCACAATATTTAATAAAATGGACAAGTTCCCAGCATGATCCCCAGCAT
>JANDJT010000041.1:23410530-23463664 GCA_024331685.1 Stegophilus panzeri
AGTATATGGAGCTGTGTGTTATGTTAAAAGATACATCATTTAGGCACTTTATTATTATTATTATTATTATTATTATTATTATTATTATTATTATTGTTGTATATGTAGTATATGGAGCTGTGTGTTATGTTAAAAGATACATCATTTAGGCAGATTATTATTATTATTGTTGTTGTTGTTGTTGTTGTTGTTGTTGTTGTTGTTTTCCCCTGTAAATGACCGTTAGAAGTGACCGACAGTTTATTTGACTATAGTCAAACACGCAGGCTTTTACAACTTCTCCACTAGTAATGTGACTAATCGGATTTGCATAAGGGGGAATTGTTCGTTGTGAGTGCTAATGTGAGAATAAACAAAAAACAAACGTGAGCTCGATAATAAATAAACTGGTGAATAAACACCCTCTTAACCATTTTCGCTCCTTTCCCCGAATCCGGTCTGGTCGGTTTGGTTTGGAAGCCGCACGCGCTCAGTGAGTCATTATTGACCGTCATGTGTTAAATGATTGAACCGAGACGAGTTGGTGGGAAAACTTTTTCTCTTCTTTTCCTTTTATTGATCGTGCATTCATATGAACAGCTCGTACTGTAGAGCATGCACGAGGCCAGGATATAATCTGTGCGCTGATTCTTATCCGGTGAGATCTCGTGCGTGATTTATTCCGCTAGAACAGATTTAGCTAGAACGCGTTTATAAGGAAGGACACGAGAGAGAGAGAGAGCGAGAGAGAGAGAGAGTTGACTTTGGGTTCATTGTTCCCGCGCGGTGACCGTCGCTCTATTGTCCCTCGCTCGTGCGGGAGTTCACCGTGACACCCCCACCCCAAAAAGAAAAAAAACCCCAAAAAAAACTCCCCCCACCTCCATCGCAATACGCGACCGGACGCGGTGCTTTGCTGTTTTTTTTTTTCTTTCTCTTCTCGAGCGCAGAGATGTCGGATCAGGCTGATGGGTTCTGTAGCGCAGCTCGTGATAACGCTTCATCACGAAATCTCTGTGTGTTTCCTTTCTTTTCTCTTTTTACCCATCCGTTGGGTTAAATAGCTCTTCTCGGCGTTTATATAACCCCCTAAACAGTTGACGGAACTTATCTGGCTGTCACGTCAATCATTTATTACCCCTCTGAATGGTAATGCGCCCCGAGCCCGAGCTCGAGCCCTTTGTCCTGCCTGCTTGAGCTACCCGGTGATTTCACAACAGCACCTGACTCACAGCCCAACACCTGTCTCATACTTGCTCACAACACGGTTTTAGTGACTGTATTTTATTTTATTTTTTTTAAAGGAAAAGAAGAATACTTATGGTATTTAATGCAACTCTGCCCAACATACTGATAAAAGAAAAAGACTTTTATCAAATTGACTCAATATAATATACGTGTTTTTGAATAGTGGTATTGCTTGATAATGCTGTCAATGTCACTTTTATTGTTTACTGTTTATGTCTACCTTACGTAAATGTTAATTCACCAGGGCGCGTGCATGCGTGCGTGAATAGCGAGCGCGTGCGCGTGTGCGCGCTCTCCTCATGCGTCTGAGTGAGTACCGTGACGGTCTAATCTCTCTCTCTCTCTCTCTCTCTCTCTCTCTCTCACTTGCCTGGGGGTGGGGGGTGTATTCGCGCCTACCTGCCTTAGAATTCTGTTAAGTCGTTTTTTTCCTCCTCACTGAGGCCAACATTGCATTCCCGTCATGCACCGGCTCTCTGTGTGTGTGTGTGTGTGTGTGTGTGTGAAGTGTAGGTTAAGAAGTTATAACCATATCCTATTTACCAGACTGGACTCATTTCTAAATCCCCTGCCTCCTGAGCTGAACGTCAAGATGCCATGATAGGATTAGGGCTAAGATAGAGTCGACCTGAGCTCATAATTTTTTTATTTTTTTAAGTCAAAAGAGAAAGGATGATGTGGTTGGATTTTGCTCGGTTTCATACAAATGAAAGTTTCTAATATGTTCGTCCATACGAAAAGGCAAAAATGATTTGAAAACGCTCACATAAAGCACACCAGTTTGGTACGCGGTGATGGTACGGCATAAACTGTTATGTTAAACGCTTCAGGAATCATATTAAGAGCATGCATATTGAGTGTTAGAGAAGGCGGAAAGTGGAAATGCACTCTTTACACCAGCTACAACAACATCTGATTGGAAATTGTCCCACCAACTGCTAGTTCGCCCAGATCTTATCCACAATTTGTATCACCGGAGTGGTTGATTTAGAAGTATTCCGGTGAATATCATATTCTGGTGCCTCTGTGCTACAAATGGTGTAATAATAAAATATATTAAATTAAATGGCAAATACATTATCGAGCACACAATTACAGACCACAAAGTAATAACCTGGTTATTACAGCCTTGTTAAATGGTGTCCTAGCACATTCATAACACACACAAAAGCGCAACACGCAACACCTCAAGAATCCACACATAAACAGTGAAAACAGTTTTAACATTTCTCCACCTTTCATTTTCAGTGACCCATAAAAACCCGAAAGGCAAACTGTTGTGAAAACAAAAAACTGTAATTTTTTTTCTTAAAAATTGCAAACAAATATCCATATATGTGTGAAAGGGGCCTTGGTTGTGCAAAATGGTACAAACTCTAAACTCACCTTTAACCTTAATCTTAACCTTTTGAACTTTTCATATGAATTAAGTCAAATTCACAAGTGTGAGAGCGAGACACAGGGATAATTGTGATAAAATATTGTAGGTCAGTTTTTGCCACATCAAAGAACCAGTGGGTTTTCCTGCATTGTAGAGCTGCAACAACTAATCGATAAAATCAATAATAATGAAAATCGTTATCAAGGAATCTCATTATCGATTAGTTGGTCTGCGCACGGCACCGGGAAGATTTACTCATTACGTTACTTTTATTCCGAAAACACGCTTCGGAGAGTAAATACTAAAGTTGTGTCCTAAATGATGTACTATACACTTACACCATGCACCATGTACTCTACCGTCTAGTGTATGAATTTTAGAAAGGTAATATCATCTCAAATGGAACACTAGCGGGTTTTTTTTTACTAATCGTAAGTATAAGCCACTTCCTAGTCGACGGTGCAAGATGTCATACGCACGTCATGCGACGCCGCTAGCTTTAGCCTAATACCCAGAGTCAACGACAATAACTTTCTTCAGTTTACTGTTTATATCAACGTTACCTTTTATAAAAAGTAATGCATAAATACTATTATAAAATATAAACTTATATATTAGTTTATATTTATATTATATATAAGTATTTATGCATTATTTTTATAGATGCACAAAAAGCACTGATTTAAACTACAGTTCTAAATGAATAATATATATTCTGGTGTGGGTGTGTGTGTGTACTGGGTTCTTTTCAGTCTTACATAATTGGACAAACAGTTGTGTAAAGTTTTAGTCTTAAGTTTATATTTGCAACACTTAGTTTGTAGATTTTATTTTAAATAAATGAAAAAAATGGTACTGAAAGTTTGCCCTGCCCCATCTGATTAATCGATCAGTCGGGAAAAAAATAATCAGCCAACTAATCGATTATGAAAATAATCAGCCCTACTGTATTGCAATCACAATATGTGACAAATCTCTCCGTAAATAAGATTCTGTAATTTGTAAGTTATTTCAAACATACATTTAATAGTTATTAGTACCTTAACCTGGAAACAACAATCATGTTCCAAATACAAAGGTATTGAAAGGTAGGTATTTCATATGTTCGATACGATTATAACTGTGTAAGACTATAAATATGATTGCTTGCGTGGGTGTGAATGAAGCCGAGTGGGGTAGCTGAGGTCACCAGGCAAGAATGAAGACGGGCCTGAACAAAGTGATGGCACTGCAGCTGCACAGGCAGGCCAAGAGGACAGAAATATTCAGGTTCATTTAGTTTTGGTGTGTTTGGTATTAGAGTACGCCAATTAGTTAATTCATGTATTCATTGTTTTAATGTTATATGTGTCTTAGTAAGTATGCTTTCAGGCAAAACTAGATAATAGACTCAAACACAGTAATTATTGGAGGATCACAAACCACACTATAATTACCTTCAGAATGATAAGTAACCCCTTTTTATAAATAATTACATTAATAAGTGTATTAATCTTCTCTTTTGTAGGAAGTGTGATCAAGGGCTAAGGAAAATATAAATATTGAGAGATTAGATGATATTTAGGCAAAGTAATAAATCAGTAACATTTTGAGAACTGTGTAACGCAGCCTATAATTTTAACATACTAACTGCAAACATTGTTTGATTCGATTATTTAGAGGAATTGACCGAACCAAATATAAAGGTCTGGCTCTGGCTTGTTCATTAGGGGTAAATTTAAATGTATATTAAATTTAAATTAATGTATATATTCATGTAAAGCTACTTTGTGACCAGTGTCCATTGTTAAATGCGCTATACAAATAAAATGAACTGAACTGAATTTAAGAGTATGTATGATAAAGATGATGCAGTAAAATGATGAATCAACAATGAGTGTAGCAAGCAAATCATAAGCAGGCCTTTGTGAAATATCCGCTAACCTATCGACCTATCTCTACACATCTGTCAGTCTTTGCTCAGCGTCCACTGTCTATCAATTTTACAACCTGTAAACTGGACCAAGTTTGAGATTTCGCTGTAGTCGTGTCTTAGACACAAACGTTGCTCCCTTCCATTATAACTGTCACATAGCTCACGAATTAGCTTCAGATTGAAAGCCTCAAGAGACCACTTCTGTTTGTTTGGAAGAAGCTTGTGAACAAAGTTTGTGTTTGATGTGTGCCTTTATAATGGAAATGGTGAGCACTACATAAAAAAACCATTCTTCCCACCATTTTTCCCCAGTACATCCTACATTGTAGTAGCTTCCAAATGGTCAGCCCCACACATGTTACAATTACAGTTAAGGACAAGCTCTGGCTCAACAATGGTGTGGATTTGGAGTGTGGCTTTTCCACATCGCGTTCTAAAGCTGTTAGATGAGATGGGGGTGAAAAAACCTCCTAATCCTTCCACCTGCATACGGCAACACTATTTGATGCTGTCCAATCTCTTCAGCTCCCCACTGTTCTGGAGTAACTTCTTCATAATTGTCCTGATCGTTCCAAAGCAGCAAATCTCTTTCAGGAGAAATGGACAATATAAATATCGGTGATGTTAGTGAGACAGCAAGTAGCATCTCATTAACTCTACACACTTAAGAGCAAGAGGTTAAATCTAGAACCCTAAACTGTTCTTTCATTTGTCCCTCTTGAGACAGCATCAAAAATTCACTGTTGAACCGACAGCAGAGTTTCTTTCCATCAGAGAGAGTTCTAAGTACAACCCCTTTTGAAAACTAAGAACTAGAGCGACAACTAATCGATAAAATCAACAATAATCAATTATGAAAATCGCCGTCAATGAATCTCTTTATCGATTAGTTGGTCTGCGCGTGGCACGGGGCACATTTATTCATTGCGTAATTTCTGTTCCAAAAACATGCAACGGAGAGTACAGAGCAAAGTTGTGTCCCAAATGATGTACTATACACTTACACTATGTACTCTACCGGCTAGTGTATATTTTAGAAGGGTAGTATCGTCTCAAATGGAACATGAGGGGGTTTTAGTAACCAGAAGTATAAACCGTTTCCCAGACGATGACACGTGATGTCAAACGCACGTAATGCGATGCCGCTAGCTTTAGCAGATACCCAGAGTTAACGTTACCTTTTATTCTCAACATGACCTCAGTCACCCTCAGACGGAGGTATAATCGTCAAATGTGCGACCAAAGTCCTCTAAGGCATGGGAGCATTTTATATTAAATGTAATGTAGAAGATTGTAACCTGCAAACTTTACAAAGCAGAGCTTGTGTAGCACGGAAACACGACAGTGATGCACAAGCACAAACTTATGTTTATATCCAAAATGCTCCACTGTGTGCAAGGGCTTGGGGAAACTAGTGCGAGTTGCTTAAGAGATTTAGTTTAAATCAAGTTTATTGCCATTATATGCGGCATTTGCTTGCTTGCAGTGTAAATTCTGTAGTTTAGTATAACGGAAGTGATCTATTTGTAACGAGGCCGCGTTGCTCCTCACTCGCAATGTAGACACGGTGATGAACAGTGAAACACGTGTAAGATCTGTAATGTAATGTCTGATCTGTAATGAGATTTTATTATTAATTTAGGACTGTAGTTTAATTATCAGTGCATCTATTAAAAATAATGCATAAATATTATTATATAATAGTTATATGTATGTATATGTATATGTGTATATATATAATTGGACAAACAGTTGTCTTAATGTAAAGTTTTGGTCTGAAGTTTATATTTGTAAAAATGGTATTTATCGATTAATTTATCGGAGAAAAGATTCAGACGATTAATCGATTTTGAAAATAATCGCCAGTTGCAGCCCTACTAAGAACCCTTGACTATTATCCCAACCACAGCGTGTGCATCACTGCATTGTAAGCCAGAACCCAAGAATTGTGGGTTCAATTACAATTACAATTAATACCTCAAATCAGTCTATATAAACTATATAAAAAAAAAAAAGTTAAATCTAGAACCCAAAAGGTCCTTTGAGTAGTCACCTTAGGGAAAGATTAATGGTTCTATGAGTTTCATTCCAAGAAACCCTTTAGGAAGCCATTCGCTATTCAAAGAGCCCTTGAGGAATGCCTTTTCCTGAGTGTAGATTTTTACACAGATAACGTTTTGGTAATGTATTATTTCCAGCCAAATACACCATCCTATTTAATCACTGCCCGATCTATTCATAAAGCTTACGAAGCAATTGGGAAAATATTTCCTTAGAACCCCTCAAGAATTGCCAATTTTTCAAATTTATAGAGGTATAGAGTGGCAATGGACCCTGGACTGCTTTACCATGAGTACCTGTACAGCTGCATAAGTTGACTAAGACTGCTCATAGCTCTCCCAGAAAAAAAGGTCTATACCTTTCAGGATACAAACATTTCTCATTGAGATGGCACCTTTATATGTACATCATCTGTACCTTTAGTTACCTGGAAAAGTGGCTGCAGTGCACCCTTAACGTGTACCTTTGGGGGTCATTTACATTGTACCTTGGGGAACAATAGTCTACTTGCATGCGCAATACTTTTTTTCCTGACAGTTTATGGTCCAGTAATCAGCCAGCGAGGGAACATAGTGTGTTCCCAAGTGTATATTGATTCAAATGAAGCCCATCATCTCTGTGAATGCTCTGTTATATGATCACCTGGCAGGAAAGCAGGACACAGAGAGATTTGAGCAGGGCAGAAGAGTTGTAATAAAATGAATTCCAACCAATTTGAACACCAAATCGAATACCCCATTACACTGGATTTGGGACCTGGCTGACTGGTCAGTGAGTGAATGACAAGACTTGCAACAGAAACAGCAGAAACAACAGCAGAATTTCCTGTCTCTCAGCTCCTGGACAAGTCTAACTACCTACACAAGTCGGTGTTTAACCCTCCTTACTGTCACTGTACTCAGAACAACTGGAGTAATGGCTGTCTTGCCACAACGAAATAATGATTCTGCATACCGGTCACCAGAAGTGGCTAGAGGTAGCTCAAGTCGAAGAGTAAAACACAAGTGTATAATCACATGCACACAAATGCTTAGACATGATTAGATTAGGCAGGGTTGTGGCAGAAATACGCGCTTTGCCACACAACTGGTGGGATGCCTTGAGAAACTGTGAACATGACGAATGCACCATCATTGTTCACATTAGCTTAGTATGCCAAAGATAACATTTGCACAAAGAAAACGTAATAAGCTATATCATAAAACTGAAGTATCTTTCAAGCTTATATCACATTAAAAGTAACTGAGTAAATACATCATATTGTAAAGATGACTGTTATATCAATATTATGGTTATATTATTATTATTATTGTTATTGTTGGCATGGTGGCTTAGTGGTTAGCATGTTTGCCTCGTACCTCCTGGGTTGGGGGTTTGAATCCCACCTCCGCCCCATGTGTGCTTGAGTTTGCATGTTCTCCATGTGCTTTGGGGGTTTCCTCGGGGTACTCTGGTTTCCTTCCCTAGTCCAAAGGCATGTGTCGTAGACTGACTGGCATTTCCAAATTGTCTGAGTGTGTGAATGTGTCTGCAATTCTGCCCTGTTATGGGTTGGCACCCCATCCAGGGTGTCCCCTGCTTTGTGCCCCTAGCCTCCTGGGATAGGCACTTGTATGGAAAATGGATGGATGGACAGATGGATGGATTATTATTGCTATGCATTATATACCATCTGTAGCTAAAAGCATACAAATACAAATATTTGCACATAGTCGCAGTTTACCAGGTCAACATATTTCTTGCTTTCACTAACACAGACTCTTGTTAAATATTCCAAAACAAGAAATACAAAATACTATGAAATATTCTTGTAAAATATTCCAAAACAATAAATACAAAAATCTTGAAACAAACTGATATAACATATGCTGTTTTAATTTAATTTTGACTGAAAACCAGCTGAGTAGCGCCCCTCCCTTAGTCATAGACAAGCCTTAAACAATGATCGCAAGCTAGATAAACAGTTTGGCTAAATATGATTAATGCTAAGAGTCTTTCATATTTGTATCTGTTTTATATAACATCATATATATATCTCGTATTTATTGCATAAAAATATATTTAAAGTACACAAATCATTTAATTCGGATTCTATAATTTCGTTGTCCTTGACAATGGCATTAAATCTTGACCCTTAACTGAAATGAAAATATACTGATATAAACCACTGTG
Organism: Stegophilus panzeri; assembly: GCA_024331685.1. Lineage (NCBI taxonomy): Eukaryota > Metazoa > Chordata > Actinopteri > Siluriformes > Trichomycteridae > Stegophilus > Stegophilus panzeri. The sequence goes on from JANDJT010000041.1 coordinate 23,419,287, forward strand.
ATTTTCTAATATAAGGATTGTGAGAAAAGCTTGCTGAATTTTTTCTCTTTCCTGTCAAAAATAATGTCAACATTCTGGCTGTTAAAAGTTGTTTGAATGTAGCATAAAGCAGGCAGCGGGTGCACGGTGGCTTAGTGGTTAGCATGTTCGCCTCATACCTCCAGGGTTGGGGGTTCGATTCCTGCTGCTGCCCTGTGTGTGTGGAGCTTGCATGTTTTTCCCGTGCTGCGGGGGTTTCCTCCGGCAGTCCATGCATGGTATGGTAGGCTGAGTGTCTGTAGTATGTGTATGTGAGTGTGCCCTGCTATGGATTGATACCCTGTCCAGGGTGTACCCTGCCTTGCGCCCCATGCTCCCTCGGATTAGCTCCAAGTTCCCCACGACCCTGTAGGATAAGTCGTATAGAAAATGGATGGATGGGTAAAGCAGGCAGATCTTTGCTAGCTTAGAAAATCACCTGTCTACTTATTATTTATTTTCTAACTTCCCTCTCCCCTCTCTTTCCCAGGTCTCAAAGTCGGAAAGGCTGTTAAAATGTGTGCGAACACAACGTACTGTCAGTTGTAGGAGAGCACCCTGAGGCCAACTCTTCACCTCTGCTGGCGTCAAACTTAGCCGTGCACCAACCAGTGAGAACATTGCTGCCCTTTGCCTTCACCCTCCACTCCTCCTCCCCTCCTCCTCCCTCTCCCTCCCCCTTGAGCTTTGGGCCATGTCTGCCAGTGGGGGGTTGATGGAGGGAAACCAAGCTAGAGAGGACGAGGATGCTCGGGACAGCTGCTGCGCTGATGAAGAATCGTCACCCGTGGTGGAGAGGAGGAACCGGAGCGGGATCATCAGCACACCGCTCAGCAAGAGCCTCAAACACTCCCGAGCACTCTCTCAGTACATCGCCACGTGCTCTGCCGCAGCTGCAGTTGCTAATGCTAATGCTAACAGACTTGCCCAGAGCTCCTTAGTAACCACAGGGATTAAGTCTCACTCAGTAGACGCCCAGCACAGAGGCCAGGTGGGACTTTCCAAACTGGACCGGGGCGCACTGGTTTCTAGCCTTCTGGACTCTCCAAGTGGTTTGCATCTGGCCCAGGCAGCAGAGCTCTTACGACGAGCTAGCATGCTACTTCCTGTCTCTGACTCCTCCAGCCTTGGCGTGGGTGGGGATATGGAGGCAGTCTCAGCCTCTGATTCGCTGGGGAGTGTGACAGACTTTCCGTTGTTGAGCAATGGTGGTGGTGTCGGGGGCACTTTCCCATTCCACCCGGGCCTCTTCATCATGACGCCGGCTGGAGTGTTCCTGGCTGATGGGGCACTGTCACAGGTGACGGGAGCTTCTGAGCAGCAGCAAGCACACAGTGAGATGGCAGCGGCTGCCAGTGCCAATGCCAAGAAGAAGCGCAAACGCTGCGGTTTGTGCCCGCCCTGCAGGCGCAGGATCAACTGCGAGCAGTGCAGCAGCTGCCGTAACCGCAAAACCGGCCACCAGATCTGCAAGTTCAGGAAGTGTGAGGAGCTCAAGAAGAAACCAGCTGGAGGTCTAGAGGTAAAATACTTAAAAAAAAAAAATGTATGAATACAAACTGACAAATCACTGGTTTCCAACGATGAAGAAGAAATTGGGCGCACCAGTGTGCTGCTCCAATAGTTTTGCCATAGCCACCCAGAATATTGCACACGACCTTGCATGTACAGCAGCTTTTAGAAATGAACATTACACATTACAGGATTTTATCATACATCCTGTTTGGTACATTTAATATATAGGTAATATGTAAAAGCTATACACTCTATGTGGATGGGTTATTTGTTTTCTTTACGTTGCCTTGGTGGACTTTCTCAACAAGAGGCTATGAGCCGCAGTGTTCGAGACCAGAGGTTATTGACGCCACAGCTCTTCCCTTGTACAAACTCTTTCTTGATCTGAAAACAGCTGAATTTGAAACTGTTGGACATTACCCTGTAGATAACTTTGGTTGCAGTAAGTACAATAAGAATCAATCATCACTTATACCCCGTACTTCAAAGAGTTATGGCTCTCCTTTTCAAACTTATCAAACTGATGAAGTCTCTGTGAAATCATTCTGTTATAATAAAGTAGATGGTCTTCAGCTAATGAAGCACAAGAAATAAATTTCACAGGCACATGTTTGCAGCTTTGCCAATACAAAATGTCCCAATCCCCATTTAAGAAGTACACGTTTTCCTTAACTACATTTAAAACACACCATTATTCTAGTCATGCACTAATTTGTAACATATATTTCCAATGCACATTCAAAAACACGAAGATGAGAATGTGGTTCTAGTTCATTTTCCATTAACATAAGAGATGGCGGAAACGGGTAAAGTAACAACAATAAAAGCGACCGATTCATCATTATGACTCAAAACGTCACCACTGTTAAGCTTGGACGTGGTAGATGTCCTATGATTAACATTACTCCTTTGTCTGATAGGCTGTTTGGTGCACCAAAATGAATGACGAAAGACTTGATGATGAAGGGTTTTTAAATTTTTTCAACAATAACAAAAACAAAACTGCTGTTTTGACCCATTGTTGATGAAAATATGATAAAATGAAAATAAGAAACTAGCAATGCGAAGCAAATTCAAAATACACCAAAAAAATTGTGATGGACGGAAAATCAAAACTTCTGTATTTTCTGTTTGTTCGTGCTGTGTTGGTCTGTAAAAGAAATAAAGAAAAAAAACTTTTACAAATGAAATGTTTAGAGAAATAAACCAGCTTAATTTAGTTTTTCTTTACACCTCTACAGTAAAAATAAACTACTCAGACAAACCCGATTATTTAGCTTTTTTTTTTTTGGTGTTATTTTTTCTGTTTGTCTGTGTGTATGGTTTGACATGATGTCTAACCAATCAGCAGTGAACAGTATTGCTAGCCATGCCCCCAAGTACGATTAGTTCTTCTTTGTATCAGCCTTGATCAGGTACCAAAAGCTGTACAATTGTAAAGTTTGATACTGAATCAGTAGCCAATTGAAAAGGCTCGATTCAAGTTTGAATTTGATCATAAATTCCAGTTGGTGTAGGCAGTGGATAAAGGTCTAAAGTTCTACCTGAGGTGAATCAAGAGCGTGTTTGGGCAGTAACATTACTGAACTGTGCATGAGGATGGAGAAACCGCTGTAGGTTCCACTGTGGCTGACCCCATTGCTAATGCAGGAAATTATTTTGCTCTTTACTTCTTCCAAAACCATCACACTATCTGCCCATGGGGACCTTCTGGAAACTTCTCCGAGTAAGAGTGCTTATCTAGAATCGGTCATAATTTGATTATATGGATAATTTGCACCGATTATATACTTTCGTCCATTAAGTAATTAAATCATTAAGGTGTTTTTTGGTGGCAGGATGATGGGAACAGAAGATTTGACCTGAACTTGTACTTGATAGCTAGGTAGAGTTGCATTATGGGAAGGTTTGCTATTATCTGTAATAAATTCAATAGGTTGGATCAGGTGTGTGTATGAACACATTTGGCTAATTTACACAAATGTAATAATATCCAAAGTGGTATCAACATTCACTCTTCTCTTGGTTAGGATCGAGTCCTCCACACAGCAGGAGGAGATTTCTGTACTTAAAAACAGTTTTGAATATAAATGTTTGTTAAATCACTGTTATATGAGTCCAATTTTCTATTTCTGAACAAGGAGCTGAATGCTTGCAATGTAATACACAGTATATTTGAAGGGGGAAAAATCACTTACTTAAAATTAAGACAAGTTAAGACATGTTTGGTGCCTGAATTTGACTGTTTCAGTTTTGCAATGCAGGTATAAGGCAAATGTAGTTAACATGTTCTAATTGACTGTTGTAACCCGGGGTTATGATAGTCAATTAGAATTATGCAAATACGTTAAAACCAAGTCGAGTCATCAAGTAATTACAGACTTTCTGACATCAAAATGAACAAACTCACATCACAGAAGTGAAATTTTTTTTTTAATGAATATGCTTATTTGAAATATTCTAAAGTGCTGTGGTATTTAAACCGCTGTTATAGGAGACCAGTTTTCTATTTCTGAAAAGATCCTGAATACCTGTGACATAATAGACTGTGCATTTGACGGGAAAAATCACCCAAAATTAACCCAACATTTGGTTTTTACTTGATGATGATTGTAGACTTGTGGTACTTAGCTTATAACCATGATTCTGAATGGGAAGTAAATTCAGCCCTAGTTGTAAAGATATTGTTTATTCAGTAGTTTCGTTGTCTACCAGATAAGTCACCAGTCTTTTTGTCTTTTATTGTTTTGCACAATTTAAAATATATACCAAGAAACAGCAAAAATACAAATATTTACAGTGTAGTGAGAGGCAGAAAACTCGGAAGGGCTTATTTAAAGTCTAAACAATATAAAATTTTCACAATATCATGAAGAACATGTTAATGTGCAGACAAATAATACAACTACATCAAAAGGAAACTAATAATAACAATATGTATCACAATAACAACAACAACAAAAAAAAAATGAAATAATGTGTAAAAACTGAGAGAGAAAAAGAAATAAAATAAATAAATTAGATAGTGTAAGGTTGAAAAAGTTTTCTTTGCCCTTTAAAAAAAATGTTTTTTATTTTACATTTTTTACTATTGCATTGCTTATAGCCAAATCGTATGAAAAAAAAAAAAAAAAGATTTGTAAAAAATTTTAATCAATTCAAGCGCAATTATACTCTACAGGCCACAAGTGTGACAGTAACTAACTGTAAAAATAAACTTTTTCCCCAATAGATAGCAGACAGTCATTTAATTATTAATTAAATAATATAATAAAGAACAACGCAGTCTGAATTATGCCTGATTCTGATTCTTGTTTTTGCATTTAATTTTTTTTTTTTTATATAACAATCGTTCAAAAGGTTCTTGACTGTGTTTAATTAAAAGTCTGTAAATAATTAAAAATGGGTCAGGTATCAGCATAAAAAAACAGCTGAAAGCTGAAAGAACAGCTGAAAGCCGTTCTATACACAGTATGCAAATATCGCTACAAACCTGAGGAATATATTCTAAAGATTAATTTTTTTGGGCTAAATGAGATGTCACAAGAAGAGTGGAAGCTTGTTTCCATCACATATGAGAAAGTGTGTTCCACAGATTTATCTCACAGCTTCGAGTCACTATCATACAATTGTGACAAGAGTTGCGAGTTGATATATCAGTTTCCGAAACAGTCCAGTTCTCGCTGTAAAGAATATTCAGGTAGGCTATGTTGCACGTTTTCACCTTTGCTGGGTGCAATTACACGATATATAATTGTAACTGTGAGATAAATCCGCGTAATATTTTTTCATATGTGGTGGACACGACCTTCAATTCTCAAAGGGTTTTACTGTTGGAAAATTAATACAAAGGAGCATTAGGTACGATTAGTCTTTTATTTATTTATTTATTTATTTATTTATTTATTTAATTTCAAAATTAGGTCTCTTAACGGTTAGGTGGATTCATCATTTTAATAACTCCTGAACATGTTCACGAAGCTCCGCCCCCAGGATCTACTGTGGCCTGTAGAGTAGAGTGTCTACTGAATGAGGAGGTGCATCCAAGCACAAACAAGCATTCCGAACCGGAAGTCGGTTTTCCAAATGGATTTTCTCAGCGAATTAATACACTTTTGTTAAGGCCACAGGCTTGTTTTGTTTTAAACATGTTCTATATATTGCCCATGTTATTTGATTTAGTAAGGAATAATAATAATAAAAAAACTACTGCACCTTTAAATAAATGTAACAAAATATTGCGATGCAACTTCCTGAGTTTTTTGTGCCTTTTTTTTCCACGGAAAACTACTCGAATTGCTCTTCGCATTTACCAACAAACACGGACTTTCCCAGTGATGTTTGCTGGTAAATGCGACCTTTTAGCTGTACTCATGTTCAACGCATGTGAATCGAAGAAGGCATTGGTTGAACGCGCGTTGTGATGACGTCACATGATACGTCTTGGTTCAAATCTGTGGTAATTTAGAAAAATTGCAAGCTCGTCCGAATTTTGTGGAATTTCCTTGACTTGGCGTTAATTTCCCTGATCACAAAATCCTGGAGGTATTGAATAACTGTTTGCTTTGATACATTTGGCTTGTCGTGTATAGACTTTCTCTGTTACAGCACCATTTTATAATCTGGGTCCTTTGAACATTATATCATGCAAGAGTTCTAGTTTTACACGGACCGCTGAGGCAATATGATCCTTTGCAGGTGCTGTTTTTTCTTCACTCGAGGGTGGTCTGATCTTTTTAGTGTCATCCAGTTAGCCATCTCCGTGATGTTTCAAGCAGAGGTTTCATTGTGTGTTGGAATTTTTATTTTTTATTTTATTTTATTTTATTTTTTTTACGATTGCTAATAATATGCTTAAATGCTATTTAAATAATTGAAATACTTCAATAGGGAAAAAAATAGACAGTAAAAAATAATCTGAGTTTATATTCATATATTGCACAATATCATGATGATAGTTTTCTATAAGTGATGTAATGGTCTGATGATGTGTGAAGTAAATAATACGAAACTTGCATGCTTTGCGTTCATTTGTAACCAACTGGCTGTTATGGTTTTATCGCAGAGGAGACAAATATTTAATAACACAACATCACGATACAGAAGGTCACAATTCCAGGTCATCGTGTCAAAAATGATCTTGCGAATGTTTTGCTACACATCCAAAGAGCTCCATCAGTTATCACTATACAACACCTGATTTAATATAAACTGTAAATTTCTCCCAGTCTGGTGTAAAAGTGACCGTGGTGTGCGGCTGTGTCCGTTGGTCTGAGCGTACACCATGTGTATGTGGGGGGATGGGATGGGGTGGAGAGAGAGTGTGTGTGTGAGTCTTACCCGGTCCATCTGGCCACTGCGGCTGTCATCTGGAGCACCAGGTGTCAGTGTGGCCTGGAATTCTGTGTGTATGTTTGTGTGTCATTTGGCATCAGAGAGACACAACCCTTCACTAGTCATGGTGTTTGTAAATGCCACAGCTCTAGCTATAGATCAAACTGGTTGTGTTTTTAATCAGTTACAGAGGATATGAAGCTGATAAGCAATGATTGTAGTCTCGCACGTATGTTGCTGAGCATCTGTCTGTGTGTGTAACTATGTGTGCGTGTATGTTTGTGTGTGTGTGTGTGTGTACATGGGACTGCTGAACACTCCAGTTTCTCTGGGGAGGATTTTGATGGGAGTTAAAGGGGTCGTGAGAAAAGGCTTAAAGGTGTGTGTGTGTGTGTGTGTGTGTGTGTGTGTTTAGTTTAATGCGTTGTAAACTACAACTGGACTAGTCAATCAGCAGATATGGAAATGCAGCCCAAAAACATGACCCGTGTTCCAGACACAACGTTTGAAAACCGGCTGTGCTTCACGTAAGAGACTGTAGATAGCTAGTTAGATAGTTATAGTTACTGACAGCTAACCCTGTTTCACACGTGCTATGTTGACGTTTACGTGTACAAGCTTATTTGGTTGATTGATTTTGTAAAGCACTTCTGTTGTTTTAAATGTGGTCTGTAGATAAAAGTTGACTTGACTTGACTTGATACGGCTTCATACTATCTGGAATGGCAGATTTGCAAGGGAACCTAACTGTACTAGCTACATACAGCCATCACAGTGAACCAACAATCACTGCTATTTCCTTCCAAGAAAGGTTAAACATTTAATGAGAGCTTGTATATGACAGGATAAGACGATACCACGGATAATAGGTTTATCTTCTAATTTTGGGGATCAAACAGAAAAACGAAATGGAGGTGGGAACTAAGGTTATGACTGGCGATGCACCGATGCTAAATTTCTCAGCCGATACTGATAACCGATTATTCAGATTGATATTGGCCGATATCGATAGTTCTGACATTTATGCCTTATAAATTAATAATAATTAATTTCACAATTCTGAAAGAAATGCAAATAAAATCTTTATTCTCTCCATTTCAACAAGTTGTTTCACAGTAACTGGTCTCATCAACAGAAAACACATTACTCAAATTAACATGAACACATGAACTCAATTCTGAAGATTAAAGTAAGATTTCTTAACTTATTGAATGTTATTAATTCATATTAACAGAATTAATTGACTGAATTGTAAAAAACCTCCTGTTAGTGTCACATTCACTCTCCACAAACACAAGCATTTCTACTTCAACATTAAACATCAAACTGGTAATATATAATATCAACATTTCATATTTTAACATTAACTGGATATGAAATACACTACTCTACAAATATATTTTTCTGTGTAATATATACTTTTTTGTCAACTCATCTTCATTTAAATCTTTCAACGGTGTACTGGATCTTTAATTCAGCACGGCAAAAAAAAATAAATTAGACTCGACGCTGAATCTCCCGCTTCACTGCTGCAGCATCCAGTGTGAAATTTTATCAGTGCAGAGATTACAGAAATTACAAACTGCAGTTTTATCGTCATTCCACACAAGAGATATCATCTTTACACACAGCATGAAATCCATGTGTCTTCTCGCCGTCTTTTGATTGACAGGATATAATCGGCCCTGATCATTGGATGTTTTTAAACTATCGTCCGATGGCCCATAGCGTGACCACTAACCGACCGATACCGATTAGTGGTCGATACATCGGTGCATTTCTAGTTATGACCATACACGTCCATAGGATTGATCTGAGGAATCATGCGAGCTAATTGTTTGTATTTGTCACTTTACAGCACCGCTATGTCGCCTTTTCACTCACTAGTAGGTAACAGTAACATTACTAAGTATAAGTCAGATAAGGAAGGAGTAAAACACAACTGAAATGGAGTTGTGAAGAGGAGTTATGGCACATCCCAAAGTATTATACCCCCTTCTAACACAGGAATTTGCCAACCGTTGCATTTTTCTATTAATTAAAGAACTACACTTCATTTATTTTTTTTTAACAATTTATAGTTACATTTAATGATATGGAAGGTCCACGAGACAAGTTTGTTTCTCTTCGCTTACCTTTTAACAGCTATAAACAGTCGGGGGGTTTTTTCTCTGTAAGTGTGTAAGAAAGCTTAATAAAACAAATAACAACAACAGTGCATGAGCAATAATGTACAGGGTGTCCCAAAAGTCTGCATATATGGTGGATTATGTACACCAGCATCACGTCAGTTTTGCCTTCGTCAGTGGATGTTCGTGGACGTCTACTTCGTCTCGGTCGGTCCGCAACACTGCCTGTCTGGCAGCAGTGTTGTGTGTGATGTGCTTGCCATGTTTCCTGTTAAAGTCCATCACAAGCTTGCGACAGCTTCCTGACTCAGCTACGAGAATGATATGTTCAGTGCGTTCTTCTTTTGTCAAAGGCGTTCTTCAAGACTATTCGGGCTGGGGGGGCATTTGGGTGGGGGCATTTTGCTAAAAAGTGTTAATATCCCCTATGTATGGAGACTTTTGAGACATCCTGTAGATTAGTTACAACAAAACATACAGCATGTCAATAGCAGATAACATGTATGATGATAGTAACTATAGTAACAGGAACCAGAGGGGACTCTTAACTACTGCTCTTAAAAACCTTCCTAAAAAGCTTTGTCATGAGAAAGCGCAAAGGTGGAATGTGTAAGGGAAAGGCATTACCTCTGACTTTTACAAAACGCTGACCTAGAGACTCCTTCCAAAACATTTACATGAACATCTCATTTTTACCATATTAATGTTTATATTTTTAGGCTTAAATTATACTATTTGGTTATTAGAGTATGTGGAAATCTGTCAGAGAATACTGTGGGTCAGAAGGTGTTGATTAATTTTCTATAACAGCATCTCCGACAGTAGTTCAATACACATCACTAGTGTACAGTATGTTAATGCGCTCGTTCTATTCTCAAGGAGGCAACACACTACATTAAGAGCCAAGGGGGATGTAAACTTATGAACAGGATGAAGTATATATCTTATCTTATAGCTTCTGAATGGCAGTACTAAATGAAAAACACAAGTTCTTTAAACAAAAAAACAATTTACATTGATTGTCCTGTTCAAAAGTTTACACCCCCCTGGATCTTAATGTATCGTGTCGCCTTCTTGAGCATCAGTGAATGTTTGTACCTTTTGTAATAGTTGTGTACGAGTCCCTCAGTCGTCCTCAGTGTGAACAGATGGATCTCAATATCATATAGAGACTGTTGGAAAGGGGGCAAAATATGCAGAAGATGCTAAGTAAAGAATGTGCAGGACCTGGAGGATTTTTCTGAAGAACAGTGGGCAGTTTAACTGCTCAGGACAAACAAGGGACTCGTGAAGAACTATCACAAAACATAAAAACAGTCATGGATCATCCAGGTAACGACACACAGTATTAATAATCAAGCATATGTAAACTTTTGAACTAGTTCATTTGTGTAAATTCAGTTATTATTGTATCTTGTGGAGTATATGTAAACATCTGTTATGTGAAATAGATTATTCAGGGCAGCAGTAAATAAATAAACTAAATGCAATTTTAATGATCTCTCTTTTAAAAAAAAAAAAAAGATTTACATTTTGCAGATTCTGGAAGGCGTATGTAAACTTACGACCTCGACTGTAACTCAAAGCGGACGCTTATGTAACTTTAGTCTAACGATAGACCAATGTTTAAAAGATAGCGTTATTTATCAGAGAAAAACTTAAGATGTTTTGTGTAAGGAGACATTTAATCAGCGTTCATGGAAAGAGTCTCCAGTGTCAGTGCTTTGTAACAGTCACTAAGTTTCTCTCTCGGTTTATTAGCCTCAGGATGTATAATATGAGTAAAACGGGACTATTTATGATACCTTTGATACTCACAGATAAGTGTATTGTGACATCATTCATCAAAATATTAGCATAATATCGTCATATTGCTCAGCCGTGCTGTGTTATGATGTCGTATTGGCAGTAAGAGGGGATGGATGATGAAAGCGTGGAGGCTTATACGGCTTAAAGAGCCCTTATTGATGTCACGGGTGGGGGGGTTGGTGTTGCATGTATTGACTGGGCTGTGTGTGTGTGTGTGTGTGTGTGTGTATCATATGAACAGGCTCATATTGATGAAGCGGGGGAATCTACAAAGGTTATGGCGATCGGAGAACATGCAAGGTTTTATTGACAGGAGAAGGAAAGAGGAAAGGTGTGAGTTGGTTTTATTTGTGTGTGTGTGTGTGTGTGTGTGTGTCATAGTTTGTCTTCATTTCTTTTGCATATAGGGGTTATTGATGTGTGTAAATTGTTGTAAAAGTGGACCATATCTTTGTGTGTGTGTGTGTGTGCGTGTGTGTGCGCGCGCGTAATGTTTTCCACTTAAAACCTTTGACAGCTGTGTGTGGGAGGAGACAAGGATGGCAGTAATCCAGGCTCCACCCCTTTCCCAAAGAGCTTAAGCAACAGTCAGACAGATGAGGTATTTTAGGAACATGTCTGTGTGTGTGTGTGTGTGTGTGTGTGATTTAGTGAAAGAAAATTAAAAATAACAGTGAGAAAAATAACGACCGAAACTGTCTGCAGTGTCATATTTATTTGTGTACGTGGGAAGGATGAGTGTTTTCTGGTTTGTGTGTAAGTGTGTGTGTGTGTGTGGCCAGGGACTGATTTGCCATGTGCTTGCGCCGGGCGTCCATCTGTGTTGGCTTGTCAGGGGGGTCATGGAAGGATAAGGGGAACTGTGTGTGTGTGTGTGTTTGTGTGTTTGTGAGTGTGTGTGTGTGAGTGTGTGCAGATATGCCAAGGTCCTGTCAGCTATCTTGGAGAGTAATGAGGGAGAGGGAGAGGATGTCCAGGACAGGAAAAGAGTGTGTATGAGTGTACGTGTGTGTGTGTGTGTGTATGAGTGTGAGAGGTTATTAAGTCACAGTAGGTGAAATCATCGTCTGCCCATGTTACTTCATAATTAAGCAACTTCACTCCTCCTTGTTTCTTTCTTTGTCTCATTCTCTCTCTCTCTTTCTCTCATGTGATGACGGTTAGCTTTTCCAGGAAATGCTGCAGTTGGCTTGAGTCTGTCAGTGCCAGTCCCCACGTCCCACCGCCGCCCGGCCGGCCCCCACAGCCGCAGGGCATGCTGGGAAAAATCCACCACTACTGCGGCATTTCAGGCTCCACAGGCTCAGAGTCCAGCTCCGCACACTGAGAGAGAGAGAGAGAGAGAGAGAGAGAGAGAGAGAGAGAGAGAGAGAGAGAGAGAGAGGGGGGGGGGGAGAGTGAGCAAACGTGACTAATAGGGGGTAAATCAGGCAGAGGAAGAGCGAGAGAGAGAGAGAGAGAGAGAGAGAGAGAGAGAGAGAGAGAGAGAGAGAGAGAGATGGGGGAGGGGTGAGTGAGCAAACGTGACTAATAGGGGGTAAATCAGGCAGAGGAAGAGCGAGAGAGAGAGAGAGAGAGAGAGAGAGAGAGAGGAACGAAGGAAGAACAAAAACAAAGCACAGTCCAACACAGGTGTTAATGCTCCAGTCTCTGGGAAGTTTGTCAGCAGCTGTTTTCTTCTCAGATGTTTACCTTAAAGGAATGTTCCAGTGTTTTTCCGTCTAATCCCTTTCCCCTAAACGTATTTGTGATTACCACAGACAAGAATTTCAACACATTTCCGCGTAAAACCAGAAAACATGTTTACTCGCGGATAATGGAAATCTAAGCACAGTTGTTGAAGTCCATCAAAACGCAAAACTATAAAACAACTGTTACACTCTGATGGTCTTCTGCTGCATTCGACTAAAACTCTCAAAACCTCGTACGTCTGAATTTCTGACCTCTGAATTGGGGAGGAAAAAATCCTTAGAACATGTAAAACTCCTCAACCCCGAGTTCAGCAAGTGACGTCAAATCAACATGGCTGTATACATCAACAGTAAACAATGTAGCACTTCATTACTGTATAAATGAGATGAGTTGCTTTAGATCAATCAACATACACACATATTCGCTTGTTAAATTGACCGTACAGTTTGCTCATGACAGTTAGCTGGCTAGCTTGTTGCTAGCAAAAGATGAACACAAAGGTGTCCATGTTTGTTTCCAATTTTGCAAAAATGACACGAGTTCCAATTTCCAGCCCTATAACCATACATTAAAAAGTAGTTCTAGTTACTTATGCCGTGTCTGCATTCATTCCCTACTAGCGCACTAATTGGTATGCAGACATTTCGTAGCATTGTTCGAATTCTCATTCTATTCCCTTGATAGCTACTATGTTAGAGGGTGAACTGGACCAATGCATTGATTTAAAAGGCAACAATTTAAATAAATTGAGGCAAAAATCATAAATCGATTATTGTCCAAAAAACAAAGGACGAACGATTGATGATGCTAACTGGTGGTGTAAATGATGTGTAAACAGGTTAGCGAGGTGATTTGCTCATAACTCTGACAGAAATAAAGTCCTTCACTACATCATTATCGTTTGCAAATTAAGGATTTTAATTCAGGAAATTAAGGATAGACCTGCCCTAAATTCTGAACAGCGTTGATCACATATCGATTGGAGGCTACTAAAACAAATCGTATTGTAGCAGATTCGGTGATATAGTCAAATATTGAATCAAAATCTAGTGTTGTAGTACTTGAGACTGGACACGGTCTCATGGTCTTGGTCTTGTCATGGACTTGGGAGATTTTGGTCTTGACTTGGACTCTAAAAAGTATGGAATCTGACTTATTCCAGAGACCAGTTGAGTAAAAAAAAGCCCACTAATTATCATTATTATTATTCTTAGCTTATTTTCACTAAATTGACGACTTGATTGACATCCAATATTAACCAATGATTGACTTGACATCCAATACTAACCAATGACTGATTATTTTCTTTTGCACATGTCTTAAAACTGCGCACGGTCAGGATTCAGGTGGTTGGATGGAGTAGTGCTGTAGTACTCGAGACCGGACTCGGTCCCAAGACCATATTTTTATGGTCTTGGTCTTGTCATGGACTCGGGAGCATTTGGACTCAGTCTTGACTCGGACTACCCTCTTCTGTTCTCAGTCTTGACTCAGCCTACTCAGCTCGGATGAGCTGGTCTCAACTACAACACTGTCAAAATTGTATCATGTGGAAGCCTGAGGTTTACTCCCCTCATATGTTATTATCCATAGTAATAAAATACCAGTATATTAATAATAGAACAATAACTACAATACTAACTAGATTAATAATATACAGGCCATTGCGAGTTCTTTCAGCTCAAAAATGACTGGTCAGCATGGACACCAGAGTGGAATATAAATGTAAATCTTTTTTTTTTTTTTTTTAATTGTTGTGTAATGACCACTAAAGTTTGAATTCAGTCTGTCTTCCTATATAGTGATGCATACGGAGTAGTCGATATAGTAAATAGTGAACGAGTGAGGGAGGGGTTTCAGCGTTACTCTTTTCCAAAGGTGTTGTTGTATCCATGAGCGATCAGATCTGCAAATTATTCCCTTTGAAAAAGTAGTCTGATCTTTGGGAGCTTAGAAAAACCTTTGAATTCATAAAGGTATTTTAGCAAAAAATATATATATCTTATGAATTTTTATTAATGGATGTCAACAACTGGCATTAGACATCCATTAAAAGTGAATTTCGAGTAAATTGGTGTTTTCCTCTGTTAAGGATAATGTGTTAAAATTAATGTCTGAAAGATTAGGTTGAAAGACACTGAAGTATCCATTTAAACATAGCACAAAATGCTTCATTTACTGACCACTACTGTTGTTTCTCTCTTTCTCGCTCTCTCTCTCCCCCTCCCCCTCTTTTACTTCCCTGTGTCTCTAAGAAGGTGATGCTGCCCACCGGAGCTCCTTTCCGCTGGTTCCAGTAGGACGACGGCCAGCCGGACTCCCTGGCGAGCTCAAATTAACAAACTGCCAATCACGTGCAACGCCAACGCCCACTCGGACTGCTGCTGGCTCATAAACACTGGCCACAAATAACAAAAAGAATAAACAAACAGCCTCTATGAACCGAGAGAGGTAAAAAAAAAAAAAAAGAAGGCACTAAACGAGGACGAAGCTAGTTCTTCTGAACCAAAAATAGACTGCCATGGCAGCATGTCACTGCTTTGTTTATTTTTTGTTTGTTTGTTTGTTTGTTTGTTCGTTCGTTGTTCTCTATGTTCCAATCGGGAACCGTTGTGGAGTCGTGTCCTTTGTTGGACACTTTGGGAACTCTGGACTGCCAAACAGAAGATGTACAATCATTTTATTTTCTGTGTTTTTTGTGTTTTGTCCATGTGTGGAGGAATGCTGTATTTGCATTAGAGAATGTAAACTCGAGGCTCTGTATTAAAGCTAGTTATTAATCCAGAGCACTATTGTACAGTTAGCACCAACGTTCTTACTGACTGCTTCAGTATATTTGGATTTGGCTTTTTTATGTTCTTGTTTTTTTTTTTGTTTTTTGTTTTGTTTTCTTTTTGGGAGGGGGGGGATAGTTTGTCATAAAAACTGATTTTCAGATTGATGTTTGATATCAAACCAGATGAAAAGACAGAAATCATTATGATGTAGCATCCCTTTTGGCAAACAAACAAACAAAAAAAAAACATCTACTGTTATTTTTTTTTTGTATTGTGAAACAGAATCAATGTAGTTCTGCACTGACGTCATTCAAGGATGGCTGAGACAAACGGTAAAAGGAGCACGAACACCAGCCGGCGGCGTTTACAGATCAGATTACTTTCCACGGCAGGTTGTTGCTCTACTGGATCCTGATTGGTGAAACGGAAATCACTGACACGGCTGAGATCTCTAAACAAAACATGGTGACCCTTATACTACCAAACCACGTCAGAAAGCTCTCTGTACGTCTACCTAGATTGCGAGATTCCCAGTGAGATTAAAAAGGCTCAAGGACAAAAGACATCCCTCCCTCCTGCACCATAACCACATGGTGGAGGCCATCTTGGATGGCTGACCACAATCCGCTTAATCAGTCACGCTGGTGGTGTTCTGTTCTGATTTAGTGTTGAAGCCTGGCTAGAAATGGATGAAGCCCAGGTCACTAACGTGTCTGAAGGTCTTCAGTGCGACATCCATGTCTCCACAGCCACCATCCCGAGGGCTGCGTTTGTAAACTGAATAAACGAATGCATGTATCTGTGTCAGAAACCGACAGCTGTGAGGTTGCAGCTTTTCCTCAGCTTTGGAATAAATAGAGATACCAACCTACACTGTTTGCCGCTGGAATATGTAAATGTGTGACTTGTAGTACAAAGTTTTATGGATCTGAAGGCTAATTAGAAAACAGATAGGGTGCTGCTCCAAAGGGCATCTGGGGTCAAATCGATGCCCAGTCAAATTTCCACATTCCCACGTCACAGTGTGCTTACTAGTATGTAGGGAGGATTTGTAGCCTGCATGTGGGAAAAAGCAGTCACACCAGTGCATTTTTTGTTTTGGAGGGTAGGAGTGAATGAGTGTCTAGGTCTGGGGTTTGTTTTTGTCTTTTTTTTCTCTTCTTTTCTCTCTGTGTAAGCTCTATCTGGATTAAATATTCAGCCTATTACAGAAACAATGGGCCTCATTTATGAATCGTTTAGTAAAGTTGTGCGTAAATGTTGTCATAAGCCAAAATTTCCCACCAGATTTACAAACGTTTCGGTAATTCTGATTTTCTTTGTTGCGCATGTTGATAAGAGCCAATCACCCATAAATTACCAAGAGTGTTCACAGCACAGCTGATTTATATTTATCGACATCCGCAAAACAGAATAAAAGGCAAAGCTGACAGAGCGGAAAACTTCAAAATGACAATTAAATGGTGAAAGAGCGCCTCCTAAGTGTGACATGCATTAAATCTTCTAGTAATGCAGCTCAGCCACTGCAGCAAGTCAGCTACCTTAAATGCACACTAACTCTTCCTCCTGTTATAGGGCGCCATTTCTTTTGACCTAATTGAATGGCTAGTCTTATTTGTATTGATTTATGGATTTGTTTTGGATTGCTTTAAGTCATTAATATGAAATGACTGCGTTTCACAAAATTTTCATTCAATTTGTGTGTTATTGAAATAAAAGAGCTATTTAAACCTGACCGCGTAATCCGTGTATAAAATTACAGTAACTAATCACCAGTTATATGATCCGAAGCCGATCAATCGGGGTTCACATTACTTCGTCATCTCAGGAACTCAGGAGCTCTCGTAGGATACGATTTTACTACATTTTAATGATATAACTGGATTTTCATGACTACCACGTTTCTTGTGTAAATGCTCCTATGAACGATAAATGAATTCATTCGTATCCAGTTTGATAAATGAGGCCCTCTGAGAGGACAGGCACAAGAACGTTAGTTAAGGAAACTAAAGACGTGTTCAGATGAAAACTGTGAAGTAATA
Source organism: Stegophilus panzeri (assembly GCA_024331685.1). Taxonomy (NCBI): domain Eukaryota; kingdom Metazoa; phylum Chordata; class Actinopteri; order Siluriformes; family Trichomycteridae; genus Stegophilus; species Stegophilus panzeri. The sequence goes on from JANDJT010000041.1 coordinate 23,436,603, forward strand.
CTTTTGACATAGGAAGACAAAAACACGACGCCGCTCAAGTAGTTAAAGTTAAAGGGAGCACAGTTGCTAGGCAACCGAGAAACATGGACGCTGTGCATAGCTAGCTGGTGATCTAGCTATCTATCATGACTAGCTGTCCTTTTATTTGGGATGGCTGCTGGATCAATGTGGAATATTATATGGATAGCAATGTCATAAATGTTATCTCCCTTCATCTTGATAGCAAAGAGTATTGTGGACATCCCATTAACAGGCAACGAGACAAAAAATTTGCTAACTAGCACATAGTCCATATGAACAATCTAGTACCAGTAACAGTGACTAGTACCAGTGGAAACAAGTCAAAAAATATTTCGTTGAAATTTTCATTAGATGCCTTGCTTAATTATGAAAAATGATGCAGATGTCTTCTGACTACAACAGACTTCTACGGGTTTCTGCCATATTGAGAAATGTCAATGCTGTATCGTGAATCTGAGCTATCGGAAAAATAATTCGACCAAAAAATTCGTCCTTGTGAGGTACTCTCAATGGTCAGAATCATGAAAACACTGTTGCTATGCAACGCGGCAACACCTAAAGACACTTTGCTGTTGACTCTAAATGAGGCTAATGATTTAGCTAGTTATCACCTAGCCGATAAGTATGGTATACGATCAATTAAAGGCACAGTCAAAGGGAAAATGAGACAAAACTATCCGGAATATCAACATTTTCCTCAGATGTGTTGGTAAATCGCATCTAAAAAAATAATTTTCTAAGTGAAATTGGACTGTAATTATGCGTAGCATCGACCACTAATCTTCATATTGTGAACCCTCAACATTGCAGGCACCACAAGAGTTAAAAATGTTTGGGTGGTAGGCTATTTTTTTTCTTTTCTTCCATAAACATGGTGATCACATGACCCGGTATGAACTTACCGTTAGAACAAAGTGATTCGTTCCTGTGCATGTGGTGTGTTTTGTTTTGTGTGCGCTACAGGTGTACGCTCATTAGACATTATTTCACCATCCATCTCTTGTCCAAAAAGCTTGCATGCATCCGTGTGTGTGACCTGTAGGCACAGAACGGGTGACACTGAGGGACGGGCTGGAGACCCTTTCAACGTTATCAGCACAACCCAGGCTCTAGTGCTGTAAGGTATGCATCCACACACACAGACAAACAAACACACAAACACACACATGTTTGCCTTACTATCCTACTGAGGACCTTCCATTGACAGAAATACTGAGGACCTTCTGTTGACATAATTCTATACAGCTAATTAATGCTACGCTATGCCTAAATCTAACCTGAACCTTAACCTCAGTGACCAAAAGGAAACTTTATTTTAAAAAAAACAAAAAAACAAGCTGCATTGTTTTGTAAGAAATAAACAAACAAACAAAAAAGGCAGTTTTTCTAATGGGGACCAGTCAAATGTCCCTTTCAGATAACTATACTTCTGCATTTGGCCCCCACCAAGATATAAAAACATGGCCACACACACACACACACACACACACTCTGAGCGGCCTGACGCTCATGTGACTGGGCGTGCGTGAGGAAGGAGGGATGAAAGGGGGGAGGGAAGGAACGGTATCCAGGGCGATGGATGATAAGATATTCGCTCCCCCGCGGTTCCTGCACGGGTTCGGAGGAGGCGGGAACGTAGTGCGGTGCTACTATGGTAACGGCAGCGCGAGACATTGCGCTATAATTGGTGCGAGGCAGCGTAGCGGCACTTCCAGGTGCGTGTGTCAGCACGATGTTACCCCCTCCTGCTGAGAGAGGCAGAAAAAAAACCCAGACCTTGGGCCTGCTCTTTCCTTCCTTGTTTCTTTTTTTTTCCCTCTGCGGCTTGTTTTCACTTAGGAAATGTTTTAATGGGTCTCTGATGATTGTAAAATTGTTTTGCAAAGAAAATATTCAAGAGATCAAACGTGTGTGTGTGTTTGTGTGTGTGTGTGTGTGTGTGTGTGTCAGAAAGTGGGGACTCAAGTGACTTTCTGGCACACACAGACCTGAAATGTTATTTCTACAGATCATTTTGAATCATTAGAGACCAATTTAAAAACAAAAACACACACCAACAACAAGGAGGATGACCTAAGCCGTGTTCAGAATTAGCGTCCTTCTAAAAGTGCTGATGACCCCCAAGGCCTGAAATCACACACATCACGTGCAGCACCTTTGTAACTCAATCTGTCTGAGCGTACACGCTGAGGCATGAGTGAACACACTGAGTGAGAGATTTCTCCCTCCTCTTCCAGAGATCTAGAGATTGCTGCTGGTCTCTCTCTCTCTCTCTCTTCTCTCTCTCTCTTCTCTCTCTCTCTTCTCTCTCTCTCTTCTCTCTCTCTCTTCTCTCTCTCTCTCTTCTCTCTCTTCTTTCTTTCTTTCTCTCTCTCTCTCTCTCTCTCTCTCTCTCTCTCTCTCTCTCTCTCTCTCTCTCTCTTCTCTTCTCTCTCTCTCTAGGCTATGTCTGGGTTTAATTGCGTGTGGTGGCGGGAGGCAGCAGCAGGACAGGCTCAGGTCTCTCTCTGCAAGGAAGCCATTTAATTCAGCTTCCCTTGTGCACCACAAACACACACACACACACACACACACACACACACACACACAATGTTTGTCTTACTATACTTGTGAGGAACGTCCATTGGCATAATTATTAATACAACTATTATTAATGCTATGTCTAAGAACTACATCTAAATCCAACTCTAATCTTAACCTCAGGAACCAAAAGGAAACCTTTTAGTTTCTAAAATAAAAGCTGCAGCTCCAGCTAAATGTCCCCACAAGGTCAAACCTGTCAGATATTCCTCACCACCTTCATTCCTCTCACAAACACACCAAACCCATACACATGTCCTTTACATTTACAATATTTGGCAGACATCCTTATCCAGAGCGACTTACATTTATCTCATTCATACATCTGAGTAGTTGAGAGTTAAGGGCCTTGCTCAAGGGCCCAACAAGGGCACCTTCGCAGTGCTGGGGTTTGAACTCACGACCTTCTAAGCAATAGACCATCACCTTAACCACTGCCCTCATATCTAATGAAGGATCTATCAAAGTCCTACCACCACACTGTTACCACTAACGGATACAGATCTGGTCAAACGCACACCTTGGGACACACTTGGGCATGGCTAGGTTTTTAGGTAGGGTGGTAGAGACGGCACACACTCACACAGTTTCATAATGTGCATCAAGCATTCAATATATATAAAAACAAGTTATATCAGTGATATATTAAGAATATTAAAGCAAACGATGTAAAAAAAAAAAAATGCAACACAAGCAGAAATTAATCGATTGCAAAAGGGCTAGTCTGAGTCTTTTCATAATATAGCATGATAATAATTAGACACTATTTACAATTATTTAACACAATCTCCACTCCAAAATCTCCCATAGGTGTACCAGAGCCGCCATTTTATTTTCCCCCAACAAAAATTCAACTTCTTTATCATTCTCTACCGAATGAGAAAAGTGATGCAAAGTTACAGCATGATACATTTATGCATTATTATTTTAATTTTGTTTCTACAATAATTTATTACACTTAATGGCTACACAGCCAAAGAGCTTCCAAACCTGACTACCGGACCCGAACGAACACATACACCGTAAAAGATGTTACTAATTGCTGTACGTTAGAGAAGGATAGATGATGAGGAGAGTACAGAGGTAGAGTATGAAGAAAAGAAAACAACACAAGTAATGTCTTACCTCAAATGATGTCTCAAATGAAAGTCAGGCTAGACAAGTTGAGCCACATGATTGAGCTGTGTGTTCTGTGTGAGAAATGTATTTATTGATAGATACTTCAAAGCACTTCTCTAAGTCGCTCTGGATAAGGCTGTCTGCCAAATGCCATAATTTGTAAATGTAAATGTGAGGTGGGCATGAACGTTTGGCTGGAGAGAAAAATCACATTTAGAAAAAGATCTTCGGACAAACAGAAAAATGAATGATAAAATGTTAGTCTTATTCATTCATTCATTTCAGTGAAAGTGTGGTGCACATTTTGTTCCTTCTTACATTTTATTTATTAAATCCGTAAATAAACGATCTGTTGTGTACGATAAGTGCACATGGTATTTTGATGTAAATATTTCACTTTGGACAGAGTGCTCGTTGATTTGGATGCAGCCTTTCATTTGCTCATAAATATGCAAAGATTTGCTAAATGTGTGCATACGTTTTAGACACTCTTCCCTAAAATGTGTGAGAAGAACATGTCTGAGTAATTTGCAGGTTAACCAAAATTTCATCACAAAGATCAGAGACATATAGTATCTTTATTAGCGATGTGTCGTTCATGAACTGTTTGATCATTTTGATCAAATCTTTAACATGACTTGGGAACTCGGGAGTTGTCTCAGAGAGCAATTCGTTCATTTTTGACTGCACGTGTGCTGCAACATCCCCATAGGTTCTGTCCAGGAAACAGAAATGATTAGTTCACGTCTCGAGTCTTCGGGTTCGAGTCGTTCGTTCTTCCAGTGACCGCCGCATAGGCAATGCACCATGCAGTACTGGAAACAGAAATGATTAGTTCACATCTCGAGTCTTGGGGTTCGAATCGCTGGTTCATCACGTCACAGTCCCACTGGATTCAGCCTATGGGGCGGTCACAGGATGAACGAATGATTCAAACCTGAAGACTCGAGACGTGAACTACTCATTTCTGTTTCTGGGGAACAGATGAATCAAAAGAACGACTCAGATTGGAAGGTGAGGTGAATTAACAGACTGCATAACCTGAAGACCCAGCTAAGCAATTAATGAATCATTTCTGTTTCTCATAAATCGGCCTTGGCTGCATTGGCCTATAGTTTATTTTTTATTCCAGATGTGATCAACGTTTGCATGAGCATTAGATGTGTTGGGGAATTTAACGTGTAACATTTTAATTATATTCTGCTGAAATGACTCGAAAAAAGATTCGTTCATTTTGCTGAAAGTGATTCAAAGATCCGAGTCAGTAAAACGATCCGAACTTCCCGTCACTAATCTTTATAAGCATATATCTATCTTAATTTGTTTCCCAATTTTAGCCAGATTTATAAGGAATGTAATCTGGGCCCATGTGACACCCTTGTGTGACACCTTTTTCAAGAAAGCCTGTAAAAGCATCATACCTGCTTGTTTTTCTTTTCTTTTTCTTTTATTGACCTTTCATTCAGTCATTGCTTAACACTATAAATTAAGTAAAAGCATTAATAAGTGACTATATTGTAGTATGAATGAATTCTCTGATCTGATTGGTCAGAACGTGTTGAGTAATTTTCTACAACAGCAGCTCTGTCAAATCACAGGTTTTATAGTAATGCACTCGCTCTAATATGTTATTGTTTCTGTAGTAGCAACTCATTTACTGGGTTTACAGATTTACAGATTTTAAAAAATTGTTTACTAAAGAAAAAAAACAACAACATATAATCGTTTATATGGTGTAGTTTTTGGAAGGAGTCTCCAGTGTCATTGCTGGTAGCAGTCAGTAAACTTCAACCTTAACAACAACATAAACTAATAAACAGTTATAAAGTACAGTACTGTGCAAAAGTTTTAGGCACCCTATTTTTTTTTTTTTTCAGTACAAACTTTGTTATATATTTTTTTATTTTATGACTTCTACATTATCGAGTCAGTACAAAAAAACATTTTAGATTCCCAAACATTAGAGGAAAATGTTTGTATGTCAGTAAAGAAAGCATCATATTACGTAAGAGACACTTTTCAAAGAAAAAAAACACAATGAAGGCTGCTGGATTTCGCTGCAAAAATACGAAGCGAGTGCGACAGTCTCCAGAAGAAACGTAGAAACATTTAATTTCATTATTTTGAAGGCATCTTTGCACTACAGCATGCTCTTTGCATGTGCCTAAAACTTTTGCACAGTACTGTACATCTTGTTCATTTAAAAATATGTAAAAATGTGTTATTTTTTGGCAAACTGCTATGGTATAAGGGGAATAAAACGCTTCAGGAAGTGCTGATAATGGAACTAATCAACGGATCACACCACCCTGTCGTTGATGACTTTCACAAGACATGTCCTGACTGTTTCCTTACATGAATGAATAGAATGCAAAAAATATAAATAAATAAATATAAGAACAACATGCTCGTGCAGTTTGACAGCACTGTGACAGCTGTATTGTCAATAGATCTGCGCAGTGTGCAACGACATGGCTTGCTGTAGAAGTTTGTATGATATGTGTGTGTGTGGGGGGGATTTTGCTCTAAATAATTCATTTTGAGGAGTGTATGTACGTTTGTTTGTGTGTGTGTGTGTGTGTGTGTGTGTGTGTGTTGGGGGAGTGTATAGGTATTGCAATCTATTTCACTTTAGGATTTACAGAATGCGTGTACATTTCTGAGAAATGTGTTGGGACATTTGATAGCAGACACTTCTGATTTCCTGAAATGCGTGCAAGGAAATGAGGAACTGTAACATCGATAGGATGTAATCCTACACCGTACGTATCGGAGGTTAGTGAGGTTTGCTGGGTTGCTGAGGGGCAGTCAGGAGCACTCGGCACCCTTCTGAGGGCTGGGGGAGGGGTGGCCGTGTGTGTGTGTGTGTGTGTGTGTGTGTGTGTGTGTGGTGTGTGTGTGTATGGTTTTTGCCACGCTGCTCGAGTCACCAGCAGAGCCTATTAAATCCGGCGGCCTTCTCCAACAAAGACTGACTGCCAATTACAGAAGCCTTTCCACCATCTCTCTCTCCAGCTCACTCCCTCCTTCTCTTGCTCACTCTCTCTCTTTTTATCGTTCTTCTCTCGAACACTCTTCTCACCTTCATTTGGCAGATGATGAGAAATTTCTTTACTAACATCAACTAAACCATCAAAGGGTTGAATATCTACTTATTATTATTGACTAAACTTGATTTAAGTGAGTGATGCATTACTGAGCTCATCAGTAGCCTCAAAACAAAACACGTAACATGGTCCAGAGACAAAACTCACAACTCAATAAACAACTGGTCTACCTCGATGCTATTCACTTGGGGTTGATATAGACGAGGCTAGTTCCTTTAAGGTTTTAAAGGTTTTACGCAAGTGAACCATGTCAAACAGAACGTCAGCTCCAAGCAGGGATGCATGCATGTCAAAGACACATTACAATTTAGAATAATGGAGAATACATTTGTAGACAAACCAAGTATGTAATCGAAATGCTTTCGTGTTGTGTAGTTTTGTCCTTTCAAACATCATTAAATGTTTTGTCTTTTGACCATTGTTGAGTCACGTAATGAATACTGTTGAAAACGTAATTACTACTCATTACTGTCTGGAAAAAGTCATCACGCTACTCATTTGAAGTTACTCTTTAAAACCTGTACAAATTAGTGATGAGAATTCTCATCTGTTCAGCGAGTCAGGCCATTTGACTCAGCGCACCAATCAGAGTCGAGTCCCAAATTGTCATTTTGTTCTAAACTGGACAAAGAGAAAAATATTTTGGCCAGTGATAAGAGGTTTAAGTAATAAATGATGATGAAGAAAACGCAACTCACGTGGCTTAGTGCTGCTTTTAAACTGAAACATGGTGGACACTCATGGACAGACAAAGAAACGAAAGTAACATCAAACATCATCCTGACTCTGACCAGGATAAAGCGCTTACACAAGATGAATGAATTCACACTCAAGACACAGCTCAGATGTTTCCACTGAATCATTTTGATTCAATTACACTACAGGAGTAACAACATTGCCCACAGATACAAAAAAAAAAAAAAAAAAAAAAGGCTCATATATGTGAGTCAACTCTTAACATTCACCTAAAAAACACATCAGTAGTAGAAATCTGTACATGGTGATTCCATGATCGGGGTGCCGTTTGTTTCCGGCTGATATTTAAAGACATTTTAAACATCAGCGGTGTCCTTTACAACAACCTATGTCAGGTAAATAATTTAAAACATGAATAAAACTTTTACAGAAATACAGCATTTTTTGCTCATTACACTTTACCTTGAAATATAATATTTAAAATACATCAGAAATATATCTATTCTTTACATTAATGTGTAAATCTCACACTCAAATAATCTGTTTCTATGAGTCATTAATTATAGGTTATGAAAAATGTACATTTTAGTTTCACAGCATTCACTCAGCCCTGTTTCCTGTCCACATTCACCCCAAGGAAAATGTGGAATATTCCACAAGTCAACAGGAAGTTGCGTCATCTGAATTTCCTGAGGATTGTGGTAAGAAGAAAAGTAAGTTCTTTTTTCTTATCGTTTATTATCAATGATACTGTGATATCGACCGATTAAGTCACTTTGAAAGCGCAAACTGTAAGTACGTAAGTAAGTTAATTATAATATCTTTAATGTTGTTATGCCATTAACATGGATGCAAGTTGACCCCATTTTGTGTAGTTGTTATTTCCAAGGTAAAAAACTCTGTTATTCATATAACAGCAAAATTGTCAGCAAAGACGTGTGCGATATATCGCTGCCTTACACAGATTAACACATTACTGTATGGTTCAATACATGTTTTCTCATATTAAAAATGTCGATTTTTGTAAAAAGATTTACAAGGGTTAAATGGTACCTCAATCATAGAATCATCTATATAACAACTAATGCTTTATTACAGAGGAAAAAGCCACGTGTGGGGAAAAAAGAAGTCATTCTTAGACTTAGAAACTTTAGCCACTAGTTTCATCCTAGCATCCTGCCTGATTACGTTTCAATATTTGACAGCATCTGAAAATTTGAATAATGTTGATATATTTTATTAGATTCGACAAATTGTGTAAAATGGTAATAATTAATATTATGTAGACAAAAACCTATGGTGTATTTTAAGTGCAGTGCCCTGATATGGCCTGGTGTCCCATTGAGGGTGAATTCCTGCCTCATGCCCAGTGCTCCAGAGTCACCATGACCCTGACCAGGATAAAGCAGTTTCTAAAGATGAATGAATGAATATGCATGCAACTTAAAAGCACTGCAGTAATGCAAGTAATAAAAGTGTCAATAAGTCAGTAGATATAATTCAATTACGGAAATATACAATATATCTTTTATTAGTTAGTGTTGTTTTTTTTTTTTCCAACATTGTAAAACTACTTCAAGCTAAATTAAATAAAAACAAAATTAAAACTAGTTGCATTATAATTTATTAAGCAATTCCATTAAGTTACATTGTATTGCTTAACACCCAACAACAGCTGCTCGTGCTAAAAACTTATCAAAAGCAGTAGCTTAATGAACAGCAGCTTACAAATGCTTAACCGACTCACCAGGAAGGAAATGGAAATGTTGACAGACTCATTTCTATCCACGACTGTTGGTTCTGGATATCTAGCGGTGGATGCTAGCTAGCAGGAGAAAAAAACCTGCTATGATATTGTTAAGGCTCTTTTAATAGTAATACTGGGTTAACATTTGTGGTAAAGACATAAGACAGAATATTTGTCAGTTAATGATTTAGTGCAGATCACAGTGTGGTTTCTGAAGGAAAACTAACATTAGCACTAGCTACCTTCCACTAGACTGCTAGCATTACCTTTATCATCTCATGTCCTCCTTACAATCATTTCCCCCCCTTTATTTTCTTTTCATACATTTTATTCATAGTATTTTGTAGTTTATGTTGATAGATTTTGTATTATTTATCAGTTTACTGATGTATTGTTTTGCCCAGCTAACAGCATAGCCCATGGCTGTACATCCATGTGGCACAGAAACAAAGGAAGGATGCGGTGAATCACTTAACACCCTGGGGCTCTCTCTCTCTCTCTCTCTTTCATTCTCTCTCACTCCTTTATATAACTCTATATAGTGATCAGAATATATATGATGATCTATATGATATTCAGCCGGCTGTGTTGAAGTCCAGACAAAGCGAGCAACACTACCGCATAGTGATGAGATGGTGGACACACAACCTGGAGCTGTGTGTGGATGTGCAGGAAGGTTGTGAGGGTACTGGGGATTTCACAAAGGAAGAGAAACCAGGAGCTGCTGCTATATTTATTGAATTCCCTGCTCAAGTTTCTCTCTCATGCTACACATTTAATTGCGGTTAAGCATGTACATGCGACTATAGAAACTGCTGAAATAGTAGCAGTCTTATTAATAAACTTTAATTATATTACTATTATTAAAAATATTTATTATATTATTATATATTATTATATATAATATTATAATATTATTAAAACATTTTCATTTTGTGCACAAAATCTCAGCGTTTTATGAAGAAAATACAAAAAACATATTAATGATCAACTTTTAATGAAATAACCATAAATCTGTGAAAACTGCGAAAAATCATTAAATATTTTAGTGAATTAACTATAATGAATCTGCAATGAATTAACTATAAATCTATAGAAACTACTACAAATCATATTTATAGTAGTATTATTATTAGTAATATTTTAGTAGAACAATCAACAGTCTTTAATGAATTATCCATAAATCTATGAAAACTGCTATGAAAAAAAATCTACTACAAATCATTAAATATCTTAGTGAAACAATCTTTAAATAAATAACTAAAAGTCTATGAAAACTACTACAGATCTTTAAATATTTTAGTACAACAATCAACAATCTTTAAATGTCACAGTTTGGAGGTTTCTTCTCTGATATCACATGACAGAACAACCCCCCAAAAGGTGCTACTCCTGGAGCCAGAAAACACTCCCTCCCCCAGTGGTCCTGGTCCTCTGGGCAAAATGTCTTCATAGTCCCTTAGGTCCTGAGGCAGGCATTGTCCAACAGATAGCAGGCTCCTCAATGAGCCGAGGGGCAGGCATGAGGTTGGGGCTGGCTTGTCGGGGTCGCTAGACAGCACCTCGGCGTGGGAAGCTGGGTCATCAGCTTCAGCAGGGCGAGAAGGCATAGCGACATCCTCAGTGGAACAGGAAGACAGAGCGACGTCCTCAGTGGAACAGGAAGGCAGAGTGACGTCCTCAGTGGAAGAGGAAGGCAGAACTTGGCCAGCCGTGTCAGCAGACTCCGGCGTGATCAGAACTTGGTTGGCCATGTCGTCGACCTCAGACAGGAACTGGGCATGCTCTCTGAGGTTCAGGTGTGGGGCGGTCTCTTCCACACCGCAGAGAGATGACATGATGACATGACCCCAGCCTGGCTTGAATGCAGAGTGAGAGGCTACTGCACAGCCAGCGGGAGGAACAAAGCTCAAGGCGGTGCCTGAGGGGGAAGCGACATTCCCCATGAAGCTAGAGGGGGCAGCGATGCTCTCCGCGAGGTCTGAGGGGGGAGCGAAGTTCTCCGTGAGGCCAGAGGGAGGAGCAAAGTTCTCCGCGAGGCCAGAGGGGGGAGCGATGCTCTCCGTGAAGCATGAGGGGGGAGCGATGTCCTCCATGGAGCAGGAAGGGGGAGCGACATACAGCGCGAAGCAAAGAGAAGGAGCAACATCCTCAGTGGAGCATGGGGGCGGGGCAGTGTCCTCAGCCGAGCAGGGAGGCGGAGCAATGTCTGAAGCGGAGCCTGGCATAGTGACATCCGTGGCAGAGCAGGGAAGAAAAGCAGCACTCTTGGCCACACCAGGAGGCGGAGCACCATCTTCAGCTGAACAGGGAGACTGAGCGGCGTCCTCAGCTGAACAGGAATGCTGAGCGGCGTCCTCAGACAATCAGGGAGGCTCAACGACGTTCTCCATCGACTCGGCATGCTGGACGAGATGTCAAGTGGGGGGGGGAGGGTGGAAGATGGTTCCAGCCTGGTTGGAAGGCTCCTCCTTGACATACCCCATGATGGAGTGCATCACTTCGAGCCATTCCTGATTGGCTTGAATTAGGGAGAATTTTCCCTCCTTCTCCCAACTTGGCTTTTCCCTTTCATATAGGGTCTCTTGTACTCTGCTGCATCCATGTTGAGGTCTTGCATTCTCTCATGGTTTTGAGGTGGGGTTGGATGCAAGTGCAGATTTTCAGTTTTAATGAATACCAAAACAAACCACAAAACAAGAGCTATGAACAGGAAGCAAAACACTAAGACAAGAATCAAACATTAACAAAGAACATGAACACAAAGACATTAACAACAGCAACAAAAGACAAACGCAAGATCAGGAGTGTAGTGCAAACTGTGGCTAATATACACATAAGTGCTCGTTAACATGAACGTGGTTCAGGTGCAGGTGGTCACATGACCGTGATGCAGTGAGGTGCAGTGGCTGCTGGGAACTGTAGTCCAGAGTTCCTTCTCTGATACATGACATTAATTAAATAACTATAAATCTATGGAAACCATTACAAATGTTAAATAGTTTAGTGAAACATTCAACAATCTTTAATGAATTAACTATAAATCTGTGAAAACTACTCAAAATCATTGAATATTTTAGTGAAACCACCAACGATCTTAAACAAAGTAACTGTAAATCTATGAACAACACTACAAACTGTTAAGTAAATAATAAAATGTGATAAAAAGCCAAAATAACCACAAATAGGCTCGCTTATACAGTATAAGTATTTTCTATTTGAACAATTTTTTATGAACAATTTTAGGGGAACGAGTTCTACAGTTTCAACTAGTAACTACTTGGATGACTTGGTTTTAATCTCTATCTACCCCCCAAAAAGTTACAGTAAGTAAAGCCAAAGCATTATGTGCTTTTGGCTGAGCGGATCTTTGAGTCTGGAAATCACGGCTGGTTTTTCCTGCATCCCTGGCTTCACATTTTCCACATGAACACTCACTGGACAGCGATTTCCACACCTCTAATTCCACTTTTCCGGAAATCCGTATCACCTGCTGTCCGTGCTGCTGTACGCCTGAGCTGCCAACGCGCCAGCAGGCACCGGAGCCTGGCAGAGTGGCAGAGACAGGAGATGGGGGAAGATGGAGAGGAGTGAGAGAAGGAAGGAACAAGGAAACGGGGTCAGATTGTGAAGCAGGATGGGCAGAGTTATAGGAAGGAACAGTGATGGAGAAGGACATGGCACAGAACAAGTCTGAAGCAGGGAAGTAGACTGAGACAAGACCTGGTAGTTTGAGAAGTTTTAGGTGTGTGACAGAGACAGAGACTAACAAGAGTTATAGTAGTGTTTAAGTAGTTATTATTATGAATCTGAGTTCATGAAAAATTTGTGCAAATTCAAGTGAGGAAAAAGACATTGGATTTTGTTTGTTTCATTCAAATTAAGTGATAAGAAAATGTGTTTGTTTTTTACTTCATTGATTAACTATTGCTATTTGCCTATCATTGTATTGTGTTTGTGTATATGTACAGTGGGGGAAATAAGTATTGAATGCATCAACATTTTTTTTCAGTAAATATATTTCCAATGAGACTATTCACATGAAATTTTTTTGGTATTAACTCAAGAAATCCACACATATAAAGAAATCCAAACATTAAAGTCTGTAAATGAAGGTATGTGTAATAAAGCAGAATGACACAAGAAAAACTTTATTACACATAACTTTATTTATGGACTTTAATGTTATGAATTCTTTACATTTGCGAATTTCTGGAGTTAATACTGATGTCTGGTGAAATTTTAATGTGAATAGCCTCATTGGACATATATTTACTGAAAAAAAATGTTGACGCGCTCAATACTTATTTCCCCCACTGTATATTTTGCATTAAAGACCAAATAAAGTTCCCGAATTGTCAAAAATGGCAGGAATATTGTTTTATGTACGTATGTTTATTTACAATAGTAGATATCACAGTTTTAAAAATTTTTGTAGTGTATTCTAAGGAACATGCCACACCTAGAAATAATTTTTGTGATGTCATTATTGATACCAGTATTGTATAACCTAAACAGTTAATGGAGGACGTTATCAGAATGTTCAGTAAGGTTATCTCACAGGTTACACTGCGGTTTTACAAAAATAATGCTCCTGCAAAGTTCTGAAACCATGAATGCTTGCAGGAATATTCCCAGTTAGACATAAACGTTGCAGCAACGTTGTTAGAACATTTATAAACATTATGTAGAAACGTTCTCAGAACACTACAAACGTGACAGACTAAACATTGTATTTATTTTTGTTCACACTAGCGTTGTCAGCATGTTTTCCACAATGAAACACAAAAACAATAGATAACAGCATACTAGACATACACAATGGGTATCTGACCCATGACGGAAAAAAGAGATGCATTTTCCAACTAACCTATTATTGTGAAACATTCCATCCATCCATCCATTTTCTATACCGCTTATCCTTCAGGATCACAGGGTGGGGTGCCACTCCTTCACAGGGCACAATCACATACACATTTACACACAACACTTTGGACAGGCCAATCAGTCTACCATGCATGTTGGGACTTTGGACTGGGGGAAACCAAAGTACCCAGAGGAAACCCCCACAGAACAGGGAGAACATGCAAACACAAAGCTGAGGTGGGAATCGAACCCACAAACCTGGACATGTTAAGCAAACATGCTAATCACTAAGTCACTGTGCACCATGAAACATTAGTAAGTAAAAATAGTTGGCAGAGATATAGTACAGACAAATGTTTAGTATAGACAAATGCTGTGTTTTGTTGTGCTAGGAACTGCCCACAACACCTGCCATTTTGGAAATGCTCTGACTCAGTCGTCTAGCCATCATATCATTTAGACCTTGTCAAAGTCGCTCAGATCCTTACGCTTGCCCATTTTTTTCTACTTCCAACACATAAACATTGAGAACTGACTATTTACTCGCTGACTAATAAATCCCACCCCTTTTGATGTGTCACTGTAACGAGATAATCAATGTTATTCATTTCACCTGTCAGTGGTTTTAATGTTATGGCTGATCTGTGTATAAATGGCTAAAAATGACGACATGTCATTCTTTAATGAATAAATAAATAAATAAATTGCAACAGTTGATCACTGCTGTGGTATCAGAGGAATAAAACATTCCAGAACATGCTTTTATAGGAAAAAAATCAACTTCAGGGTGGCAACAGTAACTCTGCTTTATGTTGGGCCACAGCATATCACCCCGTCGATTATTTTCCTATAACAGCCTTCACCCAAAATGATTTATTGCTTAACATAATGTACAGGACCCACTGCCCTGCACAGTTTGGAATTTTTAATACTACTCATACTAATTTTTCATACTACTCACTTGCTTCATTTAGTAAAATGGTGATGTGGTGCGACTGTGGCTCAGTTGGTAGAGTGGGTTGTCCACTAATCTTAGGGTTGGCAGTTCGATTCCTGGCCCACATGACTCCACATGCTGAAGTGTTCTTGGGCAAGACACTGAACCCCAAGTTGCTCCTGATGGCAAGTTAGTGCCTTGCATGGCAGCTCTACTACCGTGTGTGTGAATGGATCAATGAGACTCAGTGTAAAGTGCTTTGGATAAAAGTGCTATGTAAGTGTGCCATTTACCATTTATCCTTAATGTCCAGTCATCTCAGGTGGAAAATACGCACTGTAACTATTGACAAGTAAAGGTACAGTTTTTTTTATACATTTATATGCACTTGATGCTCTGTTTGGACAAATTCATCAATTTTCATTTATATTCAGAAAACACTTCTAAAATTCTTAAAAACAAAAAAAACAAAAAACAAAAAAAAACGTAATTTCTTTCCTAATACTTGGTTACTCCTTCCTTCACCTGAACACCAGCTCTATTCCTGCCAGGAATGGAGAAAGATGCCACTGGTATCTGGAGACAGTTCCTGTCAATTTTAGCTCACTCTTCCACTGACTGGGTGACAATTCAGCTAGAGTTTCTGGTGTTTCACCTGCTGTTCCCAATAATCCCACAAGTTTTCTATGGGATTGTGATTTTGCAGTCAGTCAAAGTGTCATCAGATTCGTCAAAAAAAGTCACACAGGTTTGGCTCCTTGCACTCTATAGTCAACTTTCTGTAACACGAGTGTCAGTGTGGTGTTATTATTGGACACGAAGCACATAAGGCGAACCTGAGTCTGGAAAACAAACCGACTATTTGCTTTTATGCTCAATTACAAGTATTCAGGTGAACAATAAGGTTCTGTTTAGTGGTGAATGTGAATGGTTTTCAGTCCAGGAGCTTGTTTTGAAATGGCACTCTGAAAACTTTATTTCCCCCAAGCTGCTGATTCCACTTAAACTGGCAGAAAACAAAACATCCTGATATACACTAATAGGAACACCTATACCCCTACTCATTCATGCAATTATCCAATCAGCCAATCATGTAGCAGCAGCACAATTCATACAATCATGCAGATTCAGGTCAAAAGCTTCAATTAATTTTCACATCAAATATCAGAATTCGGGAAAAACGTGATCTCATGGACTCTAACCATGGCATGTTGGATTGCGTTTCAAAAACTGCTGATCTTCTGGGATTTTCACACACAACCGTCTCTAGAATTTATACCGAATGGTGCAAAAAACAAACAAAAAAGTTCTGCAGGTGGAAACGCCTTCTGATGAGAGAGATAATAGGCCAGACTGGTTCGAATGGACAGGAAGGATATCATAACTTAAAATAACCACTCTTTACAACCATGGTGAGCAGAAAAGCATCTCAAAATGCACAACAACATCAACCCTTAAGGTAGATGGACTACAACAGCAGAAAACCACAGTCTGAGGCTACAATGAACGCAGAATCACCAAAACTGGACAGCTGAAAAAGTCGAAAGAGTTCAGCTTATTATAAAGAGAGTAAGTTGATACAGTGTACTAACCTTTGCTAATGTTATCAATAGTTGCTGCCCAGATAAACGTCTGAGCTTTCCCAAAATGTAGCTAGCTAGCTAACATAACTATGACGCAGCACAGGTAAAATGAAGATATAATATATGTAGTGAACACTGCGAAAACCGACATCTTAGTAAAGTGAAAATATCTTGAATATTGTCCAATTGAGCTAGTATTTCCTATTAGAAAATGACAAGAAAGCAAATATATGATTATTAAATGCATTTTGAGACATTTTTACTCAGATTTAAGCTTTAAGTTTTCTTATTAAGATAATTAATCACTTAGAAAGAAGCAGATCATTTTGCTTCATTCTAGAAATAAATGCTTAAAATTAGCAAAATTATCAGCCAATAGGATAATAGACTATTTCCAGCTTGAAATGAGTTCAAACAAAGTATAGACATAGGTTTAATAATCGTATATTTCGTCTATGAGTAATCTTATAACAGGAAATGCTAGATAAATTGGACGGCAGCACTTTACAATAACAGTACATGACTAACCATGCGCTAATACCTGAATTAATCCTGAATGAAATATAAACTAATGATGAGTTAAGGCATGCACTAATCACGACCGAATGAAGAGCTAACATTAACTACGACGTGAGTCTTATGAATTTATGCGTGAATAATGATCACCTTAAATACATGTCTGTTAGTTCATGTATTAATGAACACATAGAGGTAAACTAAATCAAACACGCTCTATAAAAAAGAATACGAATTAAACGTGCATCATTTCGAATTGTTCGTATAATTTGCCGTATGCAGCTGTGTACACAAACATCACTGGACGGCGTTGAAATTAACTGATTGGTGTTTATTATTCGTGTGTCTTTCTACATGTGATAAGGAGGATCAGTGTAAATTATGAAAGTTATCCATCGCCATAGAGTGATGTTTGTGTACGCAGCTGCATGCGCTAAATTATACAAAACAATTAGAAATGATGCGCGTTTAATTCATATTCTTTCTTATAGACCGTGTTTGATTTCGTTTACCCCTACGTGTTAATTAATACATTAACTAACAAACATGTACTTAAGGTGGTCGTTATTCACGCATGAGTTTGTAAGACTCACGTCGGAGTTAAGGTTAGTGCTTCATTCGGTCGTGATTAGTGCGTGCCTTAACTCGTCATTAGTTCATATTTAAGTAAGGATTAATTCAGGGATTAATGCATGGTTATTCATGTACTGTTATTGTAAAGTATTACCAGTTTGACTATATTGAAGTGAAGTGTATTAGGTCAGTCGATTCGCAGTATAAATGACAATGAGAATTTCTTAATGAAGCACAGATTCAATAACCTTGACGCAGTCAGACCTGTATTCAACCCTCTAAATGGCGGTGGTCATACGGTGTGATGTCACATGAAACACAAGGATGCTTTGATGATATTCTGAAGCATTCACTGAAATATATTCCAAAACCAAACTGCATGATTTTTGAGGAACACAAAAGAAAATAAACAACACACACCTATCATAGAAGCTTAAGGCATGTATGAAGTCTGTGTATCAGCTTCAGTCGTCAGCTTCCTGCCTGTTTTATACCTGGATCAAGGATATCTCAGGAGAAACAGCAAAGGATGTGTGTGTGTGTGTGTGTGTGTGTGTGTGTGTGTGTGTGTGTGTGTGTGTGTGTGGTTTTAGAAGCTAATTATTAGCCTGGTCTAATGTGGATCGTTAGCAGTTAGGAAAGCCAGCTGAATCCATGAAACTGCCTTGAAGCAGTGTGCACCTTTTACAGACAAAAACTAACCAAAATGAGCCAAAATGTGTGTGTGTGTGTGTTTGTGTGTGTGTGTGTGTGTGTGTGTGTGTTGTCATAAAAGATGAGAAAAAATGATGACAAAATGAGCCTGTGAGAGAGACTGATCACAAACAGGATGAATTTGTGTGTGTGTGTGTGTGTTTGAGAGAGAGACAGATACAATGTGTTTTTCCTCAGAAGTGCTGCTGGAAGCAGGTGATGCTGCCTGGAGACGGCATGAGAGGGCAGAGAGCACCAGAAAACGTGTGTGTGTGTGTGTGTGTGTGGAGGTTTAGTGGGAGAATTCTGCAGCACGACTGTGCTTGTTAATCATTAATACGTGGTAGCGAAAGGTTGACTTCGTTAACGGACAACCATGTGACTAATGCAGTGAGCTGTGCTTTGACCCTGACCCCAATGTGTGTGTGTGTATGTGTGTGTGTATGTGTCTGTGTTCTCGTGCCTGTGCATATCTGTGAGGTCATTCCTGGATTATTTTTTTTTTTTGCACAATTGCTCCTAATACCAGGAAATCGGGGGTGGGGGGGTGCGTGTGTGTGTGTGTGAGTAATATGCGATCAGTGAAAAACACGTGAAGGCGCATTTCAGCTTCATATGCTCTTAAATTGTGAACTCAAGTACAACCCCAATTCCAAAAAAGTTGGGACGCTGGGTAAAATGTAAATAAAAACAGAATGCAATGATTTGCAAATCTCATAAACCCGTATGTTATTCACAATAGAACACAGAAAACATATCAAATGTTTAAACTGAGGAAATGTACCATTTTAAGGAAAAAAATAAGTTGATTTTGAATTTGATGGCTGCAACACATCTCAAAAAAGTTGGGACGCAGGCAACATAAGGCTGGAAAAGTAAGTGTTACTGTTTTTATTTACATTTTACACAGCGTCCCAACTTTTTGGTATTGGGGTTGTAAACACATGTCATCATACGACTAATATGTGATCACGTGTGGGCGAAAAAAAAACGTGGAAAATCAATATGTAAAAAATGACACGTGGAAAAGTAAAACACAGGTGGCTTGTACGAAAATTTGGAAAGTTTGAAATGAAATGAATCACCTGAGAAATTCGGATGTGAAAAATAGATGAATCGTGTGAAAATTACTTACTGTACAAGTGTCTAAAAAAATTCACATGTAACCGCCATATGTGAACCATGTGATTATTCTCATGTGACGTTTGTGTGATTTTCTGTAATGGGACATGTTGGGAATTTTTCTCCTGGGTATTAGTTTGAAGTAACAGAGTGAACAGATAAGAATCACAGTGAGGCCAGTTAAAGGAACTGCATCATCATTATGGAACAGCAGCAGCAGTGTTCAGTTAAACCCACGACAGACGTGTTTGGATTTACAGCATTCTTTTATCTTAATAGCCGTTTAGTTAACCAGATTATATCAGCTACAATGACATTACTGACTAGAAGGCTTGCTGATCGTTTTTCAATTTCATCAAAGGCAACAACACAGTGAGCAGTGAAACTGCAGCAGATTCATTTCAAATTATTGTGGACAAAATTATGACAAAACAAAAAGCAGAAAACCCTCCACAATATCAGCACCCTATTCAATCAGCCAGTTAAAGTTTTACAGAACATCTACTTCATTAAATACAAATCTTATACTTGAATTCATATCAAACTTGTATGTACATTTTTTATGATCAATTATTATTTTATTCATTTGATTTGTTTCCTTTACGGCTGTTATTTTACTATTATATTTCATTTCCATATGTGTCTTTATATCTAGAACCCTTTAGTTAATTACTATTACTTACTTACTATTACTTTAGTTATTAATTACTTACAGTAAGAACAAGCTTAGGATCCTAGAACATCCTTAACTAGTGTTTGAGAAAATATTAAAAAAAAAATATAACAGTTCTAAAACCTAACTAAGTATTCAAGAACAATCTTAACTATGTATATTAAGAACAATCTAAGAGTTCTAAAAAAAAAAAAAAAAAAAAGTTCTAGAACAGTCTTAACTAAGTGTGTGAAGAACAATTTAAGTGTTCTAAAAAACTTAACTAAAGACTTCTGAAAAAATCCCAACTAAAGGGTTCTAGAACAATCTTAATTAAAGGGTTTTAAAATAATCTTACCTAAAGGGTTCCAGAACAATTTGAGGATTCTAGAACAATCATAACTAAAGGTTTTGAGAGCAATCTAAGGATTCTAAAAAAAAAATCTTATATAAAGGGTTCTAGAACAATCTTAATTAAAGGGTTCTAGAACAATCTTAAATAAATGTGTATACAACAATCTAAGGATTCTAAAAAAATCTTAACTAAACGGTTTTAGGACAATCTTAAGTAAAGGGCTTGAGAACAAACATAGAATTCTAGAACAATCCTAACTAAAGGCTTGTTGAACAAGTAAATGGTTTGAATCTTAACAATCTCGGGGTTCTAGCACAATCTTAACTAAATGTGTGTAGAACAAGCTAAGGATTCTAAAAAATCTGAACTAAAGGGTTCTAGAACAATCTTAATTAAAGGGCTTCAGAACAATGTTAAATAAAGGATTCTAGAACAATCTTAACTAAAGTGTTAATATAAGGGTTCTAAAAATCTTAACTAAATGGCTTGAGAACAAACATAGTATTCTAGAACAATCTTAAATAAATGGTTTGAGAACAATCTTATTGTTATAGAAAAACCTTAAATAATTGTTCTTAAAACAATTTTAACTAAGTAATTCTAGAACAATTTTAGCTAAATTGTTTGAAAGAGTCCTACAACAATCATAATTAAAGGGTTTTAAAATAATCTTACCTAAAGGGTTCAAGAACAATCTGAGAATTCTAGAACAATCATAACTAAAGGGTTTGAGAACAAGGGTTCTAAAAAAATCTTAAATAAAGAGTTGTAGAACAGTCTTAACTAAAGGGCTCTAGAACTATCCAAACTAAAGGGTTTGAGAACAAACGTAGAATTCTAGAACAACCTTAACTGAATGTTCTAAAACAGGCTTAATGAAGTGGTTCGAGACCAATCTTAAGTAAAAGGGTTCTTGAAGAAGATTGTTATTGAACCCTTTAGTTAAGATAACACCTGGACTCTGTAGATTTGTACTTAAGAGCTGCTGCTGCAGTTGTAATCATAAACACTGTCTTGTACTCATCCCAGAAATCTGCTCACAGTGAACATCCTGTAAACACGCTCAGTACTGTCTGTCTTTCCTGTTCTACTAATGATTTCCTCGTGACATCTCAGGAAGATTTTAATTGTCAATCTCACTTCTGGCTTGTTCCTTAGTGATCTAAATCTACATCCTGATGTCTGTAAAGCTGCTTTGTGTATTTGTGTAGTTGTAGTTAGAGAGTGTCTGTATTATCTGTTGTGTTGCACAATAGTCCAAGAGGTTGATTTATTTAACACTGCATGTGGTTGGTATTGACTTGTCTTCACCGGATGTCTGACAGATCTTTGATAACATTTCCAGCTATTTCACAACCAACCCACGATACGAGACTCCAGCTTGGTTACAGAGTAGAGTAGTGTGTTAATACCGGGAAAACTAACAGAGATGTTGTGCATTATTAATAGCTGAACAGTATCCTATAACCGCTTCAAAAATGTTGATCACTGGACGTTTTATGCACTAAGCAATCACTGCCTGCTCTATGTGGCAAAAGGGGCGGAGCCACCAGAGGGCGCTGTAGATTCCAGATACCAAACTGTAACCCATACAATTAGAATGTTTAAAGTTGGTTGTTGTGGAGGCTGTTCCACCGAGGTTCAAAGATGTGAGGCAGCACCCGCAAGCAGAGATTACCACGCTACAAAAAACATGTACTGCACCCTCAGTGCATAGTGTATAGTACTGTATATAGTGTGTAGAACTGTATATAGTGTATAGTACTGTATATAGTGTGTAGAACTGTATATAGTGTATAGTACTGTATATAGTGTATAGTACACCATTTGAGACAGTTATAATGCTAACAGGAAGCCTTGTGTCAGTCCTCAGCTTCTCTGCAGCAGTATAAACGTTAGAACCTGCCGTGACTAGGCTGAAAGGAAGAGCTCTGAGAGGCCCTTGTTCTTCTCGTCACAGTCCAGTGTGTTGCCGTGGTGTCTGTCTGCAAATACGCGCCTGGCGTCACCGAATCGGATCGGCTTCGAGCGGAAAGAGAAACAGCGTGAGACTGGGGTGGGGGGGCGGGGGGTGTAGCGGTATGGGGTGTAAGCAAAGGGGGAAAAAGAGGACGAGAATGTGTGAGGGAGAGAGGCACAGAGAAAGGAAAGAGCGAGAGTGAGAGATTGAGGGAGTGAACAGAAAAGTAGACGAGAGGAAGAGAATGTGTGGGAGAAAAATGCAGCGAGGAAGAAAAACAAGAGCATGAAAGGAAAGGGGGAGAGGAAAAAGAGAGAGAGAGAGAGGGAGAGCAGTGCCTCCGTCTGGCCTTGTATCTCACGCTACAGCATCCGCAGGCTAACAAAGTTTACAGCCTTATCTCTAATTGCATTTCCATCACAATTTCATCACCACACACACACACACACACACACACACACACACACACACAAACAGGGCGCTGATTGGCTACTCATATCACCACGGCCGAGAAACAGAGGGCACATAATGAATTAACGGAATACTCCAGTGTGTTTAAACCTCTTCTCTCTTCTAATGGCAGTTGTTGAAATCTATCATTTAATATGTGACCTATGGTCAATGGTCTGCACTTATATAGTGCTTTTCTAACCTTAGCGGTTCCAAAGCGCTTTACACTGTTTCTCATTCACCCATTCACACACACACTCACACACACACTCACACACCAATGGTAGCAGAGCTGCCATGCAAGGCGCTATCTAGCCATCGCGAGCAACTTGGAGTTCAGTGTCTTGCCCAAGGACACTTCCAAGGCATGTGGAGTCACGTGGGCCGGGAATCGAACCGCCAACCCTACGATTAGGCTCTACCACCTGAGCCACAGCTGCCCAACTTACATCATACCATGAACTAAGGGCTCGCGTGAGGCAACAGTTACTCATCCTACCTTCATTTTCAAAGAGTGGGTGCTGGCAGGCAAATCAGGGCAGCAGGTGCAGCGTGCAAACTATAACATGTTCGCGTAATTCAAACACACACCTGGTTGCCTCCGAGCTAAAATGTTCTCAACTTTTAACTTCACCAAGAGGATTGGGTTATCACTGCTCAGCATTTCCAGCTCTGTCTCCAACATGATCAAATTGGCTTTAAGTTAAGCTAACAGCTTCAGTGGACACAGAGGACGAAAATTAGTATATGATGTGGTCAGTCTTTAGACAGCAGGGCTAAATGCTTAACATGATGCTACCACCACCATGCTTTATCGCAGAGATAGTGTTCTCAGGGTAAAAGACCAGTATTGGGTTTTTGCCAAACTTACCGAATCTGCGTTGTGGGTCTTTCACCATTGCGTCCTTGGTTGCTTCTCTGACTAATGTCCTCTTTATCCAATCACTATCTTTTGGTAGACAACTTTGTTGTCCTTCCATTTTTTTTAGTAAGAGATTTAATGGTGCTTTAAAGAATGTTTAAAGTTTGGGATATTTTTTTATTTTTATAACCAAACCCTGATTGATACATTTCTGGAACTTTGTCGCAGACTTGCTTTGAAGGCTCCTCGGTCTTATATGTTGTAATATTTTACGCCTGATGTAAAATTTAAAGTACCGTGGAGCGGATGCACTGTGCTGCATTTCTTCTGGTGCAATTTAATTTAATATACTATAATATAATATAATATAATATGTGTATTTTGAATTGCCATCTTTCTGCTTTTGAGTAATAATTAGTGTATTTCAATATGCATATTTCTTTTTCAATATATACAGAAGCCTGGGGGGTTCAAATAATGGGACAATCTGCTAGGGCTAGCTGGGCTGGATATTGGAGTGTGGGAGATGCCACCGATTTTACCCCAGCTGTATGGGAAATTCTGCTGAGTGGAGAATTCTGCCATTTCATCCTAAAAGCGGAGTTGTCTCGGCAAGCGAGAATTAAATTTCTGAACACCTTTAACTTAAGCGAAAGCATTCTACAAAACATATGTTTCGCATAAAGATTTATCGAATAAACTCGACGACTGCCCTCGTGGAATTGGAGTAAACACGTTTTCTGTTTCTTGTTCTCAGTACAGGGGGACATGTTGACATTCGGTGCCTGCGGTAATCACACATATGCTACAGATACGCTGAGTAGAGATCAGGCTGAAACATTTCATCATAGTCCTTTAATCCAACCAAAAAAAACCAAACAAAAGACAAAACAGAAAACAAAACAAAACTGGGTAAATGCTGTAGATTCGATGCTGTTACACTTTCACGTGTGATAATGAATAATAACTGGGATATTAATCTAATAATTGCCATCTGTAATCGTTGCACACAATCTCTCCTGCAGTGACAGCAACTATGGTGTCTGCTGTCTTGGAGAGATGTGCAGAAGCAGATCTATTCCAGACGCGTGTGCGTGTGCGTGTGTGTGTGTGTGCTTGTGTTCGTTCCAGTGCTAAACTGTTCCAACGCATCTCAGCCTGCGTGCTTCTCAAGCCTTTCTGCACGTATCCCAGCATGCACCGGGCCTAGCTGCTCCTCGCTCTAGGGACTGCGTGACCACCATCAGTCACGGTTCTGCGTCTCAGGCGCAAACACATACACACACGCACACACACACACACGCACACACACACACACACACACACAAACACACACACACAGAGTGAGAGGCTTGCCGTGAAATCCTACTCCCCTGAGCAGGGGTGAAATGCGGGTCTGGCTCGCAGTGACCTCTTCGGTTTCCATGGTTACAGCGGACTATAAATAAAACAGGGTTTTTCTCCAGGCAGTTTGGTGGGCCTGCTAGTACTACACTTCCCTCTCTTTCTCGCTCTCATTTCCACCCTCTCTGTCTTTGTGGCGTTGTGGTTTCTCGGTACATAGCGCTGTGTGTCCTTCTCCTGTTAGCTGGGCGCAATCAGCCGAGCGCATAAAGACAAAGAGGCTTTCTGAAGAAGGCCTCTGTGTGTGTGTGTGTGTGTGTGTAGGTGTGTGTGTGTGTGTGTTGGCTGTATTTGTAATGGAGCGAGATCTTCTCTTTCAGAGTGTGACGCATGGGCGTGTGTGAACAGTGAGCTATAGATTACTGCAGGCCACACGGTGTGCGTGTGTGCCTGTGTGTGTGTGTGTGTGTGTGTGTGTGTGTGTGTGTGTGTGTGTGTGTCAGTGCCCGTAATAGCAGGATGGACTCTCTTCCGTTTCACTGCCACTCTGACTCATGCCTGCATTTCTGTGTGCGTATGTGTGAGGCCAAAGATAGCAGTGAGTGAGAGCTGTCTCACTACTCCCAGGTTGTGTATTTAAATTCAGTCTAGACACACACACACACACACACACACACTATATTCTATACAATCTTACACAGAGCACAAGACCTCTTTCCTTTATTATCCACATTTCCACACGGGTTCTGTGTGTGTGTGTGTATGAGTGTGTGTGCATGGTGTGTGTGCGTGAGTGTGTGTGCATGGTGCCTTATGATGGAGCGCCGCACCTCATGCCCAGTATTCCCGGGATAGGCTCCGGATCCCCAGTGACCGGATCCACAATGACCCTGAGCAGAAGAGGTTACTGAAGATGAGGTGTTGGTCAGTTTAATTTCACTCAACAGTGTCAAAACCGTTTTTTGTTCTGTTTTATTTTTTCTTTACTGCTCAAATACTGCAACAAACTTTGCAGCAACAGCTCCTCTCCCTCTCCCGAGAATACGTTTCATCCTTTCACTTTTTCCATCTCTCTCTCTCTCTCTCTCTTCATCTTTCTTTCACTGTCGTGCTCTCATGTTGTTTTCACAAAGAAAAAAAAGAGTCCTGGATTGAAAAATGGTGTGAGATTTTGAGGAAAATTCTGTCAAAATCATTGGTCTGGTTTTGTGTTGGCTTACCAGTGGAAAGTGTGATCTCCATCTATCACTCTCACGCTCTATCAGACTCTCTCTCTCTCTCAGCTGTGGGCTGTAAGGGGTTAAGTGCGTTCCTACTGCAGTCCCCTCGGCCCTCGGCCTCCTGCCCTCACTCTGATTAATCATGGAGGGGAAACGACGCAGTAGACCGTTACACGCACACACTTTCTCACTCGCACATTCTCTCTCTCTCTCACACACACACACGCACACACACACACGGTGGATCATTTTTCTTGCAGAGATTCGTTCTCTCGTTCTCACAGCAGACCGTTCCGCTCTTGCCTGCAGGGGAGATTGGGGGGGGGGGGGGCAATCTGTGTGTGTGTGTGTGTGTTTGCGGGTGGAATGAAGCAGCACATCCACAGTGGCCCTGTCACATGTTGCAGTTGCACAAACACACTTTCACTGACACACACACACACACACACACACAAACAGCGCTCTCTCTCTCTCTCTCTCACCAGGGGTCAGTGGAACTGAAGATCAGCTCAGCTCAGTCCACCAGGCGCTGCAATGTTTTTTCCCCTCTCTCTCTCCCTCTCTCTCTCGTTTTCTCTTTCTCTTTTTTCTCTCTGGGTGACAGAGAAAGAGAGAAAGCGAGCGACGGGAGGGGGGGGGGGGGGCCCAGGGCCGGGTCG
>JANDJT010000041.1:23477976-23490253 GCA_024331685.1 Stegophilus panzeri
GGTGGGGGGGGGGGGGGGGAGAGAGAGAGAGAGAGAGAGAGAGAGAGAGAGAGAGAGAGAGAGAGAGAGTGTGTGTGTCAATAAAACTTGGGAAATGACATGGGTTAACCTCAACCTCAGGCTCACCCAAACATTCAATCATCTGTCCTAGTCTTGTAATGATAAGCTGTTTTTATTGGCTGTAAATCTCCTCTGCTTGTAGAAAGCTTTCCTGACCAGGACACAGACCAGCTGAGGATACAATATATACATTATTTCCTCCTCGGTTGCAATTAAAGATGTATAAAATATCCGATTCTTTAAATCTCACTGTCTGTTAGCTTTTGCATATCTTGCAACATTTCACTAAAAAATGTCAGACATTTCCACTAAACAGGATTTGAACGTTTGAAATGCTAATAAATTTATCCTACGAAGTCGGACTTCTTTTTACTGTACGAGATCTGTTTAGCTAGGTTTTATTTAGAAAGACCGACAGTGTGCTAGTTAGCCAACGTTAGCTAGCTATACTGATAATGAGAACTCATCAGTATCGAAAAAGGTATCAGTTAGCAAACAAAGCTAGCTAGTATTATCAGCAGACACAGCTATAGATAGCTTAAGATCCTCTCTAAAAAAAAAAAATAATAATAATAAAAAAAGTATCATTAGCTAAGCTAAAATTCATACTAGAGGACAGAAAAACAATGAAATTGTCACAGTCCTTGATTGTTTCAGTTACTATTTAAGAGACACCAAAACGGTAGCATTTTCTTTTTAAGTTCTTTTTCTTTAGGTTTTTTTTTTTTTTGCATTCCATAACTAAACAAACAGGACTAACTAGTTGTAAATTTCCTTTCATGCTAACTAAAATTGAAATTTCTAGCAGTAGATCTGAGGTAAAGCAAAACAGCCAGCTTTCTTGTGTCTCTCTCGTTCTCGTATATTAGCTAGTTAGCTAATATAATCAGAAACTGCTAACTGAGTTTGCACAAACAAAATCCATTGGAGTGATGGAAAGTTTTTCCATCATGGATAAATAAATGTTTAAAAAGCAACAAAACAATAAGGTGAGCTATAGATTTACATTTACAATACATTTATTCATTTAGCAGACGCTTTTATCCAAAGCGACTTACAAATGAGAAAATACAAAACTTTGATTTGAAGTATATCGAAGTTTTGTAACTGATACTGGCAAAAAATACAACAAACAAACGCTAAGCTAAAGTATCATCAATAATGTCTTTGAATCAAAAATCAAGCGGAATGACACGGTGGACGGATGAGAACAGGATGGAGAGACAGATGCTGTTCAGATTCGGAGGAGCAGCCGGATGAGGGGATGGACTGTATTTTTAGCTTCTCCCTGAAGGCTTAGAGCCTAGAGCTAGCGATCTCTTTTTCTCTCTTTCCATCTCTCTCCCTCTCTCTCAGAGTCTCCATCACTCTCTTCATCTTCCTTTCACTGTCACTCACCTTCTCCATCTTTCTGTTGTGTCTCTCTCTCTTTGTCTCCCCCTCTCTGACTGTGGGTCTCTCTCTCTCTCTTTCTCCATGTCTGTCTCTCTTTATTTCTGTCTCTCACTCTCAAGCCAAGAAGGGTTTGTTTTCTCCCAGATGACATGATGCACCTTAAAACTCTCCTTCACCCGCTACTCCCACTTCCTTCTCCTTCTCACTTATGTTCTCGTTCTCTCTCCCCTTTTTATTTCTGTCTCTCTCCTGCTCTGTGTCTGCCCTTTGATCTGTACTTCCTCTTAATGTGTCTCTGTCCGTTCTTCGCAGCCGTGACCTGGTGACTGTGTTAGGCTGTCGCCATGGAGACTAGGGTGTAAGTCTTTTCTCTTCTCCCTCCCTCCCTCCCTCCCTCTCTCTCTCTCTCACACACACACACACACACACACACACACAAGTTCTCCTGATCTAAATGAAGGTAAAATTACACAAATCGTTCCAGAGTAGTACAATGTGCAGATGTGCGTTATATAAAGAGTCTGATACTGATGTGACCGGCAGTTCAGCAGACTTTACACATCTGAGACTGTCGGAGTTTAGTTTTGTTCACTTTAATATAAAACAGCTTGA
This sequence comes from Stegophilus panzeri, assembly GCA_024331685.1. Classification (NCBI taxonomy): domain Eukaryota; kingdom Metazoa; phylum Chordata; class Actinopteri; order Siluriformes; family Trichomycteridae; genus Stegophilus; species Stegophilus panzeri. The sequence continues at coordinate 23,480,044 of JANDJT010000041.1, forward strand.
TAGCTGTGTGTGCAGTGAGTACTTTTATACACAGCTTTAAAAAAAAAAAAAAAAAAAAAAAAAAAAAAAAAAAAAAATTCTACCAGGTCAACACTATTACGTGAAAAACTTGTGGTTTTCAAAATTAGCCGACAGATTGTTGGCTCTATGAAGAACCTTGGAGGGTTCTATGAGACACAAACCTACAGTAAGATGCCTTTAGGCTGCATTGCCAAGAGTGCAGATATTTGGAGGTTTCCTATGCAACCGTTTCTTCATCATCATCATCTTCACATTCAACTCATTGAAATGTCAAGTAAATATATCAGATAATTGAGATAAAGATTATATATATCAAATTCATTTAAAAGATTTTCATATATTTTCCAATAGAATAATTAATTAATCAATTATAATTAATTTTGATACTATTCAAGCTTCATTACATTATACGTATTTGGATATTTTCATGTTGCCAGTAATGCTGTTACACTGCAAACCCTTTTTGCATTAATTTTTTTTCCTCTTTTAACTCGACACGCCCTGGTTCTTTATACACACACGTATATAATCCGTAGATACCAGTTTCCATGTTTCTGTGATAGGGAAATTATTAAAACAGGAAACAGGAAACTGTGGGAACATTTAGGGAGAGTACACACAGTCGTGGGCCGTGATCAGTTGCACAACACTGCAGACAGAGCTAAAATTTACCGAGCAGACAGACGAACCCGACGAACTAGAGACTGACCGTGTGAGCGCTATTCAAGGAAGCACCGTCTACGGTGTCAGAGCAGAATTAGACCCAGCTGAGGAAAACGAACGCAAGAGGCAGTTAGAACCTGCTCCTAGATCAGTTGTACGGTATCTCTAATGATTCAGGTAGGGGAGTGCTACTCATTCGCAGCCCTGCTTTATTACATGTCGTTTAGATCATCGGCTCATTATCCTTTTATTGAGGATTATTTAGGAGTCATAATAGGAAGATTATGATGTGCAGAAGTACATAGCAGCAAAACTGGGTTTTTAAAAGAAACTGGTTTAATCTCGCTGTGAAAAAAAAAAAAAATGACCGCTAGAAGTGATCTCTCGGACAGTTTCACTATATATCCACTGGATGGCACTCATTTCTCAATACACATGAAAAAATTCGCCAGAATCACACCCAGCACAAAGTTGTTTACTTCAGTAAATAACGTGGCCTCTTATTTCGAGCACATTAATAATAATAAATTTTTAAATAAAAAGATACTGTAATATTTCAGCTATTAATTTTAGTCCTATTAATTAACTCGCTATGGGAACGCAATGAAATGTGTTTCACTCCTGAAGGAATTCTGACTAATCCCACCCACCTGCGATATTTTCTAAACACACTTAGTTTGTAAAAAATATTAAACTAATTAGTCATTTTATCCACCATGACGATAATCAATATGAGTGAATGAATGAATAGCTGCACACCGACTTGTTTTACGCTCACGTGTTAAACAAGGCCTTTCTTTGTCTCGTGAGCTTCACATCTGACCATCCCTTACTCCTTGCACGTGTTTAATTTGGGGTATGGTAAAGCTTAAACGTTTAACTTTGCACTCATTTACCTCTTTCCTGTACGTCTTGCTCCACGGCGCTTTTCTGCAAACCCATCTGGTTCAGTCTCATCACTGCAGATGCCTCGCTATCTGCCCTGTATGATTTGGGTGTTCTCAAATTTGAAGACTCATCCTTTTGGTTCTTGAGCTCTTCTGTGGAGTGACTGTTTTGTTGCTGGATGTCTGGAAGTGTATTGGAGTGGTCGATCCTCTCTGCTTTCTGTAAATGTAACAGTATACAGGAAATAAACACAGACACTGGGTACAGTCAGTATGAAGTATAGGCTATGTACAGCTCAAATGCCTGATTGAAACACGTGTAGATACAAGCGATTTCTGCCAATTGGTTTATTTTATGGGTCCGGCTTGGCAGTGCAGCGATTATGATATTGATATTATGATAAATTATGTCATGATTCACACTTACTACTTCTCTTTCGAACACTGACTGACTCAATTGTTGCTTAGAAATTGGATGTTAAAATCTACATCTTTCTTTTTTCCCCCTCCTCAATCATTAATGGATTTTTTTTTTAAATAAATGAATTAATATAATCATGGAAACCACAGTATTTTGATGTTACGCTGTTGTTTTGAAGGCAGTTTGGTAGTATGTGTTTTACATGATGGAGAACGTCTCACTTATTGTTAGATTTTTGCCATATTGTGCATAAACAGGTGTGTGTGTATTTAATTTCAGGGTACTCATGGACGCCATACATTGTCAAACACACATGGTGTATAGGCATGTTAAATGAAATCTCAGCCTCAGATGCTTTGTCCAGGGGCTACAGAGTGTCTGATGTTCTACTTTTGTACACATTTCTGGACACAAGCTTCAGAATCTGGACCTCTATCTAACATCACTTTCATGTCAAACAGTTTAAACTGAAAAGAAGAACGCTATAATCACGTTAATTTAAATTGCTGGTTATATTTAATGGACATGGGAATGGCATAATTACTGCACATAATTACAAAAAAAAAAAAAAAAAAAAAAGCCACAAGGTTGGAATATAGATGAAATTTAATTAAGCTGTATTGAACTGGTGTACTTATACATACGTTGAACAGTAGCTCTACCCCAGGCTTACTGCGGTCCTCCTGGATTACTCGGTTGTCCAGGCTGCTTTTGAGATGACCAGTAATCTGAGGTCTGTTCAGAAAAAAAACAAAAAAAAACAAACACACCACTGCTGTGAGAGTTTATCATTACTGGAATTTAAAGGAATTACATCAAATGTCTGCCATTTTCCTCAGAAGACGTCTAATACTTGCTACTACTTTAGGCCTATAGCTGCAACACAGAAAGAAACAAGGGAATTTCAGTCGTGTCTTGGTATGAGGTAAGGGGATTCACTGTATGTCATTTATCATTTATATATTACTTTAAATTGTGCGCGTGTGTTAAAACCTGCCTGATTCTTGATAAAGTCAACAACAAAACACTGGATAGTAGAAGCCAACAACCCGCCTTTTTCTATTTCAATAATTAGCTGGAATGAAAATCCTTCTGCTGCCATTCAGGCTCTTTACTCTCTGAATTACATGCCATTTGCTTGAGTAGGTTCATCCTGTTACTTTCTTGTGACTGGAGTCATTGACGTGAACAATGACCTTTACAGGACTAAAATAACCTCATCACTAGTGTACACCTGCTATTCAGGAGAGGTGTAGCCTGTTGTTTTCCTGACCTCCCTGTTACCTCTGAGTGACACCATACCTGTTGGAGGTGTTGAGGTTGTTCTCGTGCTTTTCCCTGAGTCCAGACAGGAGGAGTTTGGACGATTTGAACTCATCCGTCTCACCGATAACACACACTTGCACGTCTCCATCTCGTCCCAGGAGCCAACTCACTTTCTTAAAAGTGGCTAAAAAAAGAGAAAGAAAGAAAATAAATAGAACACATCATTACACCACACCTCATACACATCAGGGTTATGTGATGAATCTGTGATGTCTCAGATGCTCTGATGTTGCACACAAATAGCATGTAGTATTCGAGAAATTTAGGTGGCAACTAATTTATATAAATTATTTTTAAGTGCTGAAAATGCGATAAGGGGGAAAAAGAAAAGAAAAAAAAAAAAAAAAAAAACCAGACGAGAGCACTAATGAAGAGTCGTTCACGACCGAGTCGGCTCTTTTACTGAACGCTGATTGAGAGTCGACTCGTGAAAGGTAAGATGTGTTTGAGTGGTGTGTATGGGAGGGAAAATAAGAGTAATCACTGGTCAAAATACCACCAACTCAGTTTAGAAGAAAAATGGCAACGAGCAGTTTGGAAACTAAAAGAGTCGATGCTTATCGGTGACCCAAATGATCTGACTGCCTGAAAAAAGCCGAAATTCGCATCAAAACTAAACCAGAGTCACCACCAGAGGGCGGTGTGATACAACAAACGAATTGTGTTACCAATTGGGCGAATTTGGTATTCCGGTTACATGGCTTTAACACTACAACAATTTGTGACATATATATATATATATATATATTTTTTTTTTTTTTTTTTTAATTTTTTTATTTTATTTAAAACAACCACAAAACACCACCTACATTAGTCCAATAGCTGTAATAACAGTACAATTTTAGAGATACTAGCATACCAGATGCATCTACCTTGTAGTTATCCTCAATAGTTATTTTAGTAAAGTAAATAAACCATACAGCTCATTTTGCAGGTGTATAATTAGAGGTTATGGATGAGTAGAGGGGCTAATCCTGGCCTGAAAGCATACAAGGTGCTGGGGCTGGTAATTTCAATGGCCTCCTCCATCATAACATCTAGTATTAAGCTGGTGCTGAATGAGCTCAGGTAAGTATGGATTCATTTACATGTGTAGGTTTTCAAATTCAGAGTCTTATAATTAAAAAATAAAGAAAAAAAAAAAAAAAGACATTTGTGGGTGATTTTTTTGGGGGGGATTTTCATTGGCAGGGGTTTACCAACACTGCTCTGAATAGATATTTTGTATTCCTATATATTTCCAGTGTGGATCTGAGAACAGCGAGTTTGTAAATGTGATAATGCCTGGAAATTAAGGGTCCTTCTTCAATGTTCAAGCACTCCTTCAACCGCAACTTTATTTATATTTACATCCATGCATATTGAACTTGTTCTATTCTCCTTAGTGATACAGTAATGTAAAGAACACTATGGTGCTGTAATACTTAAAGCATCTGCTGCCTGTAAGGTGAACTGAAATTGCAATGAAAGCATGGACAAGCATTTGTTTTTTTTTTTAACCCAAGCAACCCCACCCCTATTGATGAAATGCTGTAATTTTTCCTTAAAAGGCAACAATTAAAAGGCATACAGAGCTAAAACTGGGGGTGGAGCTTGTTTCTGGGCCAGAAAAACCATGTGAACAGAAGACAAAACAAGAAACCAGGCAACTCGATTATTCCAAGTCATAGGTACTTTTCAAATGATGAGTATTATAGGCCTAGATATAGAATTAAAATTTACAAATGGCACCTTTAAAATGTTATTTTTCATCATTTAATGTTGTTTTCTTAAAATGGTGACTGAATTGCAGACTTAACAGATGCTGCATGTTAGGTTCTTTGTTTTTTTTTTGTTTTTTTGTTTTTTTTAAAAAAAAAAAAAAAAAATTATACAGGTACCATAGTTCTAGAGAATGTTTAAAACCTAAAAATAGGACATTTGTTACTTTAATTATTTAATTTAAAAATTAGTATTTGACTACACACTCTAGAGATGTTCTATGTTGAATTTTTGAATGCATGAGGTAGCTAAAAAATTATATTATATTACTCTATACATGTACATGAAGAAGACACTAATCAGCTGCAACATTTGTTTTTATAAGGAATCTTTTAAAATTCTGAGTATTATAGGTTTAGGGACACTTAAAATTGACAAACGTCACCTTTAATGTGATTGTTCATTTTTTTTAATGTTTGTTATTTAACGATTTTTGACCCTGATTGAATTTTAAATCTACCCAAGCTAGCCAAGCAGTATTTTATTACTCTGTTTGTGTATGTAAAAGTACAACAATACAATTGAATTGGATTTTCAACACACACGCTCAGGATTCCTTCACCACTCCATTACCGCATGTAATCTACACGTTTTTCTTCATTAGTGCGCAGGTTACCCTCCACTGTATTCCACTGTGATATAACCGTATCATATTGCGCACAAACTAACGTCAGTGTCTGCTCACATGTCACATGATTAATGATCATTAGTATGGTTGTGTTTACATAACACTCTAAAGGGAAAGATACCTTCAAAACATCAGGGACAGCATGTAGCTTAAATACAAAACAAAGCAGCATTCCATGATAGGAGTCCAGGTTAGGAGAGGGATGGGCAGTGAGCACTCAGCGAATCAGGTAAAATTCAGCAGGCTGGAGTGTGTTACAATGAGAAGTTATTGTTATTATTGTTACTAAAGAAACCTTGTTCTCCGTGTGATGTAAGCATACCGGAAAGGGGGGTGGCGGTGAATGCATGACATTAACTCCCTGATCTTCAGCATCAAAAAATTAACCTACATCCACATACTCCATCTCATACCCTCCAGGCCTCATGGAGATCACCATACCCCTAATTAGCATGATGCATCAGGCGGGACATTCATAACAACAAAATGCTACTGATGCCAATGCAAAAGAGCATACACGCAAAACAATTTTTTACAAAACACAAATGCAAATCTTTAAACATGCAAGAAGTGCACTGGGGCAGAAAGAACACATACAAAAATGTGCCATGAAAACAAATCAGCAAATTTAAAAAAAAAAAAAAACACAAAACACCTGTGCCATAAATACAAGCATGTAGGATTATAAGCACAAACTATCCTGCTTGGTTCTGAATGCAGACCAGTTGCTGGGTACATCTGCCATGTAGTTACACACACTGGTCATTTTATTAAGTACATCTACCAAATGAGAAGTACAGGAGCCAGTATTGGCCCTTTTGGTTTGGTGCTTGATGTAGTTTTATGAGAGTCAAGTCGGGTACTAAGAGGACGCATGTGTCAAATACTAGTCCATAATCAGAGCTCTGATATTGGTATTGTATACAAATGGGCCACTTATACTTCAGACTGCACTACAACAGTAGGTTTAACTGACAAAATGAACAAGGACTGTAAATCCAAGTTAAATGTTGCCAGTGTATTTGGTACTCAGTGTAAATAGTTATAAAATATTTAATAAGAATTTAAAAAATTCCTATCAAAAAAAGCACTGCACAGCCTCTTTAAGGGTCATGAAGGTAACGTTTGCATTTTTCATTCCATTTTTGAAATGCCACAGTAGAGTTAGATTTGTTTATCAGTCATCCAGATCACCGAAGTGTCTTGTTCTAGTCAGTCAAGGTCAAGGAACTGATGGGTAGAACTTGGATGAACTTAAACACAAAAAAACAAATTAAATTGTAACAAATCAAGTCATGTTGACGTCATGTTTCATAGAAAACAGTCTAATTTCTCTAATTTGCTCATTCCGGTTTTTTTTTGCTTGCAAGTTTTCTATGTTGTATTATATATTTACTGATGTTTGTTGTGTTTCATAGGTGCAGCTACTTTCAGATTCATGCCTGTGCTTTGCACAGATTAGCACACGTGTTAAATTTTTTAGTATGTGGTGGACATAGGTCACATTACTGTGTCACCATTACAATTTGGCAATTTGTAAACACACAAACAGCGCATGTGAAGAGCAGGGTCGCCGTGCTTTTGGATAATGAAGGTGTGTGCACATGTATGTGTCTTCCACCGTCGATCGCGTCAGTGGGTTTAACCACACAGAACTCATTTGAATGTTTGAACACTTGAGGAGCTGTATTGTATTTCAGCCTGAGGCATAAAGTCAGGGTACATAACATCCAGACTGAGAGAGAGAGACAAAGAGGGAGACCACTGAGTATGCGTCTTACACTTAGGCAAGTGGAGAGATTTCCCAGGTTTATTTTTTAACACATCTGACAACACACCAAACAGCAAAGTGTTCAGTTTTCTTGCGACGTAATCGTGGAGAACGTTGTTATATTTGGATTTTTAAGGGCTTCACCTGTTGCGGAATAGGACAGGTGCAAACTCCAGTTTCACACTACTGTGTACACAACTCGTCAGCCAACAGAAACACCAGCAGTGTGTCCAACCAGGTCAGATTTCATACCTAATGCTGAGTCAACATCTACTCAGACCACTGATGCAGTGCTGACGCATAGAATGCACCAACAAAAGCATGCTTTACAGACCGACTCGGACTAATAATAAAAACAAGACAACAGAGCACAATAAAGAGCACTATATTCAGCAACGCGACCAGTGACGTGAATTCAACCTGAGCTCAACAGTACTACAGCCAGGAAGAGCCTCAACCCAAGACCAACCCTGTCCAATAGAATAGGCACAAGTCACAAACCACATGATTATATAAGAAACAAAAAAGCATCCATTTGTTGCGACGCTTTTAGACCACAAGTCACTAAACGCCCTTAGATCTAAAGATAGATACAGACACGCAACATTTTCTAAATAAGAAATCGGCACGGCAGAGAATGTGGATGTACCAGATTCCTGAGATTATGCAGGTCTAATATGGTTTTCTTTCTTGAGGAACATGTCCCCAAGTTCCCCCTCGAGATATTCTGCAGGCTAGATGCTTCGCATTCCGTACATCCTCACCTATTCAGCTGTTGTGCTCCTTATGGTGTGTACGCCAAGCTAACCCTCATTTGAAAAATAAAAAATAAAACCATTACAAACATTTCAAACCTGTAAGGTGCACCAGGAGGCAAAAACAAATGCCATTTGATGCTCTTTATCTACAGTTTGACATGCAAGTACACTGTGTGAGAGTTATGAAAAGCTTGAATGGAATTCAAAAGGAGTTTAGTTATGATATAAAGACCAAACATGGTATGCATGTAAAGGGGAAAAAATTAAATAATTTACTTAAATTAAAATGACATGTGATGCTACATAATTAAAAATGATGGCACGTGCAATTTCAGGGCATAATAATATTTTCAGGGCATGTTAAAATGCACCATTTTCACACAATCATGTGCGTATGTGAAATGTATGTGATTTCTTTTTTTGTTAGGGTGAGAGAATCCAAAGCTTTTTCAGAAGTATACCTAAATGTTGATGGCATTTTAAAGGCATGCAAGCTATCAGAGAGGATTTAAAGGATATTTACAACGCATTTGTTTTACTTGAGATAATGAAGGAATGTCTGTGAAACCTAACACACTAAACATTTTGTCCAAATGGTATGCAAAATCCCGAGCACTCAACTGTATATACGTCATGGGAGATGTCCAGGAAAACAGGACAGGGTTTGTTTAAAGTGTTTCAATGCAGCTACAGCTGGAGAATGTCAGAGCAGTTAATGAATCCCAAGAATCTCATACTAAACTCAGATTTCCTGTTAAATCATACCAGATGTGAAGAGATAAGCACTCTTGTGTGACGAGTGACACTCGGCTTTATATCTGATGAATGTAGGTGATGTTCTGATGTGCTTTAATATGTTTTGCTTTGGTTAAGGTCACAAAGGGTCTAATCATGCTCTACGAGTGAATCCAAAATACAAGAGCATTATCTCACTGACCCCCTTTTGAACGTTATCTAAAGCAAAGCCAGTAGTTTGGAAGGCAGCGATACATATGTATGGCAGCAATACATATAACGGACATCCTGATGTTTGTATTATTGTGAGAAAAGCCTTACATTTCTTTGGCCTGGGCTTCTCCATTCTGCCTTCCTTCTCCTCCTTCTCCTCTCTCTCCTTCCAGCGGCGAACTTGCTCTTCTCTCATCTTCAGGAACAGCGTCTTCTTCTGCTCCTCGTTCAGTGCCTCCAGGATGTCCGGGTCGACGTACATGTTTGTGAGAATTTGCTGCAGCATATTGGATTGTGTGTATGGGGCCCGGTTCAAAGTGTTTGTTAAACACGAGAACGTGTATTTGCAGGTAAACAGGAAGCACTGGTGCAAATGTGATTGTTCAGTTTTTTCCCCCCTCTCTTCCTTTTCCTCTCCTCAAGAGAGAATTACTCCTATCCTCCTGCAGCTGGCCCCAATTGTTTCGGCTCTGCTCATTCCTGGCACGCACGATCACCGTATATTGGTGTGTTTTCTGAAAAAGACAGTCAGGGAAAGAAACAAGAGGAGGAAGAGGAATCAGTTACAACACTGGTGTTATTTGGCAAGCTTCCATTTCTTTTTTTCCCCCTGGTTTAACTCAGGATGGAACAGTTTAATTAAAAATGGCGTCTTTCTGGACAAATGCCACAGATTAGCATTATTGTGTTACCATGAATCAAATTTGTTTGTAACTGTATGTAACTGCTTTATCTTGGTCATGGTGGATCTCAGGAACACTATGCCTGAAGCAGGAATACATCTTGGATGGGATGCGAGTGCACGTCAGGTCAACATGCACACACATCCATAACTATGGATGATCTTGATCGGAGCATCAGTAATGAACACCATTAAACTAAAGCGTTTTGCATCTGACCGGTAAATGAAGTCACCCAATCACATACTATATGAGATTATTCAGATATCTACACAATATACACAGAGCGGTTCGAGAACTGACTCCAGCCCAGAACCATGACAGTGGAAAATGTCTAATAGTGTAG
>JANDJT010000041.1:23490353-23513217 GCA_024331685.1 Stegophilus panzeri
GTGATAAATAATCGAGATCTCAATATTGATCAAAATAATCGGGATTATCATTTTGGCCATAATCGTGCAGCCCTAATTTAGAGTCAACAATCCAGAGGAAACCCACTCGAGCTCAGGATTAAACCCAGGGAGAGGCTGCACCACTTTGCCCTCCCACCATGAGTTGACCAAAGCAACAAGCCCATTTTTAAATTAACCCAACAGCAAAACTCCAAACATCCAAATCACAACCACTGTACACAGCTTTTAAAATCCAACATCAGAACTAATGCAAAATGTTATGGAATATTTGAAAGTACCCTAACACCAGGGCTGTTTCTAGCTATAAACTGTATGAGTGCTTATTTAATGCCCCCAAACCACAGAGGGCCCTGCAAATAAACAGGCTACTTTAATCTTTAAAAGGAACACCTGTACCCATGCTCATTCATGCAGTTATCTAATCAGCCAATCATATGGCAGCAGCACAATGCATGAAATCATGCACATGCAGGTCAAGAGCTTTAGTTAATGTTCACATCAAACATCTGAATGAGGAAAATAAGTGACCTAAGTGACTTTGACTCTAGCATGGTTGTTAGTGCCAGACAGGCTGGTTTTAGTATTTCAGAAACTGCTGAGCTCCTGGGATTATCTCTCACACACACACACACACACACACACACACACACACCAATCATTGTTATTTACAGAAGTGTGTGATGAACAAAAATCCAGTGAGCAGCAGTTCTGTGAGCACAAATACCGTGTTGATGCGAGAGGTTAGAGGAGATGGGTTCAAGCGAACTGGACCTTTACAGTAACTCAAATAACCACGCTTTACAACCATGGTAAGTAGAAAAGGATCTCAGAACACACAACATGCTTATCCTTGAGGTAGACTGGCTACAACAGCAATAATACTACTACTTGTATATTGATTTCATTGTCTTGTAACAAAATACAACCAGGTTTCACTATTCCAAAAAAGACCTACACTTATTTTTTTCCTTTCAGAAACCATGGGGGAAAAGAGACTTTTGCTCATGACTGTATCCTGGATAGGGAACTGGAGCAAGAGTGCATAGATATCATTAAAAACCATTTAACATGGATGAGGAAAATGTTTATAACAATACATACATACATACACACACACACACACACACACACACACACACACACACACACGGCCCTGATATATTTCTCCATCTCCTTATGTAACTTCGCACCTAACATTCTTTTCATACATTTTGACCTGCTTTTCTTACAGCCCACAGGCCATCCTCAGAGAGAACATTGAGTCCTCTAGGCAGATGGTGCTCACTATACATCAAACATCCTTTGCCTTTTAGCCTTAAGCTCTTATCGATCAGGGTGAATGAGTGTCTGAAAGTAAGAATGTGTGGAGAAAGAGAAAATCCCAGAACACACTACATGCTTAACCATGAGGTGGATGGGCTACAACAGCAGCAGACCACATTGGCTTTCACTCCGGTCAGCTAAGAACAGGAATCTGAGCCTGCAGTGGGCACAGACTCACCATAACTGAACAGCTGAACATTGAAAAAAGCACTATGGGATATACTATTAGCCCAATTTCACAGGAAAACTGTGGATGTGGCAACACTGAAGCTAATATTGTTCCATTAAGGAAAAAGGTATTAACTGCTACTTTGTATGACAGCTTAAAGCACTTAATTTGGGGGTGTTCCTTGGCAGCTAAGAAGATCATTTTATTCCATGTTTTATCTATTGAAAAAAATGACAGCAAAAACAAACAGTTACTCAAGTTGGAGTATTACTCAACACTAGCTAATACCTCCTTTAGCTTTAGAAGAACAGAATATCTGGTTATTTTCTTGCATTTGTTGTTTGCAATTAGTGTCAGCCCAATACCTGGATTGTATCAAGGGTCCTGCTTTGATGAAGAGGCCATACTACTTGTTTTGTGTGTGTTTAAATATCTGTTAGTATTGTCTCAAAAGGTGTTTGAGAGTAATGCTGGGTGATTAATATGGAGCAAGTTAGCTAAGCTGTAGATTAAAATGAGATGTGTGCACTTTAGTTAAAGTGTCCTGGGCAGCTAGTTAAGCTAACTTTGTGCTTGATAGTCTGCTAACAATTTTGTCAGCTGTTTACTGTGTTTAGGCACTTAAATACTAAAAGGGCACAGTATGAAACTTTGTCAAGCTGTTGCTCAAATCTTGTCTTGTTGTGACTTTGTAGGCTTCGGCTATGTTGATTTATCTGTCTTGCCAAGATTACAGAGTAATGCTCTCAAGGGTGCTAGCTATTAGATAACGATGTTTGGCTTTAAAGTTGCCAGCTTGATTTTTAGCCTAAAGTAACATTAACCTGTCTGGCTTTCAAAATATTCATTCCTCAAAATCTCTTCTAAAGAGCTTCAGACCTTCAAGTTAGCTCTGTTAGCACAAAGGCTAAAATATAAGTCCCTTTCTATGTTTAGCTAATTGTAATTGCAGGTTAAATGGACACTAGACGGTTAAAAAAAAAATAGAACATGGTAAACATGCATATCGTATGCTCGCAGTTTAAGTGCTCATTTCAGGATTGTGCTGGGTTTGTGAGCATGACCTCTGTTTCATATGATCCCAGCTGCATTTCCTGACCTCTGTGTGTGGTGACAAAAGCCAGTCTGTTTCAATACAGTCCAGTTTCTGTCCTCTTAGTGTTCTCTGGCCTTTCAGTTGCTGCTGAGCCACTCTTTTCTCTCACTCAGTCGCTTTATTTACTCATTGCTCATTATCCATTCATCCACTGGCTAGTTGTTGGTCTGGTTTGCACAGTTTACAGGATCCTCCTGCAGTCTCCATTTTCAGTCTTCCTGATTCTTTGTCTGATGGTCACACATATCAGAAAAGCTCCCCATGCCTTTACAGCACCACTCTTTTCAAAAGTAAACTTCACCACATGTATCCTCCTCTGTGAGCTTTTCACCAAGACAACAAAGCCAGTTCAAGTGCAACACCACAACTTCTTCTTCTTCTTCTTATTTTTTTTTTTGCCTAACACTTACATTAACTTAACAATGTGTCTGGAACAACCATCATAACAGCTCAATGTTTTAATCCCAAAGCTAAGCAGGAAAAGCTGTGCAACATGCAGAAACATCCAGCTGAGACAAACAATGGACTACAGCAAGACTGAAACATTCACAATGTTCAAGACTACATACCCCCCCCAAAAAAAGACTGAAAGGACTTTTGTTTTGTCTAACAAAAACAAAACAAAGAAAAGTAATGCTAAGAAGAGTAATAACTTCATATGTTTGTTTGTTTTTTGCTAAGAGAAATGAAAGCAAAGACATACTCACATCCAAAGTGAAAGGCACAGAGTCAACAGGAGTTAGTTTGTGTGGTGTGGTGTTTCTCTCACTCACGCCTTTGTATGAGTGGTGTGGTGTGGAGTGACATCACAGCTTTTCTCTTTGTTTCTCCTTCCCGCCTCCTCTCTCTCTCTCTCTCTCTCTCTCTCTCACTCTCTCTCTCTCTCACTCACTCACACACACACACACAGAGTCTCCTCCCCCTACTTAGAGGTTTCTTGGCTTTTTGTTTTTACTTTATACCTTGAGATGCATTTAAAATGTATGAAAGGTGCTATATTAAAGTTTATTGTTATTATTATTATTATTATTATTAGCATTGCCTCTTCACAGCTCCAGGAATCAGTCCTGAGCTACTGTCTGTATGGCATTTGCATGTTTTCCCTGTGCCAGTAAGAGAACTGAGTCCATTCTGCCCTAAGGTGTGAAAGAGTGTGTGAATGGTGCCCTGCGATAAACTAGTGCCCCATTCCGGGTGTATTTCTGCTTCATGCCCTGTGCTCATGAGTTCCACCTTGATCAAATAAATGAAATGTAGTTGTATTGTGTATCGCTATCAGGTTCTTAAATAGCCTCTAGTCCATTCATCCTCTTATTCGTAATGTTACTGAGTCTATTTACACACTACTTTAGTACAGAACAATACTTTGGCTTATTTCCACTTATTCATATTGTTTTCTATGTACTTATATTGTATTTTGTGTATTCTATTCATCTTTATTAACCACTTTTTTTCTGGGCAGGGTCATGGTAGATCTGGAAGATCCATCCATCCATTTTCTGTATCACTTATCCTACACAGGGTCACCAGGAGCCTGGAGCCTATCCCAGGGACCTCGGGGCAGGCAGTGGACACCCTGGATGGGGTCCCAACCCATCGCAGGGCACAATCACACATCACATGCTACGGACAATTTAGAAATGCCACTGTCTGTGGACTGGTGGAGGAAACCGGAGAACCTGGAGGAATACACCAAAACACAGGGGGAACATTCGATCCCCCAGTCATGGAGGTGCGAGGCAAATGTGCTACCAACTAAGCCACCTTAAATTAGGTTGGTAATTATTGCTCTTGTGTCATGTTTTTGTGTGTTGCATATTTTGTGCCTTATAATGTCAAGCATAGGCAAATTTCAATGTACTTGGTGTGTAACACAGTGACATTGTCTGTATCTGTTTTCAGATTTAAAACTGAAGTGGGCGGGGTCTAAACCATGCATTTTTTTTTTCAAAAAATATAGATATGACCCCAACCACTATGCCTCAGGAAACGTTGAAAAAAAAATAAATAAATAGAACAGAAACAAGATTGGCAATACTACTGCATGGTGTGTGAATTCTGGCTCTCGCAGTTCCTCAACCTCAGCTACATCACCCGAGTTCATATCCTGCTCGCACAGTTATTATTTTTGTTTGTACCTTCATGCGATACAAATTGATCACAAAGCAAATTTAAACCATGGTAACACTGACCATCAGTTACTAAAGATGCTGTAAATCCAACGTGATCTTTTTTGTCCCGTGTGCTTCAAATTTGATGGCTCCCTCACTCCCGCATGAAAGGAAAAAACTTCTTGTCTAACACGTTGGTTTTGTCCTGCAGGATCCTAGACCTGGTTCTAGTCTCAATCAGATGCCCTGTGAAAAAAAAACTAATAACATTTTCTCCCCTATTCATAACTGTATTTTTTTCCATTGGGAACTCTTTCAATATTCCAAATCTCCAGTTTCTTTTTAAACACACGATAGGTACATTTCCCTGTGACATATATAATAATTAATTATCACCCATAATAAAAGGAGGAAATCATTTTCTATTAACAATGACTGCTCTCTTCCTGTAGCGAATGGATTCAGTCCAAAATACACATCAATTCCAGGAAACTGATTGCTCCAGAGGTGGTGAAACAGCAGATAGTGTTGTTGCCTCCGTGGTTCTCTGGTTTTATCCTGAACTCGGATTACTCTCTGTATGAAGTTTCACGCATTCTCACTGTTTCTGTGTGGGTTTCCTCTGGGTTCTCTGGTTTCCTCCCACTTCCCACAAACATGTCAGTATGTGAATTGGCTATGCCAAATTGCCTCTATGTGTGAATGTGTGTGCGTGTGATGTAGTAGTACATGGGACACCAAGGTGCATTCCTGCCTCACACCCCAAGTTCCTGGCACAGGCTGCGGATTCACTGTGACTCGGACCAGGATAAAGTGATTACCGAAGATGAATGAATGATATTCTCTAATAACTTGTTAGTCCACCTTTGTCTTTATAACTGCTTCCAACCTTTTTCATATCCTTTTAACAGCTTGTGGAGCCTCTCCGTTATAGTAATCTGTGTTATTACTCAGCCAGATGCATTCTTCAAATCAAAAATGCAAACCAAGAGGGCCATGCCAAAACTACTTCAGACTACTTTTCAATTGATTTTACTGTCTTGTAACAAGATACAACTGTGTTTCGCTTTTCCAAATTGGAGGTACGCTTTTTCCTTTCCAAAACCATGGGGGATAGAAACTTTTGCTTATGGCTGTATCCTGGATCGGTAGCTGGAGCAAGAATGCATGAATATCATTAAAACCATTCAGCATCAAAGAGAAAATGTTTGTTAAATGAAAAAATATTTCTTTTCTATTTTTGTTGTGCAGGACTCTAATTTATTTCTCCTTATGTAACTGTCTCCTTATGTAGCTTCTCATCTAACATTCTTTTCATATTCTTTTCATTCCATATCTCCTTTTATTACTGCCTCCAGGTCATTCTCTGAGTGAACATTGAGTCCTCTGGGCAAATGGTGCTCGGTATACATTACCAAACAGTACAGCCTCAAGCTCTACTGATCAGGTTGAATGAGTGGCTTAAAGTAAGAATGTGTGAAGAAGGAGAACATTTGGGGGTAGCGTGATTAATTGGGGCTATATAGGGCCATATTTAACTAGTCTCTAGTAGTTTGAGTGTTTCTCACCTCTCCTCAGTTCACCCTGTCCTTTTAATCAACAAGTGATGAATGGAAAAAGACAAGTTTATTTTGATCTAAACATACAGCATGAGCCCTTAAAGGAAAACTCTATCACTCTGAAATCTAATCTTGAAGCTCCACATCTATAGTGATTTTCAGATGAAAATAACAGATACTCTTTGTATGCAAAAATGGAAGTCTTATATCGAATGTCTAATTTACAGATTACTGAGTTACGGTTACTGATTTCCATCAGTAAAGCTATCTTTTTAGCCTTTCAGTGGTATTTGTCAATTAAACTCTAAATCTATATAACCCTTTTTGAGATTTTTGAGGGACTACTTAATTTGTGGTACTCAGGTGAGTCTGATGACTAGAGACTTTAAGAACCTCCATCCATCCATCCATTTTCCATAGCAATTATCCTACACAGGGTCATGGGGAAGCCTGGAGCCTATCCCAGAGAACTCGTGGCACAAGGCAGGGTACACCCTGGACAGGGTGCCAGCCCATCGCAGGGCACAATCACAGACTTTTCCAGATAATTTGGAAATTCCAATCCGCCATCAGCGCATGTCTCTGGACTGGAGGTGGAAACCCTGAAGCACAGGAAGAACATGCAAGCTCTGTGCACACAGGGCGGAGGTGGGATTTGAACCCCCAGCCCTGGAGGTGTGAGGCAAACATGCCTCTAAGCCACTAAAATTGGATGAAACACAAAAAGAGCATCTTTGTTAAGACTTTCTTACATCTTCCTCCCCCTCACACACTTCTTGTTAGAGCACAATGGCTGTAGTTTTCAATTCATGTTACACAGTTGCACATATTAAACATCTATTGACTATATTAAGCAAGTAAACCTCCATTATGAGTAAGTTTCAATAAGTGTTTTCTGTTCCTTTCTCAATACAGAGAAATGTTGAAATTGCCCATATGCTACAGTTAAATATGAAGAAGATTGAGACACACAAGAGTTTTCTTTTAAAATGTGTGAAATGTGGAGTGTTAAGTGCGGTTAGAGCGATGAAAAGTGTCGTAGAATGAGCAGGAATTGAATATTGTAGAGCCAGAGGAGAAAATAAGGGTGATGAGGCTGTCTGTGTGTGTGTGTGTGTGTGTGTGTGTGTGTGTGTGTGAGAGTGTGTGTGTGTGTGTGTGTGTGTGTATTGAGAGTTTGTGCAACAGAGGAGAGTTTGTTAAGGAAATGCAATCATGAAAAAGAGAAATAAAAGAGAATGATTATATTACTCACTCACTTTCAGTAAGCACTTTATTCAGGGATGCAGTGGATCCAGAGCCTATCCCAGGAACACTCGGTGTGAGAGGGAAACGCACCCTGGTTGGGTGTCCATTACAGGGCACCATTCACACAATTATCTTAGTCAATCCACCTAGTGGCATGTTTTTGGAAAGTAGGAGGAAACTGGAGAACTCAGAGGAAATGTGCATAACTCCTCACTGACAGTAACCTGAGCTCAGGACCCCTGGGCTGTAAGTAGCACCATGTCAGTATTACATTAGATTAAACTGGATTATAGAATATTATTTGTCACAGGGAAACCCCAAATAAAAGAATGAGATAATTTCCTACTAACATCAACAGTTCTCCTCCTGTGTTTTTCCTTGGTCCAGTCTGAAAAAAACAAAAACCCACATAAAATTATCCATCCATCCATTTTTTGTCCCGCTTATTCTACACAGCGTCGCAGGTAGCCTGGAGCCTATCCCAGGGAACTTGGGGCACAGGGTGGGGGACACCCTGGACCCGGGGGTGACCCATTGCAGGGCAGGGCAAAATCACACATACATTCACACACTACAGATAATTTGGAAATGCCAGTTAGCCTACAACGCATGTCTTTGGACTGGGTGAGGAAACTGGAGTACCAGTAAGTGAATTGGCTACAGTAAATTGCCCCTAGATGTGAATGTGGATGTGCATGATGCCCTGTGATGAGCTGGCATGTATGGACTGTCCCATCTCCTGCCCAATGTTCCTGGGATATGCTCCGGATCCACCACATCCATGGCCAGAATAAAATGGTTACGGAAGATGAATGAAAATGTGTATGTCTACTAAACTAAACTATCCAGGAGGAGGATATTTGTTTATTGCTGATTAAATATTCCAGTAATAACAGGAAATGACCTACATGTAAGTAAATGAAGGAGTAAGTAAATGTAATTTGGAAATGCCCTAACATAGGTTGAGTGGAGGTGCCCTCCCTTGCAAAGGAAATTAAATAAGGCTTACCAGGAAGGAAAGTACCTGTTTGGCTAGACTCACCTGCTCGACGTAGTTGTGTTTACTGTAACAGACTGTAGTTGTGTTTACTGTTCCTCCTTCTCTTGATCCAGCTTGCATACCTTTAAGATTTGACATACACACCCAGGCTGTGTGTGAGTCAGTAGCTGTTACAAAACTAGATGCTTTTTATTACACCCACAAATGTAAACAGGGTTCACAGGGTTTAAAAAGAAAGAAGCCAAACAGGAGTAACATGACCACTTTATCATTGTGATTCGGTTGCATGGTATATAAGAACAAGTCACGCATAACTTAAATAACAAGACCAGAATGTACACTGTTGGGTGAAAATAACTGAAATAACTTCAGGGAAGAGAAAATATTTCTGTCGGAATGTGTGGGAATGAACAAGTTGATAGCTTTGTTTTCTCTCAAATGCTGCATGCAGGATTCAAGAGGTGTTTATTGTGTACAATGCAAGATTTCATTTAGCACAGTTAAGGAGTCTTTTGATTGATTTTGACTGTCACATGTACATTACAGCACAGTGAAATTATTTTCTTCTCATATCCCAGCTTGTTAGGAAGTTGGGGTCAGAGCACAGAACACAGAACACAGTGTCAGCCATGATATAATGATATAGCACCCCTGGAGCAGAGAGGGTTAACTCAAGAGCCCAACAGTGGCAGACCCAGAGCCTTAACTGTTGACCCCAACTGCCCAGAGCAAATGTTTGTTAGTTTCTTTGTACCTTTAGTTAGTGGAACATTATTAAGGCACATAATTTGACCTTAAGGATCAATGTTTACCATTGAGGATAAATTAAAATTGTTTGTACGTTCAGGAACAAAATGTACAGACTTATTTTCTTTGATAGTATTTTATAATTTTTAATTAAAATGTGAAAAAGCTCATAATGCCAAAGTTGTGTAGACTGTATTGTGTGAGACAGGTATGAATAGGCCTAGATTAAGCCTTGGTCAGAGCCTTTCAGAACAACGCAGCATTTCGAGCTGTGACACTGTGGCATTTAAGGCTTAGTGGAATGCACTGGCTGGGAGGAGGAAGCAAGTTAAAAATGTGCTGTTGTTACTCTCAGGCATAAATTGCTTGCTGACGACATCAGCATCACCTGACTTCTTGGGTTTTTCCTTGAATCTCTGGGTTTCGAATGAAATGGGCAAAAGTTTCACAGAGTCCAAAAGTTAAAAATGTAGTTGTCCACTGGTAACTGGTAAGGTCAATGTTTTTTTTTTTTATTCTTGAAGACACCACAGTATTTTTTTTTGGATGATTGTGTTTATGTCTATTGTAAAATTGTCCATTGTAAAAACATCCACACCTGTAAAACCGAGGACGTCAGTACAAAACAAAAAAAAGTGTGCTTACAGTATGTGTGTGTTTCCAGGCCACGTATCAAAGCAGGCATGTGTTTCTATGTTTAGCTACAGATAAAATCTATTTTGGTCATGAGCTCAAAACTTCCCGTTATCGACATTCATGAACACTGTGTTATTGAACTATGTGGCATTCAGGGATTTGAACACAACTACATTGGCAATACTGTATTCACTTACGTAGGAATAATTCCTTTATACTGATCCTAACGCAGGTCTTCTATTGGCTTATATTTCAGCCTGAGTAACTCCTCTCCTGATATAAAACAAACAAAAGACAAACATGATTAACTGAAAATGTACTGGCTCCTGATGAGTATTTGTGGTTTAATCACTGGTGATATGCATGAATGCCTCAAGCTGTTTGGACTAAGACAAAGAACAGAAGAACTTGCAAAAGTCATGGAACAGGAATAAGTACAAAATATAAACCAGGTGATGATCTGCAGGGGTACAAGCACCCTTTGCAAATAGTGCCCCCAGCTAGCACTTCTTACAGAGTTACATAGAACACTAAAGACCCTACATATCAAGGATCCTCAGCTGATGGATCTCGTCCAGATGCAGGCCCAAAAAAAGCAAATAATCAAGTACTTGTATAAAGCTTGTGTATACTTGTATATACTTGTATAGAGCTGAACTGCCTGTCGTTCAGTGATGCTAAACATGAACCAACCTGACTTCTGTATCAGATCTTCTGTTGTGGTATATTGCATCAGAGTAGAGACTAGCTACAGGGCTAGAGACAATGGCTCAGAAAGGGGAGAGTTTTCACAGATTTTTATACATTTTAAAAAATTTACTCTCTCTGGTCTGACTAGCGATCTGACGATATGAACCCCCCCCATAAAAAAAACAAAACAAAAACCCAGAAAGACAAGTTATCAAAGATGAATGGAATTATTCTCAACGTGTCACATTTAAAACAGTGTCTCATTTGTTCAGAGTCTGTGGTGTTAGTCAAAAGTAGTGAATGTGAAGTTCCACAGCAAAACAAATCATAACCAATTAAAAGTATTGTATATTATTTAAAGCCATGAACTAGTGACTAATGGTGAAGAATAAAAATGTAGCTGTTACCATTCTGTCATGTTAGTTGCTTCTCCTGGTATAAGCACAAAATTTCCTGAAACTGGGCCTTTACAAGTAAAAAAAAATAAATAAAAATAATAATAATAATAAGAGAAATCCTAATACCAACAAGATAGCACTAAATGCTTGGACCCCTAATTAGTGCATATTGTTAAGATATGTATGTTAAATCCGAAAAGAAATGTGATATGGTTTTTTACTGCAAACAGTGGTGATGTTTCACTTCAAACTGTTAATCCAGCAAGAATTCATTACTGCCTTAATGCTTTGCTTGAAACGCAGACTCATTTTCATACAGAGGTTTGTTTGTAACAGCATGCTGAACTATAGTGCACTGTCAGTGGTGAGTCTTCATTTGAAAATTGCTTATTATGTACCATTTATAAACCAGTTTTTTGAGGTAGTAGTCGTCCCTTATCCACAACATGAAACCAATATCTTCAAGCTCATGTAAAACAGCAATTGGTTTATGTCTAATAATAAACTTTCCTCACAAACTAAAAGGTTTTTTTTTGTATATAGAGCTGGATATTTCACAGATTTCATGTTATTTTTTGACACTTTGTAACTCATTGGAAAGTTTCAAATCACTAGCCTTACTTTCTCCATCATTCAAATCCAATCTACAGTTTCAGCATCCAGTTAAAATAGATACAAGTCTTTCTAGCAAGCAAACCAATTCTCTGGAATGTAATTTCATTTGTAAAACGGTGAAACCAATGAAAACTGATGCCTTGGTGCCGCCTAGTGATGGTGAAACGAACGTGTTGAAAAATAGTTCATATCGTGAGGCTTTATTTGTCCATTAGAGACCTCTAGTGGTAAATTTTTTTAAAATAAAACAGTGAAACTGTTTTAGACTGTTGGAGGTCTTGTTGGACTAGGAAAGGACATATGCAAGCAAGGTCAAATGAAATAATTCTTAAAAGTGCATTACATTTAGCCTAGCCATAAACTTTAAATAATAATAAATGGTCAGAGATTTCCTGTAGGCTACTTTAGAAGAGTTTATAATGCTGTTAGTTGTGCCTTTTTAAGTCACTGATGTAATTATGTGTGTAAGCTTGAAATCTACAAAAGAAGACAAGAAAGCAAAATTGGCTGTGTCTTGGAGCAAGCACATGCTATCCTTTACCCAACTTGGGTGGCAGTGGTCCAACAATTATGACTAGGATTATGGAAAAGCCCAGAGCATTGTACCACTTAGTTTCCCAGTCTTAGTTAGTTCCTTAGTTTCTTTGGCTGTAATGAGTCTTCTTAAGCTACAAGTAAAACTGCTGCTTTTGTTGCAATACATATTGCAGCTTTACAGGAAGAACTCATAACTCATAACACTCTGTGTATACTGTATATGTATAACTCTACATGGTGCCATATAGAGGAGGATCTGTAGAAACTTATAGCACTTTTCTACTGGATAGTGTGGTACAGCAATAATCTGAATTCAGAACGATCTGTACCCTGGTTATCTATCTGTATCTGTTCCCTGTGTTCCTCATAAAAGTAGTAGGAATTCTGGGAAAGTTGTTCACTCTTAGAAAAAAAGGGTATCTAGGACCCTTAAGGGTTCTTCTTCCTATTCTATTTTAGAGATCGTATGTAGAACCCTACATTAGAGGTGTTTATAGGACTGTTTTTTTTTTAACCCACTCCTTCCTGCCCACTCCTGAAAGAATTCTGACCAATCTCACTCACTCTTGAAGGGGTTCTGACTAATCCCATCCACTCCCAAAATAATTCTGACTAATCCCACCCTCTCCTGAAAGAATTATGATCAATCCCATCCACTCCTGAAAGAATTGTGACCAATCCTGCATGGCTCTGAAAGAATTCTGTGGCCCATGTCTTTAAGTTTAAAGCACAGATTTCAAAGTCTGGTCCAGAAGAACCTCCTGTCCTGCACATTTGGGTGTTTTCTCTGCTCTGACGCACCAACTTCAACTAAGGAAGGGCTGTTAATTAGCTGATTAGTTGAAATCACGAGGATATGAGGTACTCCAGCACAAGTAGTGGTGCATCAAGTATATTAACCCGCCAGTCACTCCAGAACCCTCAAAACATAACACCAGTGACTCAAGAAATAGGCATATTCGATGCTGCATAGTTCACAGACTAAAGCCCAGTCACGGCTTCAGATTCAGTCTTACTCTCTGCTCCTGGCTTTATCTCAGACCCAGATCCAGTTTCAATCTGCCCCAGTGGCAGTTTATGTAATTTTTGATGCCTCTGTGTCTTTACCATTGATTGCTTCTCAGTCTCAACAATATCACTTTTTTTGCCATGTGACATGCTCTGGTCTCAGTGTCTAGCTCTGTTTTACTGTGATTATTTCCTGTCAGGCACCTTGGATCAGTGGATGCCTATAAACATTTATAAACCTTTTTGACAGCTCAGCTCAGCTGTCATTGGTTATCAGTATTTCATCTCAAGAAGTCACTACATTTAATATTTATGACTTTACTTTAGTATTGCCATGACTGAACTGTAAATAGATTGGATGAGTTAGGATTATTATGCACCCCACACCACAGGATAATCTGGGAATATCACTGTTTACAGACCAGCATAAAATCAGGACACCTTTTCCAACTGCCTGGAGAAACAACCCTGAAGTTCCCGCTGTCCTGCACATTTTTATTGTTTTTCTTACTCTGATACACTGACTTTAACTCAGGAATAGATGTTAATTAGCTGATTAGTTGGATGAGGGAGCAGGGAAAATACCGATATGTGTAAAACAGGGAATATTCCAGGAACAGGGATGAGATCCTGTGGTCTATTATACTGTATACACCTATTTAGACTTAATTTAATTAATATAACATGGCACAATTTATGGCATAACCTGTATTTTAGGACATATATAGGATATAGCGAGGAAGTATTTTCTGGGAAAATGGAAGCATTATTGTTTAGCAAAAAGTTATGGGTGCAACGTTTCTGAGAGGCAATGTTCTGTATTCACAGTGCAGCTAAGTTAGGTTTGTCCTTGTTCGCTTGTGTTTGGTGTGTGCAAGATGGATTTTTTTTTATTTCAACATTCTCTACCTCGACATTGTGACCGCAACCACAATGCATTTTCTTTTTTCTCCTATATTTATATATTCCACATAGCGCAAAAGGAAAGAATGTACAGAAAACCCCACAACCTATGCGGTCACTACTACAAATGAAAATACAGTGTTGTTTGGGAGAATTAGCTGTTTTTGTTCCCTACATAGTAATTCCTTGACGTCAAAAACCTTGTGGTCATAAGCAACAACACACCCTGCTGTAAACAGTCCAGTCACATCTGTCTCTGCATGTAAATACGGTAATTACCATTCACTGCAGCTCAGGAAAGTCTCTTTTACTGTGCACATCTAATAATTTAGATGCCTGTAACTATAAAACATCAACAACTGTTCATTTTGAATTGCACAATCTAATTGTGCATTTAATTGTTTTCTAGGTGCCATCTGAACATATACAGCATATCGTATGTACACAATTTGTGTAATTATTTTAAAGTCTAGCTTTTATTTGTGAATAAAATAAGAGTTCTTTACATTTCCTGGTCAATTCATTTACACAAGATCTGATAAAAGATTTAAAGCTGTTGTATTTCTCCTTTAACTTCTGCATTCTCTTTTCTGAGTAAAAACATTGGTAGCTTAGTCATTGGACTACTGTTTGGAAGGTTATGAGCTAATGAATTAAAATCCCAGCACTACCAAGCTGCCACTGCTGGGCCCTTGAGCAAGGCCCTTGCTGCTCAGTTGTATAAATGAGATTGAGTGAATGTAAGTCGCTCTGGATAAAGATGTCTGCCAAATGCTATAAATGTAATGGTTTGTGGGTTTGTTTTACAGTCTCATTACCTAAGAGTGTAAGAGTGCTGGGTGATATTAATGCAAATAGATTAATTTAGCAACTGCAGGGTGCTTTCACTGCCTGGAGGAAAAAGTTGAGAATGGTCAATTACATTGTCGATATTTAATATATGACAGCTCATATTTACTATTTGAAGAAGCTAATAAAACCATTTACTAGGTCTTAGAAAGACTTCAAAAGCTTCAAGAAATTATGACTTGGTATCTTAAATTAATGAAAATGCTTTCCAAATGATGAGTTATGACTTAATATTACTACAGTAAAGGCTTTGTGTTTCATATTTTAGATATTAGATAGATTACACATTTTTGACACAATTGCACCTTAGATGACAAAAGCATTCAAAGAAAGCTGTGATTTTTTTTTGCCTTGTGAACCAAACACACATTCAAATCTACATTCATGTTTTATACTGATAACATGTTTTATACAGTGTCTCACATTAGTTCATCAGCGTAATAGTTGAGTGATTTTGCATATTAGTGTGCTCAAATGTTAAACTTTACCACAGTAATACAAAGTCAAAAATTTTGCAATAAAAACCATATTGTTTTAAGTCACTTATGAAGTCATAATTTTAAGAAAAAGTACATTAAATTTGACCATCTAAAACCTCATCTCGAGTAAGTGAAAAAGGAGAAAAATGGAGTAATATCTATATGGTGTCATGATGAGTGGTTAATATACAACCGATGTGTGTAAGACAGGTAAGGAAAATAAGAGAGCACATATTTGGACATTATTGAATGTTAGGAAATTATGCCGAAAGCTGATTCTCTGATGACGTTTTATTTTTTAAATGACTTTTTGTCCTCCAATAAGGAGGCCTCATTGCTTCAGTGGTGCAGCCTGGTAGTACATAACCCATGGCCTGGTTCTGCAGCTTTTTAAGTATATGGTGTAGTAGAGGCATGGAAATTGTGCCCATATGTGCTCTTGTATCTCAGACACATGTTTTGTCAGACACCAGAGAAAATTGCTGCACTGAATCACAGTTAAACCAGTTGCCAGAATGGTTTATGGATGCTTTAAACAAGGAGGTCAAAACCATTAAACATTTGTAAATCAATGATTCCTTTAAGAATGAGTGGTATAATCTTGTTTTGATTATCCCCCAACACAATTTTGTTGTTGTTCACAAGCTGAATAATTTCTTCTTTTTCAATACCAATGTAATGTCCAGGATTGATGACTTGCTTAGAAAGACTTGATTTATTGCCCCAATGGATGTATGTAATAGCTACTTTAGGAGTGCAATCAAGATCTCTAATGACTTTTAGCACCCCCTCCTTTGACCTGTTCTGGTTTATAGTAATGATTTTTGGTCTCAACAAGGCTCCAGTGATGTTTCGGTATCTAATGGCTCAAGTAATTCAGAGATGCAAAAAGTACAATTGTAGTCATCTTCACTAGCAACACTTACGGATCTTGAGTTGAGGAAAATGGTACACCAGCTGAGGCTAAAATGCTTGTGAGCTCGTGGAGGGGATAAAAGAGTACAATGAGTTATTACAGGTAGTTAAATGCTATCTGCACTTACACCCTATAATCCAGAGCCCAGATTTTACAAAGATATTTCTGGTTTTGGTGGGGGACAAATGGCTGGACTCATATCTGCACCATAAATTGTTCCTATGGGAGATGAGGTATTCAACTATTGAAAAGGATTGAGCACTGGACAGTTTGAGGTACTATCTACGTACTACAGGGGTGTCCAAACTTTTGTTGTTGAGGGACAGATGGAGAAAAAATATTGAGTCAGAGGCCAAAGACTCTATGTAATGTTACAAATAAGGAAATGATAGTCATACTAGCCACTACTAACAATGCCTTTTTATTCAAGTGATTAACTCAGTGAGTGGATTTTAAGCACTTTATGCTGAATGCTCAACAGCTTTGTGCCAATAAAGACTTTGCAGATTTCACTCACCAGTAATTCTAATGGGAACAGTGAAGTTTTGCCCGGGACTGAACATTTACTATTAAGTCAGGTGTAAGTCTTGTTGAGATTCTAAGCACTTCCCAAAGTTGGCTCTCAGGTCATCAGGATCTTGGTCAGCTCTTGTTCAGCATCATTAGAGAAAATGTTTGCTTACATATACAGTATGTGGAGCCAAACAAACTGATCTCATCACACCTGATTGAATAAGAATAAATATAAAATACATATCCTTGTTCTTACATTTACATTTAGCAGATACCCTTATCCAGAGTGGCTTACAGAATTGCTCTGTAGTCTCTACCAAAAACATATTCTCAAGCTAGTTCAGTAGTGTCACATCGCAGCGAACCCGCGACTACAATTCCCAGAGTGCAACGCAAACTACAAACATGGCAGACGAGGACAACACTTCCCATATCCACGCACATGCACCTTCTCCCGAGTTCTGATCACGGACACCTGCACCCAATCATACAAACACACACACACACACACTCACACACATAGTATTTAAGTGAAAGTTCGCGCAGTACTAGTTCGTGTAAAGTGAACGCTCAGCAGCCACATCTATGTCGTTAGGCAAGCCGTTGTGTTCGTTTTCGATTAACCTGGTTTTTGGTTATTGTGCTTTGTTTTTTGACCACGCTTCTCTGCCTAAGCCTTGGATTGTCTGTTCGCCTGATCATCTGACTACTGCCTGCCTTGCGACTACGTCTTCTGCGTAGACTACGGCTAATCCGTGCTCCGCGTTACTTCGCCCCCTGCGCACTTTCTGCCACTGCTGATGCCAGAGAGGTATGCTGGAGAGCCAGAGCGATGTAAAGGGTTCCTGCTACAATGTTCTCTGCTCTTCGCCAGCTACCCAGAAATGCCGAAGGCTCGTAAGATCAGGGCACACGTGATGCTGTGGAGTATGCCCTGGATTTTCGTACCATCACAGCTCGGAGTGGATGGAATGAACTGGCTCTCAAGACAGCGTTTCGTCAGGGGCTGAATCCAGAATTGGTGAAGGAGTTAGCCTGTCGGGATGAACAACTCTCCCTCGATGCGCTCATTGACCTCGCGATTCGTCTGGACCGATTACGCCAGACCAACCGCCCCATGCTGCGTGAACCCAAGGTCCCTGTTCCAGGAGCCATAGCGGATCCCATGCAGGTTGGACAGGCGCGGCTTCGTGAGGAGGAGAGGGAGAGGCGTCGCAGAGAGTTCTGCTGCTTTTACTGTGGAGGGGGCAGCCACCTCGTCCGCCAATGCCCTCTCAAATAGCCACGGCCCTCTGGGGAGAACGGGGACAGCCGACCCCGACACCAAACGGTGAGTTCCAACCACTCACGCACAACTCATGTATTCATGCTACCTGTCGAACACTCAGGGGTGTCTATTGTGCTCACAGCACTGATTGACTCGGGTGCAGCTGGCAATTTCATTGACCAGAGAACAGTGCACAACCTGAACCTCCCTATTGGTCCCCTACTCCAGCCTCGTCATATCCAGTCCATCGTTGGATCCCCCATAGGAGGTGGGATTATCTCTCACTGTACAGCACCACTTGTACTCCAGGTCAGTGCCCGCCATAGTGAAACCATAGTCCTGTACGTCACCGTCTCTGCCCAGCTCCCCGTCATATTAGGCCTCCCATGGATGGAGCTCCACAACCCCCAGGTTTCTTGGGTGGACAAACAGGTTACCCAGTGGTCACCGTACTGCCTCAGTAACTGCCTGCAATCACCCGTTGTCCCAGTGGCAGCCACGACAGTGGAGAGTCCCACTCCACCCGTCCCAGTCAAAGTTCCTCCCGAATATCATGACCTCATGGAAGTTGTCAGCAAGGAAAGGGCGAGCGGATTACCACCACACCGCATCTACGATTGCGCAATCGAGCTCCTTCCGGGGGCCAGCACACCGCAAGGTTGAGTGTACCCGCTCTCACAATCCAAACATCAGGCCATGGAGAAGTATATTCCGGAGGCGCTCCAACAGGGATATATTAGACCTTCCACGTCTCCCGCCTCAGCAGGTTTCTTTTTTGTGGAGCAGAAAGGAGGTGGACTCAGACCATGCATAGACTACAGGGGCCTAAATCAAGTTTCAGTTAAGTACTGTTATCCATTGCCACTAGTACCCGCAGCCCTCGAACAGCTAAGATCAGCGACCATATTCACCAAGCTAGACCTACGGAGTGCGTACAACCTGGTCCGCATCCGGGAGGGGGACGAGTGGAAAACGGCATTCAATACCATCTCAGGTCACTACGAGTACCTGGTCATGCCTTATGGGCTCTCTAATGCCCCTTCGGTGTTCCAATGCCTTATCAATGACGTCCTAAGAGACTTGCTGGGGAGGAGCGTCATCATGTACATCGATGATATCCTAGTTTACTCTGCGTCCCGAGAGGAGCATGTCAACCATGTCTGGCAGGTTTTGCACCATCTCCTGCAACATCAGATGTACGTGAAGGCCGAAAAATGTGAGTTCCATCGACACACGATCTCCTTCTTGGGGTATGTCATCAGCCAGAAGGGGGTCACCATGGACTGAAGTAAGGTCCAGGCGGTGGTAGAGTAGCCCACACCAAGGACTGTCAAGGAGCTGCAATGGTTCCTAGGCTTTGCCAACTTTTACCGACGATTTATTCGAGGGTTTAGCACCATAGCACACTCCCTGACATCCCTCCTACGTGGCAAGCCTCGGTGGTTAGCTTGGACCCCAGCCACCCAGGAGGCATTTACCAAACTCAAGGAAGCCTTCACCATGGCTCCCATCCTCAAACACTCTGATCCCTCCAAGCCCTTCATTATGGAGGTCGATGCCTCCAAAGCAGGAGTGGGGACTGTCCTATCACAGAGGTTAGAAGACAAACCCAAGCTTCACCCCATGGCGTTCTTTTCCCACAAACTATCCCCAGCGGAACGTAACTACGACGTAGGGAACAGGGAACTCCTGGCGGTCAAGCTCGCTCTGGAGGAATGGAGGCATTGGCTGGAGGGTGCCACGCACCCATTCTTCATTTTCACCGATAACAAGAACCTGGAGTATCCATGTACAGCCAAACGTCTCACGCCCCTCCAAGCCCGCTGGTCCCTGTTTTTCTCCAGATTTCAGTTCACCTTATCCTACAGGCCAGGGTCAAAGAACACCAAGACTGCTGCCCTGTCATGGCTCCACAATAAGGAGAGCCGAGTCGACCACATTAATTATATTCTGCCTCCCTCCTGCATTGTCAGTGCCATTGAATGGGCATTGGATCAGGCCCTGACATGCTTTCCAAGGTCACAAATTCCGGCAGAGTGTCCACCTGGGAAGCAGTTTGTCGCGGAACAACACAGACTGGAGCTCACCACCTGGGCCCACATGGCAGTGGCGACAGGTCACCTGGGCGTACACCGTACCTACCATTTGCTGACCGAGAAGTACTGGTGGCCCAACATATCCAGGGAGGTACAGTGTATAGAGGCCTCATGCTCTACATGTGCCCAGGTCAAGGTTCTGTGAACACTGCCCACTGGCAAGCTTAAGCCCCTGCTCATCCCAGCATGCCCATGGTCACACCTGGCCCTAGACTTCATCACTGACTTACCTGAGTCGCAGAGTAACACCACCATCCTAGTGATAATTGATCGATTTTCGAAGTCCCTGCGTCTCATCCCACTACCCGCCATCCTGTCTGCCTTTACTACAGCCAAGCTACTGTTCCAGTATGTGTTCAGGTACTTTGGGATCCCAGAGGAGATTGTGAGTGATGGGGGCCCACAATTTACATCAAGAGTCTGGGCCAGTTTCATGGAGAAGATGGGTGTCACCGTTAACCTCGCCTCCGGGTACCACCCCCAGGCTAATGGGCAAGTAGAGCGGGCCAATCAGGAAATCAGTAGGTTCCTCCAGACCTTTTGTGCCACGAACCCGTAGGATTGGTGCCAATTCCTTTCGTGGGCAGAGTATGCTCAAAACTCCCTACGACACTCGGCGACGCAGCTCACCCCCTTCCAGTGCGTCTTGGGCTACCAGCCACCATTATTCCCATGGAACGCCAACCCTACCGACTCACCATCAGTCGACAAGTGGTTCCACATCCGACGAGCAGGTTTGGAAATGCGCACACCAACGCCTAGTGCAGGCCACACGCACCTCCAAACAAAAAGCGGATCGTCACCGGAGGGAACACCCCAACTACCAACCCGGTGACAGAGTATGGCTCTCCACGAAGGACCTTAAGCAGCCGTTCCCATGCAGGAAACTCAACCCCAGGTATATCGGACCTTTCAGAATTAGGAAACAAATCAATGAGGTCACGTACAAGATAGAGTTACCCAAGCATAGCCGCATCGCCCCATCATTTCATGTCTCACGCCTTAAACCCATTATCCCAGGTCCATTAGGCACGGCAGTGCCAAGTGACTCATCACCAGAGCCGTTAGATATAGACGGCCAACCGGCCTACCACGTCAAGACCATCCTTAACTCCAGGCGCAGGAGAGGTAAGCTGGAGTAGCTGGTCAACTGGGAACACTATGGCCCAGAGGAGCAGTGGTGGATCCCATCTCAGGACATTCTGGACCAAACCTGTGTAGGGACTTTTATGCCGCTCACCCAGCGAAACCAGGACTGCGGAGGAGGGGTAGGCCTCGAAGGGACTCGGCTCCCGGTCTGAGCCCTTTGGAGGGGTCGGGGGTCTGTCACGTTTGACTCTGTCATGTTGCAGCGAACCCATGACTACAATTCCCAAAGTGCAACGCAAACTACAAACATGGCTGACGAGGACTACACTTCCCATATCCACTCACGCGCACCTTCTCCCGAGTTCTGATCACGGACACCTGCATCCAATCATACACACACACACACTCACACACATAGTATTTAAGTGAAAGTTCGCGCAGTACTAGCTCATGAAGTAAACACTCAGCAGCCTCGTCTCTGTCGTTAACCAAGCCGTTGTGTTTGTTTTTGATTAACCTGGTTTTTGGATATTGTGCTTTTGTTTTTTGACCACACTTCTCTGCCTAAGCCTTGGATTGTCTGTTCGCCTGATCGTCTGACTACTGCTTGCCTTGCGACTACACCTTCTGCCTGATCCTCGCCTTTTGGAATCATTATCACATGCGTTTGCTTCCGTCTCAGGTACCGTAAC
Source organism: Stegophilus panzeri (assembly GCA_024331685.1). Classification (NCBI taxonomy): domain Eukaryota; kingdom Metazoa; phylum Chordata; class Actinopteri; order Siluriformes; family Trichomycteridae; genus Stegophilus; species Stegophilus panzeri. The sequence goes on from JANDJT010000041.1 coordinate 23,512,316, forward strand.
AAGTAGGACAGGGGCTAGGAATACCATCAAGCCTATTGGGGGACATTAGTACACCATGAAAAGATATCACACAAGAAAAGAGATTCTAAAAATAGAATTATGTTAATTCAAGTGCTTGGTGAAGAGGTAGATCTTTAATCTTTGTGACAGCCAGTGACTCAGCTGTACAGCCAGGGGAAGTTCATTCCACCACCTGGGGCCAGGGCAGAAAAGACTGATGCATGCCTTACTTGTATCTTTAGGGTTGGTTGGTCGAGCAGTGCTAAAGGCTCAGAGTGTGTGTGGCACAGTGTGATAAGTACTATAAGCAAGGAAGGTGGGAGCTGGTCTGTTTTTGGGCAGCTGTGGCTCAGGTGGTAGAGCGGGTTGTCCACTAATCGTAGGGTTGGTGGTTTGATTCCCGCCCCTCGTGACTCCATATGCTGAAGTGTCCTTTGGCAAGACACTGAACCCTAAGTTGCTCCTGATGACAAGCTAGCGCCTTGCATGGCACCTCTGCTACCATTGGTGTGTGAATGAGACACAAAGTGTAAAGCACTTTGTAGAACTGCTAAGGTTAAAAAAGCACTATATAAGTGCAGCCCATTTATAAGCAAACATCAGTGTTTTAATCTGATATGAACAGCAACAGAAAGCCAGTGGAATGGGGCAATGGGGTGGTGTCATTGTATTTTTTCATTTGTAAGCCGCTTTGGATAAAAGCGTCTGCTAAAGGAATAAATGTAAAATGTAAATGTCTGAGAACTTGCGGAGGTTAAAAACAAGTCTTGCAGCTGCATTTTGGATCATTTCCAAGGCAAAAGGCACACAATGGCAAACCTACCAGGCAGACCTGCCAGTAACATTATACTACTTCATCAGAGCAACTGATTCATGAGAAACTAAACAAAAACACTTCCATA
>JANDJT010000041.1:23519112-23532227 GCA_024331685.1 Stegophilus panzeri
TATTTTTCTGTTTATAAATACATTCAATCATATGCAATATATAAGAAATATTATTAAAATTATTCTTCTTTATATAGCAGGATCTTACTGTGTCTTTTCTCCTTGCCTCCTGGGTGCAGTCTGTTCCTTTTTCTCGAACTGATGAAGTCGTGTACACAACATTCATATTTATATAGTTCCAGGTAAAAGGGCATCAAAGGTTATCTCTTCTTAGGAACAAACAAGCAAACAAACAGAAAAACTTCCTTGTAAAGGAAGCATACCTTCTTTTATCAATTTCTGTGGAACCTGTGTATATGAAACCAGGAAATATAGAAAGATAAAGATCTTTTTTTTTTTTTTTTTTTTGTAAACTGCATACAAATGCATAACATTTCATAATTAATGCTTAATATGTAACAGTTATTATTAACATTTTATAAAGTTTTAAGATACTCATACTTAAATGATGCTCATACTCAAATTCCTTTTAAAACAATTAACACTATTAACATTACTTGACACTACAGTGTACAGTTATATAAGAGAAATGATTTACATTCGCACTATCCGGTGTCACCCAGATGAGGATGGGTTCCCTTTTGAGACTGGTTCCTTTCAAGGTTTCTTCTTCTTGTTGCCCCAGGGAGTTTTTTCTTGCCATCGTCGCCTCTGGCTTGCTCGATGGGGATAAAATAAAAAATTTATATTCAGATTTTTGTAAAGCTGCTTTGTGATAATGTCCATTGTTAAAACTGCTACATTAACATCAAGATTTAGATAAATACCAATATGTAATGTAATATTTAATGTTTTAATATTCTTTTAACATTTTATTACAGTTTACCCATGTTATACCATCATTGGTGTGAGTGAACTAAAGAGACAGAAGGCAGACATGAGAAAGAGTGGTGCTCTATGCATTCTCTCTCTCTCTCTCTCTCTCACTCACACACACACACACACAGGCTCAGAAAAACACTGTCAGAATGCTCTCTGAAGCTTACCACAGGCTCTCTCTCATTCAATCTGCAGCATCTAACTGAAACCAGTGCAGCATATAAATAGTGCATTGTTAATCACACATAGGTTATTGCTTGCACACTAAATTACTCAGTCCTTCTCCACCATGCCATCCATCCATGGATAGACGGTGAGGACTGCCCACTTGGTGCCCACTTGATATTCTCTATTATACTATACCAGCTCTTACTTACCATGAGCTTGCAGCTGATGTACAGCACTAGCCACTCCTCCCCTTCCACTACCTGGGACAACATGGCAAACAGCCCTCTGTCAGACATGACCATCTGTAAAACAAAACGAAGACAGTCAGTAGAATTTAAGAGTGGGCCTCCACAAAGTTCAGCTTTCACCTGAGTAAATGCCCATCTACATTATTCAATCCACTAGATCAGATCTGGAATTTCCTTTTAGTGAGGTCACTCAGAGGGCTGTTGATGATTAAATTATTAGACACAAACCAGTGATAATAGTCAGCCAGCCCCAGAAACTGCCTCATATCTTTTTTGGCAGACTGTAATCACTTCTTTCTTTTCCATTAGGCAATGCACATGACCATGGCTCAAGTGGAAACCTGGATACTGTACTTCCATCCACACAATCACACACTTTTTCAGGTTTGCTGTGAATCCTGCCTGTCTCAAAGATCTTAGGACAACCCTCAGACATTGAATGTGCAGCTGCCAGTTATTACTATAAATAATACTAATCCAGATAGGTACTATTAGTGTGCAATTTGTTTAGAAAAATGGGATGGGGTGAGATGGCAAAGGCTAACTGCTGCCTCTGTGCTATGCTTTTGGAAACAGAAATGTACAGTGATGGGCACTAGCAGATATTCTTCAATATCCCCATGTACATGTTTTGGTGGATTGAGGTTTGATTATTGCCTGAATCCACAAATGCATGATATGTACCCTATTGGATTCATTACAACCCTGCTCAAACGTGGAAAACCTGTAGCACATCAGGGATCCAGACCAATGTTCACACTCTAATGACTGCACATTGATCCTGGACATGCCCAGGTTCACAACAACCTGAGCTGGGCCTTGGTCCTCAATCCATGGCTTAATAAACTGTGTGATCAGGGAGAGAGATTGAGAATTAGAAGGAAGGGAAGGAGAGAATAGGGCAGAAGTGGTTCAGGTTTTAGCCTGGGCCTGAGAAGTGGCTTTAGGAAGGAAAGCTCTGAGGAAGACAAAAAGTAAGAGAGAGGGGCTACATACCCCTGGATATGCTGCCAGATGATCATCTACAAGCTGCACATCCACCATCCCTGGCTGATAGCACTGCACCCACTCAGCTATTCCTGCAGGCAGTCATGCAACAAACTACTCCAGTACCACCTGGTCCACAAGTTTGCCAACATCAAGCACCTCAATGAGTAGCCACCTCTGGCAGGTATCATTAAGCTGTTGTGTGAGAACAAATGGGTGGCTGAACTAAATGAGGGTGAAGGCTCAGAATCTCTGCTGCTGGTTTTCCAGAGTATGGCTGACCTGCTGCAGAATCACCTTTTTGAGTTTTTTCATGGGATGCTGGGCCACCCCGATAGAAACGGAAGTAGATGGACAATAATGTAAATAATAATAATAATGTAAAAAAACACACTATTAGCATCACATAAATATATATAAATAAAATTGTTTTCACTCTACCCAGGTTTTACAGTTTCTCCTTTGAATGTCCATGGACTAAAATAAAATATCAGAGGCCATGAGTGAACCTTCTACCATCATTTACACATTTGACTGGCCATGTAATACGAAGCAATATGTTACCATGAAATTAAAAATAACCTTATATGGCCATAAGCATTGTTTCGACACAGGACAGCTGTCATTTGCTGCCATTGTCAAGCAACTGTTTGATGCCGTACACAACAGCGCTTCACCTTTGCACATTCGCTGAGAGTGGGCTAACAGTTGACAGGCAGGAATTTACCCAATAGTTGCTGCAAGACTTTTATAATCGACCAATTGGTGTGCGAGAAGGTTGGAAATACAGAGATGGGTTAAACCAATGCAAATATGCGCACACACGTTGCTGTATTAGACCATAAGCACATCATAATGAAACCAAAGCCGAATCCCGGACATTTTCTCAAACTTAGATGCTTTTTTAACTTCCGATTAAAGAGAACGTGTCAGGGAAAAATGAGGACGTATGGTCACCCTAACAAAAGGATTTCAGAGAACAATGTGTGTTCATTTCTACCAAATTAACTTTGCGTAAAATGTATTTGCGCATGCACCAGGACGTTGCTCATGTGAGTCACGATTGGCAAGAGAGAACCAGAACTATAATCAAGCAGCTGTCTATATTGCTATGTCAAAACCTTAATTTCTTTGTTTTAAATTAAAAAAATTGTAATCCTGATAGTATTGACATTTTTTTTTACAAACAGTACCTGTAATCGTATTCATTTTGTTTTTGGTGTAACTGTAATGGGTTACAGTGGGGGCGGGGGGTGGTGGAAGAAAACTAGAGAACACGGAGCAAATCCACATGGACACTGGAAGAATGAAATGAAACTCTATACAGAAAGGAACCTATGCTCAGAATTCTGGACCGTGATGTTGTGAGGCAGCAATGCTACATGCTGATTTTGTTTTGTGTTGCAATAATTCTGTTTCTCCTGGCCACCGTACGTTATAGACTGCAGACACTGTAGCTGGCCCAGCCCTCTAAAAATAGGTTTTAGGCATGATCTGAATCTTAATCTGCTCTATAAAATGAGTTTACTTTGTCTTTTAAAACTTCTTCTCCTGTTTGTGATCCCTCTAGAGCTTCCCCCCATATTTTCACCTCCCGTTACATTACAACCTTAACTTACTGTGTCTTTTTTTTTCTACATACTGTTAGTTTTCTCTAAATATATTTGTTATTATTTTTGTTATACCATTGAATCATATTGTGGTTCTTACTTGCCACAGTAATACACAAGAACACATAATAAACAAGCAGTGTGCTTCATTTTATTCATCTGATTACACATTAGTTATGCCACAATTACAAATTATTATTATATGATGCTTTGAAAGATCAAAAGTTATTTTATTGTACGAAATTTCAAATGCTTCTCTGAAATATTATGTGCTTTAGTAGAAATCCATATCTGTTAGATGTTTCACCAGCTGATGTTTTACTTCCCTTAAGAATAAAGAGAAATTATCATTAGAAATATTACAGCTTTCTTCAAGGTTACACACTAAATAAAACTATAACAAATATTTACAAATAGAGTATATCAACTTATAGACAATCAGTGTATTAACAACATAATCTGTTTTCTAATAAGGAAAAAACATGAAAGAATGGAATAAATAGGTTTTCATGGCTACCTGCAGGCAAAACATTGTCCTTAAAGAATCCTGGATTGGATATGTTTCCAGCAGGTTTGTACTGACCAACCACAAAGACAGTGTTTCCATCAGTGGCTAAGCCCACTCCAACTTCTTTGGTTGATTTCCAGACAACCTGGGTGAAGTGTCCTACAAATGACAATGAATCAGATACATTTGATGTTTTTTATAAATTATGAACAGCTAAAGATGGACTATTTGCAAAAACATTGTATTGATTTTAATTTTCTTCTTATTTTCTTTGTACAACAATGAATACATTCTTCAGTTATTTCCACAATCAGTTTTACCTGTGTTGGACCGAAATCCAGGTTTACTGAAATCATAGTCTTTAATCTCGCTGTACCAGCTGTCCACAGGCTCCTCTCCTAATGTAAGTAAGTAGGAAAGTAAGTAAGTAATTAAGTAAGAAAAATGTATTTAAAGCAACATCATACAATTAATGGACAGAAATTTTACAGAGAAAATGCAGAGAAATTTTACTGCATGAAAACAGTAAAATTGAAACTTAAAATTGAAACTTAAAATTAAAATTGAACAGTAAATTTTTTTAAACTGATGGGTTTAAAAAAAAATCTAAATAATTTCTCTTATACTAAGCATTTCTGAAGAGTTTGTTGTCAATAGTTTCATTCATCAGTAACAGCATTATCGCATCAGCGTCGTGGAAGGAGAACACTGAGTTTCCAGAAAATGATATCTATTTATTAAAATTGTACTCAAAAAGTACAGCCTGAATTTCTGAAACATCAGAATGGTGATCTGGTTGCTTGAGGTTTGCTATAAAGGTTTGTTTGCTAAACAGACAAATTGTTCCCTTTCCGATTAATAGAAACATAGATGTAAGAGCCAGTAATAAATTATCAAAGATTTTGTTATTATGTTATTATTAAATATTCATTCATTCCTCTTCAGTAGCCAAATTTTCTTGGTCAGGGTCTTGGCATAGCCTGGCATGTTTTTTGGAGGTGGGAGGAAACCTCAGAACCTGGAGTGTCCAGAAATCTATTTATTCATTGTTCAGTCGCTAACTTCCATAAAAGCACAACATTGTTAGCGAAAAAGGATTAGCTCCTAGTGTCATGTTTCCTACAAAGTAATTTTTTGGTGTCAGAAACCTTGTGGTCAGGAGCAACAACACACCCTGTTGTAAACAGCCCAGGCACATCTGTTTCTGCCTGTAAATGCTGTAATTACTATATACTGCAGCTCAGGAAAGCCTTTTTTACAATGTGTGTCTAATAATTTAGCTGCCTGGTCTGAAACAATTCAATAATATAATAAACTGTAAGTGTTTAATTGTTTCATTGATGTCATTCAAGAAAATGCACAAATTCAGTTTGTCAATGTAAAATATCAGGATTAGTCATAAGCTAGCACAGAGTTGTCCAATATAGCACATACTATTATATACTGTTTTGACTTGCCTGTAAGTTTCTTTGGAGCAGAACTCTGGAAATAATAGAGATTCTCGCCGTTGTCGGTATCACTGTGCTGCAAGGCTTTAGTGGACAGTAAATGGTCAGCCCAAGCCTGTGCAGAACTACATAAGTCTTGACTTATGGTCAAAGCAGGGGCTCCATGTTTCTTTCTGTACTCATTATGTTTGGCGAGGAACTTTGCCTTAAGGTTTGCATCTGTGGATGAAATATAGTGAGTAAGTATGGCTTAGAACAAAAACCAATATCTGTTGCTTAAAGGGAATACAGATGATTATAAAAACCAATATAGCAATAACTGACTAACCTGCCATTGCTGCTAAGGATGTGATGCTGCAAAAAGTCTAAACAGACATACATATATGTTCTGATTGTTTATTCATTAATACATGCAAACATATCTGCTATATAAAGAAATATTATTGAAATGTGCATTATTTACACTGCAGCATCCTACCGTGTCTTTTCTCCTTGCCTCTCGGAGGTTGCAATTATCTTCTCAGCCTGATGTGGCAGTGAACACAACGTTGCTATTTATAGATTTCTCATCCTAAGCTGCTGAAGGAGGAGAGTCGACTGCTCCATCCCTGTAGTTTTGGCTAAAGATTAATCCCATTCCAGGGAATTAAAATGCTACCATTCCTTGGAAAAGTATATACGTTGATCGTTATAGGTGTTAAGCCTTTCATCAGAATCTGAGTTTGGTTCATCAGTGTTTATTTTTTGTCATTCTGAACTGATTATTGTTATTACAGATTTCCTGAGAGCTCAGCCTTTATTACTTACAGTGTAATGTTCCATACTGGCTGCTGATAAGAAGTAGCAATTATAATTTATTATTTATAAAGGTTTAGAAGAAAATTCCTGAACCTGTTTGCAGCCATTATCTGCAGCGTTAACAGTCTGAGTCATTTTTTTTAACCTCTAAGTGACAACAGAAATATGTTAAATTATGTGAAAATATTTAAATAATGTAGTTATATGAACACATCAGTATTAAATTCTCACAACATTAACATAAACATGAATTCAAAACAATATATAGTTTTTACTTTTACTTTATAATGTTTTAGGGTGCATGGCGGCTTAGTGGTTAGCAAGTTCGCCTCACACCGCCAGAGTTGGGGGTTCAATTCCAGCCGCTGCCCTGTGCATGTGTAGTTTGCATGTTCTCCCTGTGCTGTGGGGGTTTCTTCCAGGTACTCCGGTTTCCTCCCCCAGTCCAGAGACATGCATGGTGCATGGTAGGCTGATTGGCATGTCCAAATTGTCTATAGTGTATGAGTGTTTGTGTGAATGTGTATGTGATTGTGCTCTGTGAAGGACTGGCCCCCCATCCAGGGTGTACCCCGTCTTGTGCCCCATGTTCCATGGGATGTGGGGAAGGATAAGTAGTATAGAGGATGGATGGATGGATGGATGGATTTATTACTTTTTTTTTTTTTTTGTATTATTTTTTTTCTTACAGTTTTTTTTTTACTATTGTGAAATAATGAAACAATTAAAGAAGTGTTCCATCAAATCCATAAATCTTTGTATTTAAGGACTTCATCATTGTCCACTCTCAGATTGTAATGTGATTCTAAATGAGTGCTTTATTACAGGAGAGTATATTTGTTTGGTGAAGAAGTTACTATAAAACTGTAAGTTACTGTAAGCTGAGATTTGTCTTACAGTTGAAATTAGACAGTATTAGTATTTACTATAAGACAAATATAGTATGGTGTTAAATGAGTGATCCAGACCAGCCACTTGGATGTTTTTTTCCCAATAAATTGTTTTTTACAACATTTCTCAGTTCAATTAAAAATCTACTTCTTACTTAGACTTTCTAATTCTAGAGGATATACGTGAACCTATTTCCAACACTAGCAGTGTGTGTGTGTGTCAAATTAATTACAGCTTCTGCTGAACTGTTAACAATTATGAGATTGACGTGTGTTTTATGCTATGTGTCATGTAATATCAGAGAAGGGCTAGAAACTAGGTTTTCCATCAGCAACTGCACCTTGTCACATGTCTCAATTCACCTGTTTCACGTTTAGCTCATTAGCACTGGTGTGTATATATAGAAACATTCAGCACTGCACTGTTGTCCTACGTTGCTTGTTCTGTCTCCATGTATCACGTTATGCTTGTCTTGGTCCATGTAAGTCTTGTGTTGTGCTTTATTTGATACTTTATTAATTTGATACCTGTTAATAGTCAGACTGTAACTGTTTTTAGTTTTCACATATTGCAATATTTGGAGCATGTCCAATTTTTTTTCTTTAAATTATTCCGATAAAATAACACTGTTAGAATTTTCTCCACTGCCTTCATCATAGTAGCCATACCATCACGTCCATTCTCCTCATCATTGGAATCAATTTTGCTTGGCAATGGTCTGCACAATACTGTGAAGTGAAGTGGAGCTCATGTCAGGTGACATGGAAAAGATCCACATCTTCTTCATGCAGATATGGTTTGCATTTATATAGCGCTTTTTAATCTTAGCGGTTCTACAAAGTGCTTTACACTGTTTCTCTTTCACCCATTCACACACACACACACAAACTAACACACCAGTGGCAGCAGAGCTACCATGCAAGGCGCTAGCTCGCCATCGGGAGCAACTTGGGGTTCGGTGTCTTGCCCAAGGACACTTCGGCATGTGGAGGCGTCTGGGCCGGAGATTGAACCAGTAGAGATTGAACCGGAGATTGTGAGTAGTGGACAACCTGCTCTACCACCTGAGCCACAGCCACCCAAATATGCCAGATATGCTGATAACACACAATACATGCTATCGTTCCTGCCATAAAACATTCAGGTTGCTACTCAGATCGCCGCATGTCTGACAGATGTCTAATTTAGACAAAACATGCAAACAACACTTGAAGGCACAGGAATACAAAGCATCTGAGAATCTGAATAATAACTTAAAAAAAACCCAAAAGTAATACATAAGAAAATCAATAGCGAAAAATAGCCAAAGCCCTATTTGGACAGGGGCAGTTTCATAAATTGTAGATGCTACTCTGTGATGATTTTTTTTGTGTGTACCTTCAACTGTTTGCATGTTTTGTCTAAAATAGACGTCTGTCAGACATGCGGCAATCTGAGTAGCAACCTGGATGTTTTATGGCAGGAGTCTTTATCAAATATGTTATTGGAAGACTGCTAATCTGGCACAAAAAACCATGCATATACTTTCATGTGAATACATTCTATAGATACATAAAGTAGATTTACATTCACATATATTTAGTATATTGCACTGTATACCTTCACAGGTTTATCTAGATCGCCAGTAGAGATTACATGAAATTACATTCTCAAAATTGTCACATCACACTATGATGCCCCCAGGTTTAAGAAAGAATATGTTATTACAGTATTTTCTCTGACTCAGCTACTGACTCAACTATATGTGTTTAAGTTGTATAACCACTTGACTGATTGTTGATCACAAATGTAAATAGCTTTGTTTGTAGACTAGAACCACCAGGAAGGCTGTTTCAATACATCAACACCCAGAAGATTCAAGCCTGATACCTGCTATTTTCATTTGTAAATCAACTGACAATGTGGACCTGATTTTAATGTGTAGTTGAAGGAGTTATGCCATATAACTTGGATAAAATGCCACAGCAGGCTTATAATTAGCTCCACATGCCAATAAGGACCATGTTTTATTGCTGCCTCAGTAACTCATATAATGATTTGGCTCGGTTTTATCCAAAGTGACTTATGTTGCTTTCATTTAATCCATTAGTCTTATATGAATTGTATGAATTATAAGTCTTGTATGAATCAGAGCAAAATTAAGTCTTTGCTACTCTAAATTGGCTTTAGGTGTGAATGAGTATGTGAATTTGTGTGTGCATGGCACCCTGAGTCATTTGGACTGGGGTCAAATCCAGGGGTTTTCCCACCTCACGCTCAATGTTCCCATGAAGACGAAAGAGTGAATGTTTGGAACATGTGCCAAAAATTATAACTGGTCATTCAACACTACAGAGGTTTTGTACATTCTGAGAAGGAGTGATCACAGAGTTCCTAATAAATTGCTTCTTAAAATGTCTTGTTAAGATACAGCTTTGTGTGGTGACATCATCATCACTCCCTGTACATCTAGCATACACTGCTAAAAATCTTGACATTGATTTAAATGATATGTTTCTACAATCAGAAAAAATCAGACATCAGAAGAATATGATCTTGCCTAGCTACAGAAATTAATCAAATTCTCATTCTAACGCCACTAATTTCTAAACTTGTCCATCAATTTTCTTTGCTTCCATACTACATATCTCCTTTACATCCAGAATGTTGGTGTTTGCAAGAAGTTCAAACTTCTCAAAGTTCTCTTGTAACTCTTTTTGTTGCGGTCACTCACATTCAGGCACCAAAAGGGCATATTATCTAAGTAGCTTGGTTCCAAACTATGCACCTGGATGCCAACTAACTGAGGTCTTTAACATTGTGGTGTCTGCTATGTTAAGGGCCTTGCCCAAGGGCCCAACAGTGGTAGCTTGGCAGTGGTAGCTTGAACTCCTGACCTTCTGATCAGTAACCCAGAGCCTGTAACCACTGAGCCACCACTGCCCCCACTGAGCCACCACTGCCCCCACTGAGCCACCACTGCCCTGTAAAGACACATTTTAGATGTCCAACCATTACTTAAAAAAAGAAGTAAGAAAAATGTTTGTCTGTCAGTAAAGAAGGTAACATTATTTCGTAGACCATGTTTCAGACAAAAAGAAATGAATGCTGGCTATCAGGTTTTACCTGCAAAATCAGAAGCAAACGTTCAAAGTCTCATGAACAACTGTAGCAGATTCTCAAGGTTAGAAAAACATACCAGCCAATGGTTGTACCACCAGGCACAATGTGTACCTAAGACTATTGATGAATGTTTAAAAAGCAAAGGGTTGTCTTGCCTGATGTGTTCTATAAAACATTTTTCAGTGCATGCATAACTGAAAGACAAGATTTAGTTGATTTAGTCAGAAGAGACACAAACACATTCCTCTAATGCTTTAATACAAATATGTAACAAACATCTTATCACACAGATGATCCTGTGGGCTCTTGAGAAATCTCCACTCCACTGTATAAGATGTAGTTACAACCACATCAACAACACATGACATTCGACCTGGTTTTTTATGTGTTTGAATCTACTGTTGGCTTCTTTCATTTTATTTATATGTAGGTAATGTATTTTTTTTTTTTTAAAATAACAGAAAATAGTGAAGGAGGTCCTGAAAGCAGGGTTGTGAAAGAATAGAAGTGTTATTGTTAAGAATTTACGCCTTCATCTGGGAGAAAGAGTTACATAGCCGCCATTTCCAACAAGGAAATCTAGCACGGAGAAAGAAAACAGAATTTTACACACAAAAAATGTCTTTGGACAGGATTGTAAAATATTCCTGGTCTTAACACTATTATTACTGATATGAAAGAAAATCAAACAAATAAAATCTTGTTTGGCCAAATTGACACAGAAAATGTTTAAATATACAATACATTGTGAAGAAATATTAAACTCTGCCACATGACACATTATACCCTGCACATATATTATTGAATGACCAGTTTGTTGACAATGAATTGGAAAATAGTTCACAAATTCATAAGTTAAAGCAACCACAAATGTATCTTTCCCTTCCTGTGCCCTTTCCCCTTCAGTCAATTGACAAACTTTATTTGTGTTTGGTCTGACCACTGATTTAGCTGAAAAAAGAAAAAAAAAAAAAGAAGTAGTTTTCTGGTACGTATCACCATAAAAAGAGGTCAGAAATTGTAAATGCTACAGATAAATTCTAAATTATGGCAGATCCGTATAGCTAACATGACTCATAATACTGTATAGCACATGATGAAAAATAAATATATGTTTGTTTGACTCAGCTCAATGCTACTGTTACTACAGAACCCCATTTCTGAAGCCATCAGTATGCCTAATTTACCACCTGCATGGACTGTAGAGCTGACTGTTTCTCTATCTGTCTTTTATAGTCCATTTGTCTAATTAGCATGCAGTGTGTGTATACAGGAACAGTGCAGATAATTACAGCTTTTAGCTGATGTGTCATTTGGCACATGGTTTTCTGAAAGACAGACAAAATGATTTTCAGTCGTGTGAGCATCTGTCAGAATGTCATGCATGCATATTGTAGGTTCCAAGGAAGCCAAAACATGAAACATTGCAAAAACTTCATGGTATAACAATATGACGGTTATTGTTCTTGGGCATTTCTGCCCAAAAAAAATCTGTAAAGCAAACATGCCATTGGTGTAATAATGAAATGAAAACAGTCTACATTTCAAAAATGACTTATGTATGCTAAACTGTAATAAACAAAAGCAAATCTATATTTTTTGAGACCGCCCTTTGCCTTCAAAACTGCAGAACTTCCTTCAGGAACAATTTCTTGATGTTTATAAAGTGAACTTGCCACAGTTCTCATGCATACCTGCTTCTGTTTCTGTAGTATGTAGGAGTAATTTACACTGAGGATACTCACCACAACTTTTGGATGCCTAGTTTTGTTTACTAAATGTTTGAGCTCCAAATTCTTTCCAAAAACATCTGCTTCCATCCAGAATCCATCCCATCTTTATTTCTGAGAGACTCTGCCTCTCTAAGATACTCTTTTTATACCCAATCATGTTACTGACCTGTTGCCAATTAACCTAATTAGTTACAAAATGTTCCTCCAGCTGTTTCTTTTCAGTAACACTTTCTTTTCCAGCCTTTTGTTGCCCCATCACAACTTTTTTGTGACCTTATTTTTTCCTTAAAATGGTACATTTACTCAGTTTAAACATTTGATGTTTTCTATGTTCTATTATGAATAACATATGCGTTTATGAGATTTGCAAATTATTGCATTCTGTTTTTATTTACATTTTACACAGTGTCCAAACTTTTTTGGAATTGGGGTTGTATTTTGTTTAATTCAAGGAGCATTTTTCGGGTTTGGTGCCATATTCAAACATGGTACAACAATAAAAATAGGCCTACTACACATTTATGTATATTTATTTATTTATATCACCGCTGAAGTGGACATTCCTATTGAATTTGGAGCACTTAACTATGATCTTCTTGAACCCTGGGTTGTTGAAGGTTCTTTTAGTTAGTTTTTTTTTTTTTTTTTAAGAGAATGCTCTACTTTAAAACTGGTTATGCTTATCTTTCAAAGGATCCAATACCTTTAAATGCTGAAGGTTTAGTATGCCTACAGTCAAGCATGGTGGTGGGAGTGTCATGGTCTGGGGCTGCATGAGTGCTGCCGGCACTGGGGAGCTACAG
>JANDJT010000041.1:23533978-23545990 GCA_024331685.1 Stegophilus panzeri
GTTTGAAAGAAAGAAATGATATTGTACTGGAAATCACAAATCCCACCCCATGTATACGAGTCAAAGAAGGTTCCTGAACTTTGAAGATTTTTTGCATTATGTAAAGAAACCGGCGTTTAAAGGGTTAAAATTTAAAGAATGAATGTTTGGTAATTATGATCAGAACTGATGCTGGTAATAAAATCGAAGGCAGTGAAAGAGGAAAAATATATAAATATATAATATTTCTAAGACAGTTTTTTGACATGGACATTTTTGTCCTTTATGGACCTGAGTGGTAGTTTTTTTTGTTTTTTGCTCTTTTTTTAAAATCTGACATTACATAAAAAATATGAACGCATCAAAATTAATGTTGTTGTTAATCATTGACATATCAAAGACTGTAATAATCAAAGAAAAAAATTCTGCTTAGCTTTTAGTATATGGAAAATAATGACTTTTTCTTTTTTTCATAAAAAAAAAAAAAAAAACATCTGTGGCATTATGTAAACAAACCAGCATTTAAAGGGTTACAATTCTGAAAATGAATGAATGTTTGGTAATTATAATTAGAACTGATGCTGGTAAAAAAAAAAAAAAAAATTGACAGTGAAATCAGTGAAAGTGGAAAACAAATATTAATATATAATATTTTTATGACAGTTTTTGGACATGAACATTTTTGTCCTCTGTGGACCTATGTGTAACTTTTTTTAATTGACGCACAAGGGTTAAGGCAGCACACAACCCAGCTGTTATCATAGCTGTCCTAAACTTTCAGGAAACGAATTATTTTCCGCTAGGTGGCAGCATTTGCTCTCCTGCACACTTTACTTACTCACGTTATTGCTTTCATATTAGCCAAAAGCATATAAATAGGAAAATAAGAAAAATAAGGCAAACTGACAGTAACATCTGAATAACAACAAACAACAACAACAACAACAACAAAAAACAAAAAACACTGGTTATTTGGCTTAATGTTACGTACATGTCTGATTTTTCTTGCTGCACTGGTAACTCAAATTATCCCTCCCCCCCTCTCTGTGTGTGTGTTTGTGTGTGTGTGGTGGGGTATGGCGGAGCAAGGAAAGAGCTTCTGAAAAAGACCGATTCAGAATCAGAATCAGTAGGTGAATGAGAATCACAATCAAAATTTGAATCAGTAGCAGAGTCAGAATTAACGTTAGAATTAGAAACAGAATCAGTCAGAATCAGAAAATAAAGTCTGAATCAGAAGCAGACTCAGAATCAGAATTAGAAAAAGATTCAGTAGCTGATTCAGAGTCAGATTCAGCACAAGAATCAGAATGAGAATCAGAAACAGAATCAGTATCAGAGTCAGAAACAGAATCAGTAGCAGTATCAGAATCAGAAACAGAATCAGTATTAGAATCAGAAACAGAATCAGTAGTAGTATCAGAATCAGAAACAGAATCTGAATCAGAACTAGACCGGTACATTTCCTGAAGAAAATGTGAGTGGTGCTTGACATGGCGAAACATGGACGGGGATGCCAATACTTTCGAGAGCCGCCCGTGTAAGGCGCCAATACTTTTGAAAGCTGGACAGATAAGGTGCCGGCACTGTTGGAGCTGGCCGTGTAGTGCACCAATACTTTTTAGAGCCGACCGTCAAGGGTGCCAGTACTTTTGAGAGCTGGCCGTGCGGGGTGCCAATACTTCTGAGAGCCGGCCAGATAGGGTGCCAATACTTCTGAGAGCCGAACAGATCGGGTGCCAATACATTTTAGAGCCGAATGTGAACGGAGACCAAACTTTTAGAGCTTTCTCTTTAGGGGGCCAATACTTTCAAAACTCAATGCAAGTCTATGGGAAATTTTCCAACTTTGAGCTTCCGTAGCGGGAATTCTGGCATCCCGATCGCTTATAAAAGTCATAGCACACCTCTCCTCAATAAGCCTACCGATTTGCCACCTCACCCGTCAATCTCCGACAAACGGTGCGGGACTAGTTACACGCCGAAAAAAAAGTGGTAGAAGAAGAATAATTATTATAATAAGTATGCCGAATAACAATAGTAGTGCTTTTCAAGCACCACTAAATAGAATCAGAATGAGAATCAGACTCAGATTCCACCTCCTGCTCTTTCTAAACCACTGTCCTGTCTATCCCACAGCTGATGAAGAACTTGAGGTGCAGGGAAAGTTTACTGTAACTTGAAGGACTAGTATATACATCAGTCTTAAAACTTTTCACCACTGCAATAAAAAGTCCTTAATTCTCATGTTTTGCTGCCTGCCACAGCAATCATCTAAACTTTATTTTCTTTCTCCAGTGTAGTGCTGATTACACGGCTTGCAGGAGATACAATAAACAACTCCTGCAGTAAACAACTCCCACAGTGATCCAGGTCACAACTGAACCTCATCCAGCAACACTACCATAAATATTCTTTGCCAAAACAAACTTACTTTACTTCTAGTATGACTCTGATGTCTTTATCATGAGTGTAGAATATTAGTTGACTCTCGAAAAAAGGGACATAGTGGAAGCATCAAGCCGTGTCAAAACATGTATTGGTGTAGAAATTTCAGGTACATGTCCAAATAAGTTGTCAAAATGTTGCTTTACTGGCATGACAAATATGAACACCTGACACATCTGATGTTAGAGTAACACGTATGAAAACTGAAAATTAAAGTAACTTCGACAGACTTCTAGTCAGTCTTTAATCAAATGAATCCATATCCAAAAAGGAATATATGGAATATAGGAAAATGTTGAAAAGTGTCATATAGAAACTGGGATAATAACAAGCAGATGGACCTCCAGAACTATTGTCTTTGTGTGCTGTAGTGAGAATGTGTATAGAATGAGAAAATCCCAGGATGACAGGAATAGCTTTGTCTTATGTCCGTCGTCAGTGTGATCCTGTTAGACAAGCGAGGGTGAGATTTGAGTCTGATTGATGTGTCCTGGAGATCCTGATGGCTTGATCACTAATTAAATATTGTTAATGAGCCAAAAGGCAATTAGACTCGCAGTCAGAGCTGCCCAGCTTGACATTCCCATACCAACTGTCCTGAGAAATGCCAAGGAACTTTTATTCTCTCTGATGGTGTACCATTCAATGGAAACTTATAATCAACAGGTAAAATCTGCAACCTTTGATTTGTTTCTCTGGAGGAACCCTTAAAGAACTATATAGAAGTCTAAGATAGAGGATTTCCCTCAGAGAGGGTTCCAAGAATTTCAATTAAATTCAATTCAATCCAATTTTATTTGTATAGCGCTTTTAACAATGGACATTGTCACTAAGCAGCTTTACAGAAATATATAAATTCTGGATATACATTTTAAACTTGTAAATTTATCCTTAATGAGCAAGTCAGAGGCGATGGTGGGAAGGAAAACTCCCTGAGATGACATAAGGAAGACATCTTGAGAGCAACCAGACTCAGAAGGAAATCCATCCTCATCTGGCTGACACTGGACAGTGTGAGTGTAAACAATTTATCTGTATAATATATAGTCCAAAAGTGCAACTGTGTAAACAGGAATTTATGAGATTATGAAAAAATTACTGTATGAATATGAGCATCAGAGATATTTCTGAATTCACTACAGTTTTTACTTGAAGTCTATGTTGTTGAAGTTATTAACTGTTCAATGATAGAGATTTGAGTGCAAAACTGCTCGTAGCAATTGCAGTCCTAAGACTATACAAGGAAGAACATCCACTGTTTGGGATATCATCCATCAGGAACACTTCAGGAGCTCTGATTTTTTACAAACAGCACATTCATGACACATTAATGAAGTTGTAGAAGCTTGGCATAGTGCGTAATAAATTTGCTTTGATGGCATTAACATCATTTGGTTGACGTATGAGCTTCATAAATAAGCTAAGTTGTTTTGGAATAGTGCTTGATAATAGTTTTGAATGCAATGGACCACAAGCACTTTATCTAAAAGGCATTCAATTCCATGCTCCTATAAGAAGTATAGACAGGTAAATGCACCTTTTAGAAGATAAGATGACAGGTGGAAACGTCAAAGAAATTTAAATAATAACTTCTAATGTTTAAAAAGATACAACAGTCTGAAGCAGTTGACCCATAATTGTAATTAAGGCTTTCTCTCTTCTCTGTTTCATTTAAAGATAAAGTGATGTACTTAATAAAAGCCTTTATGTCATCTCATAGCACTGTGTTCTCTATTGTTTTTCTTTTACATTGCTGTTTTCAATCTAAATGCATCAGATTTAGACTAAGCAGATATGTTTCCTGCCCCAGAGATCAAGAGCCACTTGACCTCTCTGAGAATTAGGTTTCTCAGTAGTTGATCACAAAGATGATGTAAATTGATTGATTCATGCATGGGAAGTCATACCAAAAAAATGGCTAGACTTTTAATGATAAATGGATTTCATTGTGATATACAATATAATACAATGTGATTGTTTTTCTTTTGAAATTCACCTCGTCACTGCAGCTCCATTACATAAGCACACAAAATAAATGCCTTACAACAGACACATACACACATTTCATAACATACTGGTCCCTGCTACTGCACTTTCTTCCTTTTTGACATGGTTGTTAAGCATAAATACACTACCAGTCAAAAGTTTAGACACACTCATTCTTTATTATTTCTTTTCTTCCACATTTTAGAATAATAATAAAGTCATCGAAACTCCAGAATAACACAAATGGAACTATGGGAATTATGTTGTGATAAAAAATCCTAAATAAATCAAAATAATTTAATATTTTAGCATCTTCAAAGTAGACACGCTTTTTGCCAAGAATTTCCAGAAATGTATTCTTGGCATTTTCTCAACCGACTTCTTGAGGAATTTCCCTGAGATGCTTTTTAAACAGTATTAAAAGAGTTCACACCTACGCTGGACTCTTATTGGCTGCTTTTCGGAATACTTCGCACCAAGTCATCCGTTTAAAAAAAAATGTAAATAAAATGTTTATAAAATAAAAAGATCATGAGAAACATTTCAGCCAAGTGTCTCCAAACTTTTGACCGATAGTGTATATATATATATATATATATATAACAGCTGCCCTCTAAACAGCCTCCCATCTTATTTAACAAGCAAAACTGGTTGATTTCTTAAACCTGCAAGGACGTGGAAGTTTATTTGAGGGAATTATTATATATTCACCATATAGCATGTATGATGAGTTGAAATACTTGTTTTTCTCAGCAAAAATAAATGTATAGTTGCTCATTATGATCATTATGTGAGTCAATTTACAGTAAAACACAAAAAAAATCAAATAAAGTACATTATATGCATTAGGTTTAGGTAAAACTATATTGTTTTTATAATATAAAGCAGGCTATTTCAGGTTTTCAGTTGTGGTTAGACTAGGATAATTAAATGACTTTACTACACGCTCATGCTTTTGCATACTTTTCCACACTGACCACAAAATATACGTTTGCTGCAATCTACACTCAATGGGCGAAAACAACCATTAAACTGACGCACAGTAATGAAAATTTTAAAACAGGTCATAAACCCACGGCAGGCTGCTTCATTTACAAATGAAAGAATCAGAAACTCACAATCTCCTCTTTTGTTTCATTCATTTATTATTATTATTGTTATTATTATTATTATTATTATTATTATTTTTTTTTACAAATTAATATTTGCTACGAATATCGCTCTGATTTGGAGATGTATTTATTTTATCTCATTTTACAAGGAATCACTTTCAAACAAGCCATATTTAAATGAAGACTGTATATGATATTTTAGTCATTTTCACTATCCTGACAAGTTTAGACACACTCATTCTTTATTATTTCTTTTCTTCCATAAAATGTTTATAAAATAAATGAGCCAAAAGGGATGTAAACTTTTGCACTCAACTGTGTACAATGTATTATCCACTCACAGACAAACCTCAGCGGATTCCACCACATATACTGTATAATGAAAGCAGCACACCAGCGGTTTAGTTGTTATGATCTGGATCACAATTCACATGGCGAGCTGTCAGCAGGATCTTTGCTGAGTTTATCATCACGGCTGCCTAATAAAGTGACCCAGTAAGAGAGCTGCACACCTTAGCTGCTGTCACCCAGTCCTTTCACTGCCCGTGAACCTGCAGAAACACCTCCACTCACACGCTGTCAGAGAGCTGCTATGAGCTGAGGTCAAGTTGCAGGAGAGTTTAAAATAGAGCTTTTGTAATTTCTGTTTTTTAACATTGCATACAGCAAAGATTATTCAACTGAATAATCCATTTCTTGTGTTTTAGTGACAAAAAATGTTTAGGTCATCTTATAGGCCACTGTATCTATTTTATTTTAATTTCATTAGTTCCAGTAAGATGAACATTACAGCACTAAGAGTGAGAACTGACTCGAGCAGCCTGGTATAAATATGAATGTATAGATTGGTATAAATTTAAAAGGCAGCCTAAATAATTCAACAGTATTTTAGGTCTGAATTATGAGCTCATTTGGAAATAAAATGAAATCTGCTTATTTAATTTGTTTTATGAGGTATAAGTTCTGAGGTCATTACTTCACTGACAGGTTTAGTGCAATGTTTATGAGCAGGCAAGGTTTTCTTTTCAAAAGGTTAAAATTGATTTTCTTCTCCATTTTCCTTCTCCTAATATAGCACATTACCAAATATTATGGCTTTGTGCTACTGCATGGCAATACTAATAATTTTGGAGGGCAAAAGCATAAAGCATGCTCAATCTGGACCTTTATATTGTGAACTGATAGTACATAATCTTCAGACTTCAGATGAGAGAAGTCAGAATGATTGATTTGTAGAAAATAGAATGAAATATTTATATCCGCCGTGGTTTCTGGTTTAAAAAAAAAGTGTCGAGTTTATCCACAACAAAGAATTCCATGTTTATTTAATAATGTGTTGCTAGTAGAACCAAGCAAATTACCTAAACTTACTTTTTCAAATTAGATGGAGTTCATGCCTTATAAAGGTGAAGGTGATGCCTCATTCTCAGCATATTGAAATATTTTACTTTAAATAAATAAATATCTGCAGCTTCTCTGTAAAGCAAGATTTGATTATTGGACCATTAGTCATTGTTTGAGACTTTCTCAAACTTAAAGTATGTCTTTCCTGTACTGGAACTTGGAAAGCAGTGTTACTGTAGAAAGTGTGTCCTCATGACTGTAATCTGTATTAAAAAAAAACAAAAAAAAAAAAGATGAATGAGCCATCTTACATATGCACTTGTACTGTAATGCTGTGTATAACTATTAGAAAGTGTGCACAGAAGATACAGAACGCATGGGAAATAATTCTGTATCAGATTTCAGGGGCTGGGTGTCACGTAATGGAGGCTGAGATGGAAGCAAGTGCAGGTAAGGCAGTTTAATAAAAAGACAAAACCACAGGGATAGGCAGAAACCAACAACCATAGACAGGCAAGGGTCAAACGATAATGCAAACAATCCAAACTAGACAAGGCAGAGAACCAAGGTTGACAGAATAACAAACTCAAAAAACCAGAGCAATGACACGAGGTAACAGCTTGGTAAACAACAGAGACAAGTCAACTAAGTGTAATACTTCGCAATGGCTGTGTGTGTGAGAGTCTCTTAAGTAGTGTGGTGTGATTGAGAACAGATGTGTGTGATTAGTCCTCAGGAGAAGGTAACCTGCCTGTGTGTTCCATAGGGAGTTGTTGCCAGTCATGTTTGTAGCTTGTGGTGCATTCTGGGAAATGGAGTTGCTGGTCTGCTGTGACATGACACCAGGATGCACATGAATCATTTGAAAGTCTATCTATGGGACAGCAGGTAAAATAGAACTTTTAGCTAGCTCTGGCATAATAATAATAATAATAATAATAATAATAATAATAATAATAATAATAATAATACAGGATATAAACTTCCCAGCTTCATTAAATCTGTATACAGTATACAAGTAAATGGTTTTAAGCGGTATAACTATTTTATATTTCACTCAACCAATTAAGATGTGGATGCAAATTTATTAGCACAGCCACAAAAATTGCAAGTATTAAATCATTGTTATTGACCGTGCCTTTTGAGTTATTGCAGAAGTTATTAAAAGTATCTGTACAAGAGGTGCAAACAACTCCACACTGAAAAAAAGTCCTTCATTTTTATTTTAGACCTAAAAAGTAACAGAATTTGTATCATTAGTATGTATGTGTAAGTTTGAGGAAACCACCCCAGCCAGTGTATTCATAGCTATTCATGTGGATGTTACTTTGACATATACTACCTACCTAAACATTGTTGCAGACCAAAGTACACCCCTTCATGGCAACAGTATTCTATAATGGCAGTGGCCTCATTCAGCAGGATAATGTGCCCTGGCACATTGCAAAAACTGTTCAGGAATGGTTTAAGAAACATGACAAAGAGTTCAAGGTGTTTACTTGGCCTCCAAATTCCCCAGATCTCAAGCCGATCAAGCTTCCACATCACTTTCTTCTCAAAATGGGACTTTGTATAGCGAGATCTTTTGGAGTTCTTAGTGTCCATTTTATTTCCATTCAGTTGATTCATGTTGAAGAATGCAATCCACATAGAGAGCTGAGAAACTGAAGATTAAAGGCTTTCCTCAAAGGTCCTACAGTGGTTATCTGGAATACTGGGTTTTTGAACTGAAAATCTTCATGTTACCAGAAAAAAAAAAAACAATTTGCTTTAAATTAAATAAGTTCAAACAATCCCAAAAAAGCACAAGCTGTTAAATTTGTTGACCCTGTCATGCTAGCGGATGTACCCTCTTGTTCCCAGGAACACAGTGGGGAACTGATTAGCATTGTGTTTGGCAGTAATTTTGGCTCGTGTCAACTCCAGTGTCACACTCATCTTTTACAAAGTGAAGTTCTTGGATGTTGGAGGAACTTCATGTCTCATGAATCGATCCTTAAAACCTGAGCATATGAAGTTGTGATGAGGGTCTATTAAAATTCACATGAAGATCCGTTAACATGTGCATCAACAAACAATATTTATCATGATTTTAGTGTAAAGGTTTATTATACTTTGTTTTTTCACTGTAGTTCCTCTCATTGTTCGGATAGAGACAACTTCTAGAGGTTCCAGAAGTGTCTCTCCAGTTCGTTACCCCTTACTAAGCATTTAAACTATTTAAACTATTAAATAAATAAATAGTTTAAAGCATAACCAGATATGAGATATAGAACACAGTAGCAACCAGACCTATGCATTTCCTTGTAATACGTCATTTACATAAACATATCAATTCTTTTTTTTACAGACTTGATAGGAGAGTGTTATACTAAATGCAGGCTTTCTGCCACTTGAGAGTTGCTTAAATGAGCTTGATGTTTTTGGACGTATGAAATTATAAATAGCAATAAAATGGCAGTAAAAGTCCTAAAAGACTCGTTAAGTTTAGGGTTGGTCATAAGAAATTTAATAAAAATCCAACATCATCATTGAGATTCATAAAAATGTTTTATGAGTTCAGGTTTGTACTCATACAGTAAACTGATAGCACATCCTACGAGTAATTTTTTGTCCAGGTTTAAAATGAGATTACAGAAGCTTACTCTAGAAGTAAAGCATTGTAAAGAAAAGCCAAGCTTACTTATGGAGGTATTCTTCATAATAGACTGGTGCTTTGAAACCTGGTATGCAAAGTTAAAATCAATTTTACGTACAGCCAATGCTATATGTGAACCTTCACACTATAAGCTCAGTGGTTAAGGTGTTGGGTTACTGTTTGGAAGGTCCAGAGTTCAAATCCCACCATCATCACTCCTTTCTCATTTGTATGATGATTTAGACAAAAAAGTGACAACCAAGCATCAGATATGTTTAAACTGTCACATTTCTGCACAATACAGGTTTAGATTTGCTCATATTACAACATAATAACTAAGAAAATTGATGTCCAAAATATAGAAAATGGTGAAATTACTACTTTGCACATACAAAGTATGGAATAAAACACTTGGGACGTGCTGTTGTAATGTGTTCTAATGCAAAGCAGAGATACTGTTACCACCACAAGGTTGATTTTCAAATAAAGGCACGTCCCGAAGTGTTTTATTCCTCTTACACCATCACAAATTACCAGTAATTACAATTTGTATTGTTATTATTGAAGGACACATCATGCTTTTTAACAATTTATAGTCATATTTAATGCTATAGCTGTTTTTTCCCCCTCAAGTATGAAGTTAATAAGCCAAAAAAACCAACAACAAAAAAACAGCTTGCCATGTTACCAAAAAAACAAACAGTAACCCATAACGTGTAAAATCCTCTGTTCTGAAGACTTTCTCATGGCAGAAAACTTCTGTCTGTTACAAAGTGCTGACACTTTAGACTCCTTCCTTAAATGTTAAATATACATCATCTTTGAGAAACTGTCTCAATACCAACAATGATATTTAAAAAATAGCTTTTTTTTTTTTTTTTTTTTTTTCTAACAGCACATTTGTTCAGTAATAGTCTTAAATTACATTGAGGGTTTGCCATACAAGTCTTTGTGAATTATAGTTGGTAATATATTTATAAACAGTAAAGTAACAGAATGAGCAGATTAATATAAACCTGTTATTTGTATTACAGCTGGCATTAAATTCAGCACTGCTGTTATAGAAAATTTATCATCGCCTTCAGACCAATCAGATTCAAGAATTCAACAGCATTGTAGTAGAACAAATTTTAATGCATCACTGCATTTTCATCTTCTGCTCAGGCCTTTAGTATCCATTAAAAAATTAAAATGCTATACATGTTAGATAATGTGGTAAAATTCAGTATTTATTACAATAACCATATACATATTTTTGAAATGTGGCTTTTGGCATCATTTACAATAAAGAAAAAGCTACAAGGGTTAGAAAGTGTGTTAAAATCAGTAGCTATAATCCCTGCACAAGACTGAGAAGTCGCAGTGGAGGTCTCAGTATGAGAATGAATACCGATGCTGTGATGTCAGTATCAGCACTAGAAAAACAATGAAGGCTGGGTCTCCCTAACTGATCATCTTCTTGGTGAATGTTTTTGAATATTTTCTTTTTGTATTATTGGAGATGCAGCTTGATTCTATTGAAATTCACATCTGATTTTTTTTAACGAAGAGCCAGTGCTAAGCAAAGAGCCCAAAAGATCTGTGTGGACAATACCCACCCTAGCAGCCACCTGTTTGCCCTTCCATCATCTCATAGGTGGTGCAAAGCAAATGCCACCTACTAATGAAGTTTCTTTCCAGAAGCCATTCAATTATTGAACTTGTACATGGCACCTTATATACACATATTGGCTTGCACTCCAGTAGAATGCACCTTAATTACAGAAACACTTTCACATCTCAATTTACTATAGCAAATTGCTGTCCATTAAAAAAAGTCAATTGTTCCATTTCAAGATGGGAGTCCAGAGAGGTGAATACAAAATGCTGAACTTCTTTATTAGGAAACAAACACGAGGATTAAACACACTAGGAACCAGGACACCTGACTGGATGCAATGCAACTGAAGAGAAAAACCAGGGAACTTAAATAGGAGCACTGATCAATCAGGAGGATGAAACACACATGGGAATGGTTAAAACACGAAATGGAGGAAGACAACAGAACAACTTGTTCTGCATGACAGTCAGGGTGCCCTCTAGTGGCCAAAGATGGAATTGGCCCTGGGGAACGTGACATTATTACCATTTTTGTTGCTATTATTATTGTTACTTTACCATTTTCGCTGCTGCTTTTGTTTTGGTTCCTGTTATTTTTTTTTTAGTATTTATGTGTTATTTATTCTTGATTGTTGTTTGTTGAATGTTGCTGTTGCTCAGTGCATAGCTGTTCATTGGAAACTCTCTTGTTATTGTTTTTGTTGTTGTTGTTGTTGTTGTTTTGTTTTGCTTTGTTTTGTTTTGTTTTGTTCTATTCCTGTATGTAAATCACACTGGCTGTTGTGAATGAGTATCTGATTCTGATTCTTTTTAAAGTGATTTGAAAACTCATATTATTTGTGATATGGACTGAATGCTTCTGAATTGTCCTGTAACCAATTGTTAAAAACTGTAGTTTATATTTTA
>JANDJT010000041.1:23554708-23569130 GCA_024331685.1 Stegophilus panzeri
CACCCCCACCCTTAAAAGTGAGTGCCAGTTAATGTTGTGTTTTGCCTTGTGCCATTGTTTGGTCAGAAAATCAAAGCTGTCTAGGCGGAACAGAAGTGCATTCACATCTGTGTGATCTTCAAAAGCTGTGAGGATGCTCACTTCAAAGCACACGGCAAGACAGCACTCCCTTCTATTAACACAGCAAAAATAGACATAATATAAGCTGATGGGAAGTTGTTTATTTTTATTGTACTGCATATTAATTTTCTTAATTCTTATTATTCACTTACAGTACTGTGATATATTGTAACCCTAACCCTAAAAACAAAGACCTAACTGATCTTCATAATTCTTTCATTTTCATGTTAATTAAAATAAGACTGATGTTATAAAACAGATAGTTCTGGTTGTAAAATCTGATTGGCTGTGCCGCATCCACAGCTGTGACAGCATGATCATAATTTTCTAACAGATGAGGGGGTTTTAGGCATGCTGCTTTGCACAGGTAATAACACCCTTACCTGTGATATACTCAGTGTAACCTTCCCTCTCATGGCTTATTGCTTTATTTCATGCAATCATAATGTCCATAAATTGTAAATGGTTTATTTACCATTATTGTGTTCATTATTTTGCAGTGTGGTTATACAGTACACTGACAATGACCACAAGCAACGCATTATTGCTACATGTGCATTACCTCAAAGAAATATAATTTGTCTTAACAGATTACCAATCTCTCATTTAATAATGTATTTACATAAAATGCATATATGAAAAATTCACAGTAATAATTGAAATTTAAAAAATTCATTTTCATCAAATTTGTCAGAAATCTCTTTCTTTGCCAAAAAGAACTAAGAAAATGAAGACAGTCTCTTCTGTGGAAAGTGTCATTTATTTCTTTAGAGTGTTTCTAATTCATTCAAAATAACAGAAAGAGAACTGATTAATTAAATGTCAGTTTCAGGTACATTGTCCATTGTCCTTGACCTGTTTCCATTGACAACTGTTGTATTTGCAGCCCCACTGTGGATATACCTTCTGGCAAATATCTACAAAAATAGAATAGTAGGTTTCACCTGCATTGTACTAGTTTAGAAGTGATGTCTCCATCTAAGGGCACAGGTGGAGCCAAACCATATAAAATTAAGGCTCTGGGTTACTAATTAGAAGTTCAGGAGTTCAAGCCCCAGCACTGCCAAGCTGTCTCAAGCCTTGGACAAGGCACTTGGCCCATGTATCATGGCTGACCCTGTGCTCTGACCCCAGATACCTAAGACGCTGGGATATGTGAAGAAAGAATGTCACTGTAGTGTAATGTATATGTGACAAAATTATAGATAGCAAGAAATAATAATATAATAATTTAGGAAACACAGCTGAGCAACATGCTGATCATCTGCTTCAGGAAAGCAGCAAGATGCACCAGATTTAAGCAATTTAGAGATTTACACACGTAAGCAAGACTTTGGATCTTTGGCTATTTGACTTTAACATCTAGAAGTTATGAAACCTTGTACTAATTTCTCAGCAGTATGTTGTCATGACAGACAGAGAGGTACAACTCCAGGGCAAACATTATTAACAGATAACAGTAGGAGGACTAGGCAATAATCAAAGACCATAAAATGAATGAGAAAATGGTCAAGCCATGAGCAAACAAACATTAACTAGGCTAATCCAAATCCAGTGAGGCTGGTGACTGGTCATGTGACAGAGCATGGGGTCCATCAGCTGACATAGAGAGTGACTGGGAATCATGGGTAATGGAGTTTGACTGCTTGGAAGTAGTACAAGAAAAGGATAATGATGCCAACATGTCATGTAATTTTGGCTGTGTTTCTTATATGATCACATGAAGTTTAATACACTTACACGAGCATTATTATCGCTTAGTACACAACAACATATTTCTGTTTTATCTCAATTTAGAAACTTTATACTCATTCAAATTTTCATCAAAAGTCTTTACCACAGTCTTTTATTTTGTGTGGTTGTGCTGCTGAAGCTGATTGCAAACTGCCATGTATACTTGTGTATCATAAACAGTGTAATCCAATATTTTCTATGCAAATTATGTCCAAGATGCTGGATATAAAGGTAGAACTATAACGGGGACTAAAAATGGAATCTTGTTGGACACCATATTGCACTATTGGAAACAATGAAGAATCTTCTTTACTGCTAAGAAACTGGTAACAGTCAGTCAAGTTAGATCTAAACCAGACTTTAGCCTGCACATCATTCATTCTTGCCCCGGGTGATGAAGGCCTGAAGAGGATATTACATCTTTTAATAGCAGAAGCTTCCAGAGGAATGTTTCTGTAATGAATAAATACTTCAAGTGATCCATTTGCTCTTTTTAATTCACAGAAATGTCACCTTAGCCCATGCATCCATTTGTTCTCATTTCCTGCATCATCAATTAAAAAAGTCTCATTTCTGTTTGCCAACCAGATCAGATCATCTAATCAGTAACCTTATTCCTTATTCCCAGCTGGCCCATCAAGTAATTTCTGAGTGAAAGCAAACAGCTGAGGAAAAGCAGTCCTGAGTGTATTTACCGAATTTCTCTTTTGAGAGTCAGTGTTTTTCCCCTTCTGGAGAACAGTTCAAGTCAATATCCACTATTTCTGAATTATGCACCATGCATTCCCCTAAGGGTGTGAACGCAACCATGAAGGGAATTAAGGATCGACCAAAAAAAGAGGCGTTTGTTGTATTTATTTCCGCAATAACAATGCATGAAAGGGTGTTGCTGTCCCTGAAGGTGGACATTATTTGATTAAATTGAAAAGTATGTGGCTCTACTAGCTTTTTTATAGAGAGAAAGTATTATTTCAGCTTATTATCAGCTTTGTAGTGCTACCCAGTGGACACAATGTGAGCTAGCAGCATATAATTGAGGTGACAATAATTTCAAAAAGATAAGGATATCCAAACCCAGTGTAGCACCAGCTTAAATAGTTTTCAGTTCCCTTTGTAGATCAGAACTGACAAACACTGCTTTATGTGCCTCAGAGCTATTTCAGACTTTTATAGTCTTAGAAATGTATGCGGTATGTGGAGATAACCCCTTAACTAACTATGGGTAATGTGCGTAATATTTCTCAAGGCTACCTAATAATATTTGGAGGGGTATATGGTGGAATAAATATCAACTTGGATCAATTCAACTTGGAATACTACATGGAAAATAACATTGTTTTGTGCAATAATTGCACTATATTTATTTCCATAAAAGGCAAACAAAGTCATCATTACAAAACCCTGTATAAGCACTCCAAATGTCAAATGAATTTTGTTTAATCACATTTTATTGGTTACCAGCTGCTATGATGAGAAACGGGATTAACCAATCAGGATCCCATTGCCGTTTGAAAGACAGCTACACTCTGAGCTCAGAGATATAGGTGACTGTAAAGTACTGAGATTTACTGCAGGTGGAGAAAAATTGAGGTAGATCTGGTTTTATATGATGAAGTGTCTTTTATGTAGTGACTATTACTAGTATCTTTCTTTAATCATTTTCAGTGGAACTGTCATAAAGGTACAGTTTTTATGGCAACATTTTTTGCCATCACTGCTCCTAATGTTGTTTGGCATCAACCCAAAATGTACAATCAAGTCACACTTCTCAGTATAATAGTAGATTATGCAGTGATTTTATGCAGTGATTTAGTATATTTACTCATCTCTCCCTGGAATGAATGTCTTGCTATACCACTGGATACATAGCATCGGATTTGGTCAAATTTGCAACAAATTCAACTTGATGAATTTGGCATGTTTTGAGTGATTAAAGCTATGAATATACCAGATATAGTATATATACTAGATATAAAGTACAGTTAAGTCTTCCTGAATGTTTTGTGAGACCAAGTTGAGTGTACTGATTTCTAATAGGGAGATGAGTTGACCCTAAGAGACTTACCCTCATTTTTACAAATCCCTGAGCTTGAAACCCACTGTGCATAAGACAGCAATTGAAATGATGAACTGTAATTGGTCTGACCTAACTTATTAAAATAGGCTTTATGCAAGGGTAGACATGGGATAAAAGACTGGAAAGAAACTCTTTAAAGCATACTTAGATCTGGGGCATCATTTTCTATGGAACAAGACATCAAATCTTTTCTTTTTGAATAATGAAGTTCGCAGAAAACAAACAATCATGGGTGAAGGTTAAGTTTTGCTACTTAAGAGTCATTTAGGGCAATGGAAATGAGCTGGAAGTGGATTAAGTCTAAGATGGGCCAAAAATGGCACCATGCTTTTAGACAGAGGTGAAGTTGTGGCTATGTTCTGCCAGCCAAAATCTCATGACTTTATCAGCATTATTCCACATGGTATCCACAGATGAATATGGTAAGTGGTGCAACACTGGGCTGTTACTACAGTACCTAGGGTAGAGTCATGGTCATGGATAGACCATGTCTTAGTGATGGCTGGAGATAGTTATATAGTTATATAGTTAGGGTCAGGTGAGGTTTTTTCAACTGTGTTCCATACATCAGGTGAGATTGCCAGGTTTCAGAAAAAATCTAGCCCAACTTTATCTCAAAAACTACACAAAATACCTGAAACTTTCCCAAAAAATACAGGCATTGGAAAAGGGAGACATTTTCTTCTTTTCTCAGCCATTGTACAGCCATTGAAAGAAGGCACAGTGGTGCAAACGCATTTCTGATATACGCACATTATCCACTCCATAATCACTCTTTCCCTCTCCCAATATTTGCAATATACCTTACAAAGGAAATGTCATCCCTGTCCTTAACTGCCCTTTCCGCTGAGCTTCCTCCACTGAAAATGTTCATAGCTCGAGCATGGGGCAGGACGTGTTCTACTGCAGTGGACCTCAGTTAGTGCTGATCCAGTCCCAATTTTGACCACTAGGTGCAATAATAACTCTGTGTAGCGTGATTGTACTGTACAACTTCTAGAAAGGCAAGCAAATCAATGGAACATTGGTTTATATCTGCCAACTAGCAACATTTTTTAAATAGTTGGTGACACAGAAGAGGTAATTAATATTTAAACGGTATTTAAAATATATGGAGTTGTCAATAAAGATTAACATTGGTTGCACGGTTCTGCTACACCTGCCCCTGTGGGTGAGCTGCCACTACAGAAATGCAAAAGTCATATTTAATATTACATCTAGAACATTTTTATGTGTATGTATGCATAAACTATAAAGTCCACAAATAAGCATATATTAATATATTAACATATATGAAGTGTTTTATATAAACAGTCCCTGAGTCATATATATGAATAGCCATTAGTAATGGTAGTATTCATGTATTAACATCTTGTTAACTTGTTCATTAATGTCATGACCTGAAGTACAGTACTGTGAAAAAGTATTTGCTGATATCTTTTGTTTTTGTGTATATCTATATCCATATATACTAAAATGTTTCAGAAATTAAAATAAAATCTAAGATAAAACAAAGGCAACCTGAGTAAAGACAATGATACAAAGCATACTATAGGTCCTAGAAGTAAGTGAAAGACTGAACTCCAGTTATCAGAAGCGTTTGGTTGCAGTTATTGCTGCTAAAGGTGGCATAACCAGATTTTAACTTTAAGAGGGCAATTAGTCTTCCACATGGGTGATAGGTGTTGGATAACTTTTTTTGCTTCAATGAAAAATAATAATAAAAACTGTATATTGTGTTTACTCAGGTTGCCTTTGTTTTATGTTGTATTTCGTTTGAAGATCTAAAACTATTTAGTATGAGATAAGCACAAAAACAGAAGAAATCAGGCAAATATTTTTTCACAGCACTGTATTAATAAAGATCATTTACATTATGAAGGGTTTGGAAACAGTCTAAGTTAACCCACATTATAGGCTACGATTTCAGGAAACTTGAGACAATTTTGTATTTTTTGTTTTTCAGCAACCCAAATTCTATAAAAAAAAACAAAGGAAATATACATATTGTTAACATTTTACCTGTTAGGTTTATAATACAATGTCCTATCACTGCGTGCAAGTGGAAGCCAGTCCTGATTCTGTACAAAATAATGATATTAATAAACATATTAAGGTAATGCAGCTATTATTAATGGCTATTCATATATGACTCAGAGTTTGTTAATGTATAAGCATCATTATTTCCTGATAAACTAAGGATTAGTTAATGTATTAATTCATCATTAAGAAAAGATTAGTTTACAAGTTGGTATATGCTTATTTGTGGAAGTTATAGGAAATTGTTACTGTATAATGTCACGATTTCCTCTCGTGCAAAGTGCTGGAGCACGCTTCCAGGTTTCAGTGACAGTGAATACGTTTACATGAACAGTAATAATCTAATTATTGACCTTATTCTGAATAAGACAATACTGTGATTAAGGTGTTTACATGAGTCGCTTTTAGAATATTCCTTTCATGTTCAGGTGTTACATGTTATAGAACATAGATCGATTAACGGCACACATCATTACGTCCCACCACCACGCCGTTCGATGTTCCCTCCAGAATTTCACGTATTGACATACAGTTCGTCTTCGTTATGGTACCGTATACAGTTTTGGGTGTTTAATTTTTAATTTTACGAAAGCTACAAGTACAGTTAATTATTTGTCATGCTATAGGTGCTAATAGACGACTGCTTGAAGCCGTGGGCTGCGTCCCAAACCGCATACTTACCTACTATCTAGTAGCTGAAATACATGTATTTCACCTACTATACACATGTATTTCGCCTACTATACAGTAGGTAAATACGTGGTTTCAGACGCAGCCATGCTCTCTTGTTTGTGGTCAAACAGTTGAGCACTGCCATGTGTGTACGTGTCGCAAAATGCGGTGAAAACTCTCACGTGACGTTAATAGTGTGATTAAGGTGTGTACATGTCTATAATGCATTTCGATAATGCAACTAAAATAGGAATACTCCAAACATCTTAATTCGCTTTGTGTTTACTTCGAGTATGAGTTTAGTCAGATTAAGGTCATCAATTATCACTGTTTACATGATAGTTTCTTAATCAGAGTATCGTCTTAATCGGGTTAATATCGGATTATTCTTATCCATGTAAACGTAGTGATTGACTTTGTTTACTTTTGACACGTGTGTTTTGTTATGGTTTATGTTCTGTCTCCACCCCTGTATTGTTATTGTTTGTTTCCCTTATGTCTCATCATTGTTCTCAGCTGTGTTGTGTTTCACCCCTGATTATGTTTGTTATTTAAACCCCTTGTATATCTATGTACGTTGCGAAGTATTGAGTGTATTCTCCATGTATTCACCGAGTGTATTCGCCTTTGTTTCTTGTTTCTTTGTCATAGTTTCGATCCTGTTCTCATCCTCGTTTTTCCATTCTGTTGTGCCTCATTTATGCCCGTTTGCAGATCGCCTGACCAATTGCTTGTTTTTGACAATACTATTGTCTCACGTTTTGGATTTGTCTGCCTATCTCTACTCTAATAAAGCTCTTATCTGCATTTGTGTCCGTCTCAGCCCACATTACGTGCCACATAAACATATAAAACAATTACACATATTTGACCAAGACATTTTAACACTAACAGTTCTTCTGTTGCTCTCCTTTTGTGGATATTTTTAAAAACACAAAATTAAGCAAAAATATTTCTAGTGTAATTCCCTATTGCAGTTCTAAGCTGAATTTCCCTAGTTTCTTTTATGCTCCGTGTGTCTGGTTTTGACATCTCTCTTTTTTTTCTGTTCTGACATTTCTCTGTTAATATATATTGATTATGGATTTTCCTGTGTTAACCCTGCCTGGCACCAGTCACAAAACATGGACCTTTCTAGGAAAAATCTTAAATATACCACTGTAATTGGATTAACACTGGTCTTCTCAAAGTGTTCACTTTATCACAGCAGAAGGCTAATTTATTATGCCATCTGGTGATTACACATACACGAACCGGATAAAAAATTCTTACAAATCTGTTGTGTTCTGCATTTCCAAATACAGTATTTTGTATGACTTTTGTGTTTTCTGTTATCACAAGTATGTGTATGCTTTCAAATGTACACTGTCCCTCACTTCTGCTGTTCTGACTCTGTAACTCAAATTCTTACTCCTGAGGCCCAAACATAAGCAATAAACCAGTATAAAATGCCACTAAAGAGTTATTACCTGAGGTCAAAGCATGCAAATTTTTCGATATTTTTACTTTTTATAATGTGAGACCAAAAATTAGCTTTTTTTTAAATTTATTTTAACCTGACTTGCAGAAAGGGAGCTATTAATATCACCATCTCTACCAGCAGATTTGGAATAATAAGCTTGATTCCTGCAAAGCCATTGATCATGGAGATTTGAGGCCGCTGGGTGTATTAGATTATATACAGTCATTTACCGCTCTATTTCTGGTTGATGATGATACCTGCACGATGATAAGCCACCTGGTCCCATCCAGGCAGGTCAGTTTGTGCTGTTTACATCATGCATGCATTATGCAGGTCCTGTTGTTCTGGGCAGTTATCCAGACTGCTTTGTGTATTTTATTATTAGTGTTTTTACTGGAACTATGATTCTGTACTTTGCTATGTTACTATGTTTACTTGTCTTCTGTTTTTCTCTATGGTCCTGAAAGCACAATATTCTGTCCCACTGTATATGTGTACAGTGCTGTGTGAAAAAGTATTTGCTTGATTTCTTCTGTTTTTGTGTATATTTCATACTAATAGTTTTAGATCTTCAAACGAAATACAACATAAAACAAAGCCAACCTGAGTAAACACACAATACAGTTTTTATTATTTATTTATTTTACTGAAGGAAAAAATAAGTTATCCAACACCTGTCACCAATGTGAAAAACTAATTGCCCTAATTTACAATCTGGTTGTACCATCTTTAGCAGCAATAACTGCAACCAAATGCTTCCGATAACTGGAGATCAGTCTTTCACTTACTTCTAGGAATAGGACTTACTCCTATGCTTTGGATCATTGTCTTGCTGCATAAACCAGTTGAGCTTGAGTTTCAACTTACGAACTAAAGACCAGACATTCTCCTTTAGGATTTTCTGGATTTTAGAATTCATGTTTCCCTCAATTATTGCAAGTTGTCCAGGCATTGAAGCAGCAAAGCATCCCCACACCATCACACTGCCACCACCATGCTTGACCGTGGGTATGATATTCTTTTTGTGGAATTTGGTGTTTGGTTTATGCCAGATGTAACGGGACCCCTGTCTATCAAACAGTTCCACTTTCAACTCATCAATCCACAGGACATTCTCCCAAAAGGTTTGAGAATCAAGGTGTGTTTTGGCAAAATTCAGATGAACCTTAATGTTCTTCTGGGTTAGCAGTGGTTTTCACCTTGCCACTCTTCCATGGATGCCATTTTTGCCCAGTGTCTTTCTGATAGTGGAGTCATGAACAGTGACCTTTATTGATGCAAGAGAGGGCTGTAGTTCCTTTGATGTTGTCCTTCTTCCTCATCATTTCTGGAATTTCTTTGAATTTTGGCATAGTGTGTTACTGGGTAAGACCATTTAACCAACTTCAGTGTTGTTTTGATTGAGCAGAGTTTGCAGTAATCAGACCTGGTTGCTTCTACTCCAGCTGAACCCAATTATGAATGCAGTTTCATAGATCTGGGGAATTAGTAACTACGGGGGCAAATACATTTTCACATAGGCCCAGTTGGTATTGGATAACTTTTTTGCTTCAATAAATAATATTATCATTTAAAAACTTTATTTTGTGTTGACTTTGGTTGCCTTTGTTTTATCTTAGATTTTGTTTTAATTTCTGAAACAATTTAATATGAGACATACACAAAAACAGAAGAAATCAGTGAAAATACTTTTTCACACCACTGTATGTCAACAATTTAACAACAAAACCCAGAATGCTGTTTAATTTATACATCAGTATTAAGTGTAGCCATTTTTCTTTAAGACCAAACCATGGTACAAACTCTGATAATCACACCCCAATGAATTGAAATTAACTTTATCATAATGGAATGCTGGGAAAAGGGATAATTCATTTTAAAATGTCTTCATTTGTGTTTAAAGATGAATGAAAGTCTTATGGGTTTGGAACGACATGAGGCTGAGTAATTGATGACAGAATTTTCATTTTTGGGTGAACTGTCCCTTTAAGATTCTGCCTTTC
This sequence comes from Stegophilus panzeri, assembly GCA_024331685.1. Classification (NCBI taxonomy): domain Eukaryota; kingdom Metazoa; phylum Chordata; class Actinopteri; order Siluriformes; family Trichomycteridae; genus Stegophilus; species Stegophilus panzeri. Next base: position 23,564,817 of record JANDJT010000041.1, read on the forward strand.
CATCTACTGGGAAATCTGTATTGCAGATGGAGGGATAGACAGACTACGTCTTCAGTCCTGGAAGAGTCAGCCTTAAAAGAAAATGAAAATCATCTATCTTCAAATCAGCCTAGAGCACAGCAAAGAAATAAAGAAATAAAATGCATGTGAATCACCAGAACAAAAGCATAGCGCAAAAAAGAAAATGAATAACTATTAAAGCAGATCTACAGCCTATTATTAATGTTGCTGACTCTGTTCTCATTAAATCTGGAATTGTTCTGTCAAGAAATCTATCTTTCCCCAGAAACTTCATGGGCATAGCGACATGCTGTTCTTCTTCTCCTTCTTGTTCTTGTTCTTGGTCTTCTCTTCTTCTTCTTCTTCTTCTTCTTCTTCTTCTTCTTCTTATTATTATTATTATTATTTGTAGTACTAGTAGTAATAGTAGTCAGTGCCATTATTAGCCAGTGTGGTTATCATAATGTCATATTAAATTTCACTATGATAGCCTAGTTTCAATAATAATGGAATGCCAACTAAAAAAACTGGGAAACTAAAAGTTATTTACCTCATTGTCCAATGGCGAGGATTGTCAACAAGTATAATGTCAAGCAGGAGCAAGCAAGTTTAACTATTTAACACAGAAATGAACTATAGTTCCTGGACACACTGGCCACAATAAACCAACTGCTGAACAAACATTGATCAAACTTTATTTTTTCCACTAATGATATTCATTATATCTTCAATTCTTTAATAGCTATCGGTAGCTAATGATACTAAAATTGTAATGCTTGCATATTGTGACAGACAAATGCACAAATAATGTGTATAGTCACATTATGTTATCTTCTATGGATGTGGATTAATATTTTACCCCACTGTATATGGCCCAAACAATAAAGCCATTGGGACTAACCTGGCAACCCATCAGATTCAAAATAATGTGATTACATGGTATAAAAAAACTAGTTATTTTTCTTCTTCCAAATGCAAGACACAAATAGCACCACACAGCATACACAACTGCTTGACAATACCATGACAATGTATTTCGAATGCATCATATTTGGCATGATAGTAATACACAGAAATAGTCATAAATTAATGCATGTAGTCATAAGCAGCATCCATTAGATAGAAGACACACTCACACAGATGTAGACACACACACACTCAAGGAGAGAGTGCTGTTTTTTGCTAACTGGAAAGGCATTTTATCTGAAGTGCTGTGAATTTAAATGACCCAAATGTTTTGTAATTGATTCTAAGTCAGAATAGTAATGAGAAAAGAGCAAAACTGTAGTACAACTCATTTACAATGTATCATAGGTTTGCACTTTGTAACTATAACTAGGTGAGGGCCAAACCAATAACTGTACAGCTTGGCTCAACCACACTCAAGCCAACCAGGATAGCCAGGAACCTTGGGGTGACTTTTGATGACAGCTTGACCTTTACAGACCACATTTCAACAACTGCACGATCCTGTATGTTCATTCTGTACAACATCAAGAAAATCAGACCCTATCTCACCGAACAGGCCATACAGCTACTAGCCCAGGCTCTTGTCATATCAAAACTGGACTACTGCAACACACTACTCTTGGGCCTGCCAGCCAGCTCCAAACCCCTTCAAATGATTTAGAATGCAGAAGCACGTCTGGTCTTCAACCAGCCCAAAAGATCCCATGTCACACCCCTCTTCATCTCCCTCCACTGGCTTCCTGTAGCCGCCCGAATCAAATTCAAGGCCTTGATGCTCACGTACAAGACCTTGTCTGGAACAGCACCCCCCCACTTCAACTCTCTCCTGAAGGCTTACATTCCCTCACGCAACCTGCGATCGATTAACAACCGACGCTTACTACTACCTGGCTCAAGGTCTCTTTCCAGAACCTTCAAACTAACTGTCCCTCAGTGGTGGAATGAACTTCCAACCTCAATCCGGACCGCAGAATCTGTCACTATCTTCAAAAAACAGCTAAAAACCCACCTCTTCCATGAATACCTAACTAACCCCTAAAACGCCAACCCCACATTGTCCTTAAAAATAAATAAATAAATAAATAAATAAATAAAATAAAAATAAAAACTTTCTCTGGCTCTTACACCTCTACTCTGTGCACTTTGCCTTTCTAGAACTCAATTATAAAACTTGTATGGTAGCACTACTTGTATTGTTCTCTGCTTGATAGATCGCTTTGCTTGTATTTCCTCATTTGAAAGTCGCTTTGGATAAAAGCGTCTGCTAAATGAATAAATGTAAATGTAATGTAATGTGATATTCTGTCCATATATTTTAAATACTTATGATGGACAAAAAATGCACTACTCTCAATATTCTGAAACAACATCAAATCCTGGTTAAAGTGTTTAAATGTTAGAACAGAGGCTATATTTGAGTTGAATCCTAAGTGGACTAATATGCAGGTGGGAGTAAATATAGATCAGTCGTATCCGTAGTCAGTGCATTACACTGTTTCAAGGGTTTTCTGAGATTGATATATGTGAATGAATGTATTGAATATCTTATTACATTTAATTGCTTGTATTGATTCATCAATTCATCTTTCATTAGTATGAAAGATGAGTAGCTCTCTGACTTCAGTCCTTTGGTGCAATACATGATACACACTTGATCCCACAATTCATCCCATCAACCTCATTCTATCTATAGGTGAAGAGCAGATATACACTGTCATCTAAGTGTTATGAATGTCAATAAATTTGACAACTTATTTCAAATATTTAAAAAAATCACTTTATTTTACTATATTATGACACATATCAGATGACAAGCACCGATAATGCTGTTATAGACTTGCAGTAACATTCCAGGATAGAAATACAAAACTTTTATGAGCAATTATATATAAGGCAAGTGACCCAAACTGTGTCATAACACTAGTAATGAAACATATGATAACTTGAGTAATTATTATGTTACATAAACTAGCATAAACATTATGACGCCACTCATGAGAACTAATATTAATATCGTACATAAATGCAACTTATTTTACTTGACAGAACCTGTCATCACAAATCATGATAGCATGTGACCTCTGCCATGACATGTTTATGAGATGGTTATGTCAGGCTTACGATGCAGGTTTAAGTGCAGATTTACTGCTCTCATAAATCAATTAGAAGTGGAGTAACTAAAAGGTCTGTCAATACCCATAACCTCAGTACATAATAGCAGTAGTCCAGCTGAAATTCAAATAAAAATCTTATATTAATGTGCTCATTGTTACAGTATATACATTGTAATATGTGTAATCATTTCTATAGTAACAGCTCATTGACGAGGACTTATATAGACTCTCAGCATAATCGAAGGATAATAAATAAAGGTTATGTTTATATAACATTTATGGAAGGAGTCTCCAGTGTCAGCATGTTGTACCTGTCAGTAAGTTTTCTGACACGGGAAAGTCTTCAGGACAAAGGACCTGTGCTTTACACAATATTTAATGATAAATCATAATCATTGTCAAATCACTGTGGTATAAGAGGAATAAAACATGTTATAGGTAAATAGTCCACTTAGAGAAAGGAATAGTATCATTTCAAAACCAAAAGTCACGTTGCTAGCCAAACAAACTTGTGTAAACAGTATATTCTCAGGCAAATGAGACTAATCATGAGCAACAGGTGAGAAAAATAAACAAGAGTGTGTTTAATGTGTGTTTGCTTTGGGTTGTTTTTGATGGGCAGCTCATGTCGTCATGTACTTCAGGTTCACTAAAAGCAACAGGATGTTTTTACTTACTCCTCCTGGAAACCAGTGAGGTTGGTAACACTGTGCTCAGCTTTTATTTTCTTCTTTTTTTCAATTTTAACTCTTCCACCTATGGCTGTTGCAGGCAGGCCACACACAGTGTTTTGCATCGACGAGGCTGGACTCCTTCACTGCTGTTCTGTTCGATTCTGATGGAGAAAACCGAGCCTCGCTGTTCCCCAGGAGTGCTAGACTGCACGAGGTCCGTATTTGCTCACAAATCGTCTGTCTATTATTAGACCTTACATCAGGGAGTTTGTACCAGCAACAGTAATAGAACAGGATCCAATGCATGGCATATGAGTCTTAATAATATTTAGCACTTTTGAGTAGATTCTCACCTTAACTGTCCTCCACTGTTGAAAACTTCCCAAACCTAAAAATGTATTTTATGTGAGAATATTTTCCACAAATATTTACCCTTGCTGTGAGGTGGATGAGTATTGCTGGGAAACCTGAGGGAGAAATGATTTAAATGTGACAAAGTGATTGTGAAAAGGGCCAGATGAAGTCTGACCTGCAAGATACGAGTTAATTATTTATAT
>JANDJT010000041.1:23572778-23604853 GCA_024331685.1 Stegophilus panzeri
ACACTCACTACTTTACATTGTAGCAAAGTGTCATTTCTTCAGTGTTGTCACATGAAAAGATATAATCAAATATTTACTAAAATGTGAGGGGTGTACTCACTTTTGTGAGATACTGTATGTGAGCTGTGATTGTCCAACAGGAGTAGCACCTTCTTCTCCAGACAGATATTTGTATGCTTGACAAAGTACCCGAGGACCAAGAGGAAATCATCCTCTATCATCCGACCAGAAGAGTTACCACTCCCAACACTCTCCGGTGGCCCATCAGGTCCTTATACCTCTTGCATGGGAAAACAAAGAATGCTGAGATGATGTTTCACAATGATTGTACTGCACATGCTACTGAGACAAGGGCACCTCTTTCCACTGAGCTTGAACCAACTTGCTTTATTCCACGTCATGCAACTACACAGTCAGGTGTCTGGACAGTTGTAACACTGGTCTCATCCATAGTCCATACAGTTTATTACTACCATCACTACCTCATCACTAGGTTCTTGAAAATCTTTCTACATTTGAATGGTTAAAGCTTGTAGCTTGTGCCAGACTAGTTGCCTCTGTCTCATGAACAGGTTGGGATGATGTTTCACAAAGACTGGGAACCGGACCGGCCATGCTTTTTTTCTTTTCTTTTTTTTTTTTTTTTTATCTCAAGACTGGGGGTGTTTAAGTTTATAAAGAACTGCCAGTTGATATGCAAAATTTCTGACCTAAAATGTAGAATAAGTAACATTTGATACATAAAGTGATATCGAGTTTCTACTTTGGCTTAACTGGCTAACCTGCACCTGTCATATATTTACCTCATGTGGAGTCAGTCCATAATACAGGTCTGCTGCCTGCATCAAATAGCCAGTAAAGAACTTTCTTGTGCCTCACCGAAGACCTCAGTGAAGACCTTCTGACTGCTATGGCAGTCTGCTCACTTGACCCTTCCTTGTTCAGCTTCTGCAAAGCTTTGCAAAATCTGCCCAAAGTAACATGGCACATAGAATGGGCCTTAGTAACAAATCTGATTGATTTCCCCTGTATGACATGAAGTACAGCCGTTTTCAAGATGTCTGCAGGTACAGCCTTGTCCGTCCTGTCTTCCTTTTCCACTGTCTAGACATGCTGAATAATAAAGCATATATAAACAGTGTCCTTCGTGATCATTGGGGGTTGGTTGTAACATTTTTTATTTTTTTTTCAAAAGTGTTTATATATATCCCCAACTAGCTAAATTTGAACTACTAATGAATAATGAGGAGGAGGGACAGGAGTATCGCGGTGACTGATGAACTTGCCTGTAGCTCCGCTCCACTGCAGTGCACTTCAGCTGAACCCTGGCGCGCGCGCTGAGCTCCGGCACCGGCGGTGCGCGCGCATCCGGTGCTCTCAGGCGGAGAAGCAGCCCTCGCCTATATGTCCGCCAAAAGCAGGCTGTCCAAATACCATAAAAGGGTGTCGGTGCCCGAGGATGATGCTGAGCAGTGTTGGAAAGAGGAGAACGGCGGTGTGGATGCACGTTACCTGAAATCCGTGAAGAGTGCCAGAGACGCGCCGCACTACTACCGCTACAACATGTGAGTAGCTCACAGTGAGCATTAAACAGTGTACGACAGCTATCCATGGAAAGTTCAAAGAAAAAGACAAACCTAATGAGAGAACGGGACTTTTGATACAATGTGAAACCTGAAATGTATAATGCGTGCATGCAGTTTTATTATCAGCGATCTGGTGTGAAAGATTGTGTTACTGGATACAGATGCAGGTTTTATTATTATTATTATTATTATTATTATTATTATTATTATTATTATTATTCTTATTGATATTCTTCTTCTTCTACAAATACATATTTTGTATCGTGACTTGTTAAATTAATTATTCTGCATAATTCAATTAATGTCCGGTGTGTGTAAAGACAATGTAGCGCCATCCAGTGGATATATATATATGTGTGTGTGTGTGTGTGTGTGTGTGTGTGTGTGTGTGACAGTTTTGATCTTGTAGAGACATTTGACTGCTCCCTTCAAGATAAACTTCTTTAAAAGTTTAAAGGTGAAAGGTTTGTAAAAGGTTTCCTTTTGGTTTCTGAGGTTAAGGTTAGGGTTAGATTTAGGCATTATTTAGCTGTGTTAATAATTATGTTAATGGAAAGTCCTCACAAGGACAGTAAGACAAAAGAGTGTGTGTGAAACATTTAGTTGTGGTTAGCGACATTACACTCAGTACTTTTATACGGACAACAATAATCCGATATTAACCCGATTAAGACGATACTCTGATTAAGCAAATACCATGTAAATTGAGATAATTGATGACCTTAATCTGACTAACAATCATACTTGAAGTAAACACAAATGGAATTAAGACATGTGGAGTATTCCTGTTTTTGTCGCATTATCGACATGTATTATAGACATGTATTATAGACCTTAATCACACTATTAACGTCGTGTGGGAGTTTTCACTGCATTTTGCGACAGGACACGATCACACACGGCAGTGCGCAACTGTTTGACGGCAAACAAGAGAGCACGGCTGTGTCTGAAACTGCATACTTACCTGCTATATAGTAGGAGAAATACATTTATATAGTAGGTGAAATACACATATATCAGCTACTATATAGTAGGTAAGTACGCGGTTTGGGACGCAGCCCACGGCTTCAAGCAGTCGTCTATTTGCACGTACAGCATGACAAATAATTAACTGTACTTGAAGCTTTCATAAAATCAAAAATTAAACACCCAAAACTGTATACGGTACCATAACGAAGACCAACTGTGTGTCGATACGTGAAATTCTGGAGTGAACGTCGGACGAAATTCTTCATATGTGTAACGTACTTGGCAAGATCTGGTCCTGGCATCTGGTCCTGATCCTGATTTAATTGTTCCTCTGAGATTGCTCCAAAGAGCCTTTTCGGTCTCTTTTAAAAGGTAAAATTTAAAAGATTAAATCCTTCTTTAGTTTGTATTGGTTATCTGCTTTGCTTTGTAGAGACGGTAAACGGTCTTAAGGTATACAATGATTAACATTTTAGGTGAACAGATAATAATATGATTCCGAAGGGCAGAGGAAATTAGGTTCACTTTTACCTACAGTAATACTGACTCAGCTAAATGACATCAATAAGAAGCTCCTTTGCCACTGTCATCAATCTTTCTCATTCTCTACTTCATTGCAAAGCCTTTGTCTTGTCTAAACAGCACCCTCCCCCTGTGTGTGTGTGTGTGTGTGTGTGTGTGTGTGTGTGAGCAGTTACTACATTTTCTTGGTAATACTTTATTTGAATTGTTCATTGTAGACAGTTCTCAATCCATCTGAAGACCATCAGGCTCATAAAATGATTCTCAACAACATTTCACAAATCATATCAAGGGAATACACATGGACTGAATTTGGCATAGTGCTAAGACTAGGGATAAAACTAGTGACAATCTGATAGTCTGTAAATGATCTACTAAAAATTCTGAGCTATAAACTGTACCATCTAAAGAACGCGGGCGGGGGACGGGGGGTGGCCGCGCATGTTAATGTAGTATTGATTGTGTATAGATTATACATTATAAATCAACAACCATTATTAGTTGACATTTCATTTAAAATTAATTGACATGCTGGTTTATGACAGTCTGTAGATGTTTTCTTATTTCCCGGACTATCCTAATAAAGTGTTACCATTGTTTTACTCTGCTGTTATCTGAGTGGCGAACCATGTTGTTCACAGTTGTGTCTGTTATTAGGCATTCGTTCTCTTGCTAAACACGTTTCATGCAGCATCACACTTCTCCAATGTCGCAGCTTATCCCTTTGAAATAGCAATTTATAAATACTAGATATTGATTGGCAAAAAGCCACAACACTTAACCTAATAAAGAAAAAATGTTTTCCGTTTAGATGTGGCTGTCTGAAAGATTTTCCCTTTGGACACTAAGGGTTAGGGTTAGTGTTAGGGTTACTGAGCTTAGGGTTACGGTTAGGGGTTATGGATAAGTACATGTACAGTAACAGTAACATACAAGCAAATGGGAATAACATTCAATATTAGAATTATACGAGAGTGTGTATATGTGTGTTTAATATGCTGCATTTTCTGGTTCCTGGTTGATGGAAACTCAATTCCACAACATTGTGCTTGGATTAGATTCTCCCTCATTTGTCACTTCAGATCAAATGAATAAATGTGAATGTAAGCTATCACTGTATTATAAACAGCACTGGATGGGACACTGCAATGCCTTATGAAATGAAATACTGATCAGACTGTAACTATCAGTAGCTACTTACTGTGTAACCATCAATATTATAGTAGCGATTCCAGTTGTGGCAGGGCTGTGGGCCAAAATCACAAATGCTTTTTGTTTTTTTGTACATTAGTCCTTGTTGCTGGACTGTTGGAGGGAACACCACAAGAAACCTCACAAGTGATATGTAAAGTTAGATGATGAGCAACTATTAATGTATACTAAATGAAACTATATACTGACTTACCACTGAGGGTGCATAGCTCTACCCACACAAGTTTGCACTTCTTAGATCACAAGTTTGATCTACACTTGATCAGGCACCAGAATGATCCAGCAGCCAGTGGGATTGTCAGTATGGTAGGGGGTTAAGCAGGGTTTGATGGGGCAGGCATCACTGGGCCCAGTAGCAGGGCAGGCTACTTTGAGTCCATTAGCAAGGCAGGCATCTCTGGGGCCACTGGCAGAGCTAATGGCTTAGGGATAGTGGAACAGATGTATAGGGAACTTTTTTCAGAGCAGGTGTCTTAGCGACCTTAGTCAGAGTAGGCAACCTTTGGCAGCCTTTGGCGAAGCAAGAATTTTGTTGGTTTTTGGAGGAGCAGGCATCTTAGATTGCCTTTGTTAGAGCAGACATCTTGTCAAAACTTGGTGAAGTAGTTCTCTTTGAACTCTTGCTGGAGCAGGTCTCTTGTTTGTCTTTGGAGGTGCAGACATTTTGGGACTGTAGGTCGAGCAGGTGTATTGGGAAGACTTGCTGGTGGACAACGTGGTGAACAGGGCGGCTTGGGGTGTAATGGCAGAACAGGTGTCTTGTTGGCCTTTGGAGATGTAGGCATCTTAGGAATCTTGGTACAGCAGGTGTTTTGGCACTTCTAGTGGAGCAGGTGTCTTGGCACTCATGACGGTGGATAACATGGTGGACAAGTTGGCTCTATTGTTGGAGCAGGGGTCTTGAAGGTCTTTGGCTGAGCAGGCATCTTGTGTGCCCTTGGAGGATAAGGCATCTGGGGGTCTGTGACAGAGCAAGCATTTTAAAGGGCCAGTAATGGAGCAGATGTCATGGAGGACAGACATAGAGCTGGGATGCAGGCTTAGAAATATGTATGGCCTGTGCATCAGGCTGAGGCACCAGGCTACTAACTTTGTTTTTCACCTCATCCAGAAGGATCTCTGATAGAAGAATTCTTGATCATTACCTCCTTAATAATAATTTTTTTTTAAATCACCAAAAAAGAGAAAGCATAGTTGACAGACAGACTGCATTACATTAAGTTTGATTTTATTCTTACGGTGTCCGCAACAACCATCTGTTTGTTTAGATCTTCTTTGTTAATCATTTGCTTGTAGAGCTTGTCAGTTTATTTAATACCTTATGCACAGAAATAACTCCATATGGTTGGATACACAGTAAGTGCTCAGTTTTTCATTGGGATTTTCAACAATTATTCTCATAACATCAGAATAACAGTAGATAGTCCAGATCAAAAAGTTGAAACCAGAAACTACACCATGGCTGGAGTGGGAAAACTAGAGAAAAAAAAAACAAGAAACATGATCTTGAAGGGGTCCAGAAACAAAGACTATAAGACTACAACAAAACAAGATACAGGTGAAAAATTAGACACAAAATTCACAATATGGGGCCTATAATAATGAATAAGGATTGGAAACAAACCAAAGGCAAACAGGAAGTAATCTTGCTGCTTCTGTAACAGGTGTCAGGCTGGCACTCTCCTAGGGAACACTTATATATCTCTAGCTCTCATCTGTTGATCATCAATTCATATTCTCATTGAGGATGTAATATTGTTTCTCTCTGAGCCTGCATATGATAAAAAATAATAATATTTGGGAAATGGGAACACGGTGCCTTGTAGTACATCAATACATCACATGCCCATTACAGCTCACTTACTGTCTGTAATATGTATCTACTCTCCAGGCAGATATGTATATAGATTATTACACTGGCATGCATTACCTTCTTGCTGAATGAAGCCTACATCATGATCCGGGTTTTTGCATGTGTTTGTGTTGAGTTTGAAGCAGCTAAATAAAAAATGTAGTAAAACTTACTCATGTCAGCTTGAAAGATTGATTATTATTGGATCAAATAGCAGATTGACGTGAGTAATGAGCTGCATGATTAGTTTCAATCAAATCATTTTTCACAATAATGAAGTCTGTATTTAAAAAAAAAAAATCAAGTTCTCATTGTACTCTTCTTGCGTGTTTTCTCACAGCTACTACCATGATTTAAATCTGTGCTGAAAGAGGTTTTTCCTCCCCCAAGACTCATGTTTAGCTATGAGTTAATTTATTTATATGTTTTATCCAGTATAACAATGAGCGTTAACACAAAAAGAAGATGTTGCTGCTGTTCCTGCTCTATGAGAGCGTTGTCCAGGTCAAAGACCGATTGAGACACATGTTTTCTTTGGCCATATCTACTGCTTCATGGTGAGAGAAATCACAAGAGCTCCAAAGATATCACTTTTAAATGGCAGAATTACAGAATTCTGTAAGTGGATTATGCTGTTATATAAGAAAAAGAAAGTGGTGTGACGCCATTATCACCGCAGAGTTGATTATTTTCCTATATCTTTATGATCTTCATTTTATTTTTCTTATACTACAGCAATTTAAGACCAATTACCTTTTTATATTGTTTTTTTTTTTTTTTTTTTTACCTGTTTATAGTTACATTTAATGTTGTGGAACATCCACAAAACAGATTAGTTCTTATTACCACCTACTTGTTATCATGAACTTCTCTTTTTCTCTCTTGAAATACAAAAAATCAGGCTTGTCATTTTACTAAGAATTGGGAAAGTGGAAAGTCCACTTTCCTGTCTTACAAAGGGCTGACACTGGAGACTCCTTCCTTAAATATTAAATCATTTTCTCCTCACAGAATGATTTACATATCAGTGATTTTAGGTTTTCTTTTTATTATTATTATATTATTTATATTTCATATTATTATTGATTAATATCAATGCGATTTATTAATATTTGTTAATATATTATAATATATAAATATATTATATTAATATTATATTATTATTTATATATGTTATTCTGTTTATTATTAGTATTAGATTTCATAGAGTGTCCATGATACAAATCCCTGCTAATGACTGTAGAAATTATAATATATTAGAAGTACACTAATTTTAAATTGTTATTTGAATTACAGCTGGTAATGTCAGAGCTGCTGTTATATAAAAAGAAAAAAAAAATCAACATTTTCTGAGGTTTTAGCAGGGCTGTGGTATTAAAAATAAACTAGAGCTAAAGAACTATGTCCACTCTCATATAATGACTTCAAGCCATTTGTTCGAATAACTTTCTAAATTCTCGTCATTCTTTTCTTAACATCTGTCTCATGGCAGAAAAATCAAGAAAGCTGACAGCTCACCTGTCTTTGGTTGCGATTAATGTATGCTTTTACATTCTGCTTATGAGGATATCAGTCTTTTGTTTGTCTCAATGATGAATTAAACTTCAAGTCAATCAAGTGAATGTACACAGGGGTTAAGACCCCTAGCTGAGGCCTGAGAGGTGCCTTGATTATTTTCACTATTGATTTCATCAAATACCTGACTTGTACAAATCCATTTTTCTCATGATGCTGTCAACCCCCATTTTGTCTCCATTATCACATCAGGGGTTTGATTGTGTGTGTGTGTATGTGTATGTGTGTATGTGTATGTGTGTATGTGTATGTGCAGATAACGCATTCCTCCGAGTGTGTTTTGCTGCCCTGTGACGCAGAATGAATGGAAGTTTGAAAAGATGTAGTTGGCTGGCTTCACATGTCTCATAGGAGAAATCCATAAATAAAAAAAAGTCCCAATGACACATATAGATCAAACACTTAGCAACACTGATGGTTTCATATGGTTTTGCTTTGTGTGTAATAAGAAGTGAATACATTTTTAGGTTCTCTTAAATGATGTTATTTAATTTAATTCACTTTATTTGTCAGAGTCAACTTTATTGTCATTAAGGACATTGCACAACAAATTTAAGCCTTTCAATTCTACATCCCACACTTTAAATGAAAAAAAACAAAACAACCCCACAGGTAAGTAAAGTAAGACAAGAGTAAATAAAAGCAAGCTTGTAAACACAAATCTAAAGATTTAGATGTGGAGAACAAATTGGTATTTGAAATTAATTACCTCATGTATTTTTGATTTTTTTTTTAATTTAGTTCATGTTTTACATAAGTATAGACAAAAGTAAACAAACGCAAACTTGCAAACACAAAGTACAAAGCTAAGCACAATGGGTAGAGATAAATAAATAATTAAATAAATGCATGGTGTTTACTTTTTTGAATTCATTATTGAATTAACTACATAATTTAATAAGTATGGATTGAAATGTAGTCTGCAGTTTGTGTAGCTTAAAATACTGGTACAACACTACAAATCTTCTTTAAGTAAAAGGTTCATACCACAAACAGAAACATTTAAGGGGGAATAATTCAGTAGTGTAAGTTGTCTGAGGTGCAGAACGTGATTATGTGGTGCAAAGGTGCAAAGAATTACAGTACCATGTAAGGTGCAGGAAAGCAATAAAATCTGTCATATCCGCTTTTATTAACCTTCCTGTGGAGAAGAGATACAGCATAATAGATACTATAACAAAACTTCAAAATGTAATATATACTGTATTTACAATATAAAGAAAGAATTTTTCATTCTAAACGTATTTTAAAAAATATTTGCAAAATGCTGGTGATTTTCTCTGCCCCAGATGATATCAGCTTCTCTTTACAAATCAAGTTTTGGAGTAAATTGAGGCCATCTTAAACGGCCCACTGGATAAGCAGACATTAGGAGCAGTAATATTGGTCTAAATTGGCTGTGGAAAGCACTGTGGATGTTCACATCTGGTTCCAAGTTAAATGACCCTCTCGTTTTAAGCCACTCTGCGGTGAAGAGACCGTAAACTGGAATGAGTATGTGCAGCTCTGCTCTCAGAAATACAGTCCCCTGCTCCACTGATGCTCTTGTAAAGGGAAGCTGATGGACTCTTGAGACTTGGAGTGTAATTCCATTTAGCATTTATTACTTATTACTCACAAACATCCTTCCATCGCTGTGGTATGAAAAAAACGAGTGAGTGTACAGTGGAGATATTTGATATTATACTGATGTTATTGGAATACAGTTGAGTCCAAATGTCTGAGAACGACAACGCTAGTGTCAATGCTGTGAATGCTACTGTGCATTCGTTTCTAATTTAATACAACAATATACATTACAGATTACAATAATATTCATTACAAATATTCTTGAGAACTTGAGTGAAAAGTAGAATCTTTTAAAAATTTACATGAATTTCAGTTTGTTAATGACAGCGTGTGCTCAAGCTGGAATGGACCCCAGAAGTTTGTGCAAAACCTTATGATGTATTTCAGATCATTTCCATCAGAGTGTCGTCTGAACACATGCTTCAACAGGAGAAATTAGACATGAGGAAAATCTGACCTTTTGTACAAAGCTGTTAACATGGTCAATAGCACAAATTTGCTTACATTTAGATAAGGACCTAGAAATAGTGCATAATAATAATAATAATAATAATAATAATAATAATTATTATTATTATTATTATTATTATTATTATTATTATTGTTGTTGTTATTATTATTATTATATATTGAACACTAACTTCAGTTTATAGGATTTATACTTTACCATAAACTGAAAGTAAATAAATGCTCTCTTACATTTACATCTTACATTTTCTGTTACATTTTCATGAAAAACCAATCCATTTTTTTATCCAGACAAATCCAGTCAATAATGTGTGCAATGTAACTTTATTTATTACTAGACTTCAAATATACAATCAAATTCTTACCCATTTGTACAGATACAACAATCATCAGTCTCTGCTCATAGATTCTGTCACTTGCTCTCGATAATTTAAAGTAACTTGAAAGAAACAAGAACCTTGTTATTTCATGAGAAATCTGTACGAATTCGAGCAACTGTGATTATGGATGGATTTCATTAAATTTCAAAGGAATCAATGGTACAATCTCCACATCTAACCTTAACACTCACAATTTTTTAATAGGAATTTGCAGATGTGAGAGCATTCTGAAAGGGGAAAAAAATCATGTCCTGATTTCTAATTTCAGATAAAATAATGTATTTTTTTTACTTAATTATGTATTTTTGAGTACATTTACATTACTGGACACTTTATAACTTTTTACTCAGGTATATTGCAGTCTACCAACTTCTTCATTTAATTAGGATTTAGACACACTACCCATACTTTCACTTATGTTTTATGTACTTTGTCCATTTTTATTATTATAAAATTAAATATATGTATAGGCCTTCTAATACTACCTACTGGCAATGAATTGCAATGAATGAAATGCATGAAATGCAAAAGTTTAGAATAAAAATGCAGATATTACATTCTATCAGGACCTGCTTGTTATTTTCAAAGTGTGTGACTATATTTGGACAGTTTGTATACCAAAAATAACATCATTAACTTGCATATACTAAGTAAAGGTTCACAAATTTGCCATGCAGTTGTGAGTTGCCCTCATTAGGAGGTACATCAGAGGTACATATATGGATGTCTTTCTACATTTAGTTGATAATCCATCGATGGAATGTAGTAATCCCACTGTCTGGTTTTACCCAGAACAGGATGAGATCTCTTTTGATTCTGGTTCCTCTCGAGGTTTCTTAAGAGAAACACTACTTGTTTATAGATTCATTAATTATATGTTCAACTATGAACAATGTCTGGCTCAAAACACTAAAGTGTATATATTTAAATTGGAGACAGTCTAATAGTAAAATACTTTAAATGCAGAATATTCAAATATATGGTGTTGTTCTTTCTTGTATGACTGTGTTCATAAATGTTTTCTAAAATTGGCACAGGAGGAGCTGTGATGAGGCACCCACCTGTAGCATCTGTTGTGTTTTATTAAAAAGCTATTAAAACCAGGATGAGTTTGCACTATCCACGGGGATTTTTCCCAAGACGGCTGCTCTCGCTGTGTTCACTTCATCTGTCACCAGACCCCCCCTACGAGTTAATAGTCCAAACCAAATGTCAATCATCTGTTCCTTCGCAGAGGTGGCTACCTGATGGGACAATGTCAACACGGATTAGCATATTAGACAAAAGTAGGCAGGGGAATACAGAGCTGTTTCCACTCACATGAATTGGTAGGGTCTGGGAGTTTAATCTTAGTACAGCGAGATTTTTTAGTCAGACAACCTTTTCCTTACAAGGTGCAAATCAATTGTCTATTTCTTCTTCCAGGAAAACTCTGGACTCTTTTCCAGCACAGAGGATGACCCTGCAGCGTGAGAAAGGGCGTCGGCAGGCAATTCGTGGCCCAGCATTCATGTTCAATGCACGTGGAAGCAGCCTGACAGCCGAGGAGGAGCGTTTCCTCGATGCAGCCGAGTACGGCAACATCCCGGTAGTGCGTAAGATGCTGGAAGAGTCACCCACCCTTAACGTGAACTGTATGGACTACATGGGTCAAAATGGGCTGCAGTTGGCCGTAGGCAATGAGCACCTGGAAGTGACTGAGCTGCTCTTGCGGCGCGAGAACCTGGCACGTGTTGGCGATGCCCTCCTGCTGGCCATCTCAAAGGGCTACGTGCGCATTGTGGAGGCGTTGCTGGGCCACCCATCATTCGCTGGTGGAGAGAGGCTCACGCGCAGCCCATGCGAGCTGCAGGACGACGACTTTTATTCATACGACGAAGACGGCACTCGCTTCTCACCTGACATCACACCTATCATCCTAGCCGCCCACTGCCACAAGTACGAAGTGGTGCACATGCTGCTGATAAAAGGTGCACGCATCGAGCGGCCGCACGACTACTTCTGCAAGTGCGCCGACTGCACGGAGAAACACAGGAAGGACTCGTTCAGCCACTCCAGGTCCAGAATCAACGCATACCGTGGTCTGGCCAGCCCTGCATACCTCTCGCTCTCCAGTGAAGACCCTGTTCTTACCGCCCTGGAGCTCAGCAATGAGCTCGCCAAACTGGCCAACATCGAGAAGGAGTTTAAGGTACGATGGTTGGGAATGGTTAGACCTCCTGATGTTTTAACGTTTTGTTTTTTTTGTTCAAATACTTGAAATCTGATTGCTTGAGAGATTTGTATGGATTTGAACAGACAAGGGTAATGTGGTTGGATTTTGTTTGAAGAAGTAGAAACTTAGTATCTTTTCATACAACTTAAGCTGTGCAAATTGTTTTGAATTTGCCAGCCTAATAACATGTTGGCTTCAAAATAGTCCATTTTGAAATATTTACTAAAATACGAATGTTTTTTTTTCCACTTCAGTATACAATGTACTAGGCTCAATTAATGAATATAAAACATAATTTTAAAAAATAATAATGTTCCAATCATTTTGCCTTGAACAATTTTTTTTTTATTTGCGGTCTCTTCATCTTTTATTTACATTCCCATCTGTGCACACACTCCTGCTATCAGGATTGTTTCTGAGCATAGAAAAACGATTTGTGTGTCTGTTTCCATAAATATTGTTATCTTAATAATAAAAGATATATATGTGATATATATTAGGGCATTATAAAATAACATTTTCATTTGTATTATAAAATAAAAAGGATGACCTGGGTCAATGGGACATCTGTTGCTACTTTTTGCTATTTTTGTCCATTTCATTTAGCTGAAGGCATAGCATTGTGCATGAAATTTAGGACATGGCTTGAAGAACCGTGAAGGTTCTTGTCACTGTTGTAGATCGTATGCCATCGCTGGATGGTGCAACCGTTCAAAACCTTCACGAAATACAGCAGTAAATCAAACATTTATGATTTAATGATAATGAGTTTTTATTGGTCACATATACAGTACAGCACAGTGAAATTGTTTTCTTCGCATACCCCAGCATGTTAGGAAGTTGGAGTCAGAGTGCAGGGTCAGCCATGATACAGCACCCCTGGAGCAGATAGGGTTAAGGGCCTTGCTCAAGGGCCCAACAGAGGCAGCTTGGCATTGCTGGGGCTTGAACCCCTGACCTTCTGATCAGTAACCCAGAGCCTTAACTGCTAAGCCACCACTGCCCCAACAAGTTACATTGTTGTTCTTTTTCTAGGGCTCTATTAAACACTTTTTTTCTGACAAATGTGGGTTTTCATATGTAGTTGTGGTGTGCTTGTTCATCAGTAAAGGTGATATGACCCTTGCTGAGAGCAATAAACTTGAGATCATCATGATCTTGGCACAGATACTCAATAGCAATGCATGCTGGGAGATTAGTCTGCCATCCGATCAGCGGAAATGACCTGAGCAGAGCTTTATTGGATGATAGAGACACTTGCTATGAATAATTTTGCATCATTATTATTATTATTATTATCATTATTATTATTATTATTATTATTATAACTGTTCTCATCTGTGTCTGGTCAGTTACAGCTATGTCTTGCTTTGTATTATATGTTTATAAAGTCTTACGTATTTCCATATTGTATAAAATGTGTACTTCTAGTTTTGTGGTGCTGTTTGATTTTTGATATTTTATGGCTTTAACATTCAGCTACCTGCTTTAATGTCAAATATGAATATGCTTTGGTTTACATTGTCTTGTAGGAGACAAAACAAAAGTCTGCTACCTAAAAACAATGGAGGAAATAGGCGCAGACAAAGGTTAAAAGCATGTATTGATTTCATTACATAAATGACTAACCAGGTAATAACTTCAGTACAGATGTAAATGAATTTAGTACACATGTACATGAATTAGCTGAGCCCAGCTCATAGGACCGAAGCCTAGCTACTGGGCGACAAACATTAGCTCAGAAGGAGAAGAGCTTTCACAAACTTTCAGAGATTTTTCATTTTATTTACTCTCTCTGGTCTCAGTAGTGAATCTAAAACAAAAATGAACTGGAAAAATGAATGGACTAAAAAATATAATGTATGTGTCTCATCTGTTCAGGGTTCAGGGTCCAAGGCGCTAGTAAAAGGCGGTAATATAAAGCACCATTATGAAATAAAGCATGACAACCAACTTCAAACAAATGTCTTATTTATAGCCATAAGCTAATCAATAATAGTTAAGCATTGCAAAGAAAAGTGTTTTCACCGTACTGTCATGTTAGTTGTTTATATGAAAAATTTAAGCAAGCAATTTTATGTAATTGGATTGTTACACATTTTTAGCTGAACAAAATTTTATATTCAGTTTTGTACTCTCCTGCCACCATTTAATGATCAACATTAATTTGCCAAACTGTAGAGCAGGGGTGTCCAATCTTATCCGCAAAGGGCCAGTGTGGGTGCAGGTTTTCATTCCAATCAAGCCGGAGCTACACCTGATTCCACCTGTTTAATCAGTTGATCTTGGCTTTCAATAGATTCAGGTGTGGCTTCTGATCGGTTGGAATAAACACCTGCATCCACACCGGCCCTTTCTGGATAAGATTGGATACCCCTGCTGTAGAGAATAAGTTGATAGTCTGTCTATAGATAGATCTTAGCCTGCCTAAAGCATACTATCCAAATAGTGTCAGCAATTAAGAACACTGTAAAACATGATAGCCCCATTATGTGAACTTATTTCTTCTCTTTAACTCCAATTGTCATGAACAGTTTTGGATATTGAACTCAAGTTAATAAGTTTGCAAAAACTTAACTTAAAGTAATCAATTGTCTTGACTACTTGTGACTACTTTTGAGTTGAAACTATGGTTATCTTCAAGTTGAGTTTACTCACGTTTCTAAGTAGCAGGTGAACTTTCATTTCTAAGTTTAACCACCAACATGAAATGTCTTACAGTGAATATAAATAATCACTGTAGTGTAAATCTACATAGTGTGTCCATGATGTAAGGTTTTAATTTATCTTTGTTTTCTCTTTCCCTAACCAAAGCTCTTAGCCTTGTATATTGAGAGAGTCATTGATTATTTAGCCACCAAATGCACTAAAAAGAAGAAAAAAAAAGTTTACTTGGAATGAGTGCTGTGTAGGCTGTATAATCATTCTACATTAAAATAAAAATCATTTAATATTTTAATCTTTATCTAATATTGTAATTAATTTTTAATTAATAGTAAGTAAATAATACTCCACTGGAAAGTAGATGAAGTCAATCTTTGTATGATTTTGAATAAGTGAAGGTGGATTTTGTTCAATTTCATACAAAATATGAAAGTAATAAAAGCTACCAACTGTACCTTCCCTTGTATAGAAACTTAACCCTAAATCTTTTCCTCTGACTGTTAGAAAGCGCTGATACTGGATACTCCTTCCATAAATGCTAACTAAACATCTCCTGACAGAAAACTTCATTATAGCAACCTTTGAAAATTGTTTGTCAGTATTAACGATATGCTCTGCTTGAATACTTTTCACACAGGCGTAAAAAAAAAAAAAAAAAAAAAAAATGCCTGATATACTTTTTAATTTAACATAGCACCAATTCAGTTATACAACTTGAATTTTATTATTACTTCTTTATGATAATGCATAAATGTTTTTTGTTCTGAGGTTTTTATTCACAGGGTTGGATAAGACGTTTAATTAGAATTCCCCTGCTCTTCTCAGCAGATACTGTTATCTCACTCTTTCAATGTATAACAGTTATATACAGACGTCCTGGACTGAATAAGCCTGGCTTTGATGAGGTAAATGTGCACAACAGTGCCCCTCATATCAAATCCCTTCAGACAAGAATTGTTCTTGAAGACTTGATGTTCTACTAAGCCGTAATTGAATTTGACAGCATGGTTGCTTTGCTTCATGAAGGAAACAGTCAGAGTATTAGTATCACACCCAACCAAGCAGGACATTCAGGATCTTCTGCTAATTCAAACGTTGTCAGGTAGAATCTGCTGCTGCTGCTGGTCCAGTATGCCAAAGCAAGTCTAAACAATTGTTTTAATTTCTGTTCCCATTTATTCATTTGGCAGACACGTTAAGTGCTAGAACTGAGGAGACACTAGTCATTAAGCAGTCAGTTACAACCAGAGTTTGGTGTAACACATTACTGTAATCTAATGACTTTTTCTGATAACACAGTAACGTAACACATTACATTTTATATTTATGTCATTTGATTAGTTACTGATGTCAATAAAATTACATTACTTGCATTACAGATTTATTAAGAAAACAATAAATAAGTGAAATGCATTTTTAAATTAAATCATGTTTTGCCCCGAAATTTTTTCTTTAGCCCCGAATAATTCTCCACTCAGAGCGGTTTGTCAGTACATAACTGAACGCCAGTAAAAGAAGACGGTAGTGTTGTAATTTTATATCTTCCGTGAATGGAGGCTAGACCAATCAGACAAGGTTTACAGGAAAATGCGTTGAAACACTCGCGTCTTATTGGCTGACAGCTCTCAATTCTGCCAAACGCTAGCTCACAGTCAGTGTGAAGAAAAATGGATATACGCCAATTTTTTTTTTAAATCAGTAAAGGGGTTAAAATTGAAACAGTAACATTTTCTCATTCTAAGCAGGAAAAACAAGGTTTGTAAATGTCTATGTGAGTTCCAGTTTATGTGAACATGATATGAGCAGAGCATAAGGAAAGATAATGTACTTTGCATGGCACTGTAGCAGCTAAACCCATACAATAATAGCTTAGCTGTGCCTCCTCTTGGCTAGCGACACCAAACTAGCCTAGTTAGAAAAGTTTTATATTATATCGGTCTGGTAGTCCTACAAACAGTAACAACACCCGAGGCAAGCGTCATGATAAATCCGACTTTTTATGATCATGTCATACATTGACACGCGCTAAAATTTCTGAAAGAACTATGCATTTCACTTTGTAGTGTATTTTTGATAGGTTTTGAAAGTAATGTGAAAGTAAATTAATTAGTAATCTGATTACTTTTTACATGCAGTAATCAGCAATGTAATCAGATTACAATTTTAAAGTAGTAATTAGTAATCTAATTGATGGATTACTTTTTTTGAGTAACTTACCCAACACTGGTCACAACAATGAAGAATGACACAGTCTTACTAGTGCTGAGTACTGTTCTGTAAGGAGATGTTTATTTAACATTTTTGGAAGGAGTCTCCAGTGTTAGAGCTTTGTACCAGTCAGACGTACGTAAAGCTAACTTTACGTAACTTTAAGGTTTTGGGAAAAGTTGGAAAGGGAATCAGAAAGTCTTCAGGAGAGAGGACACTGGGACTTCCGGTTTCTCTGTAATGTGACAAGCTTCATTTTTTTTTTCTTTAATTAACTTTTATTAACAAAATTGTGTATTTGCTGTTTTGTTCTGTTGTGTTAACAGAGATCCTACCTTCTTGCTCTCTGTCTCTGTCTCTCTCTTTTGTTTATCTCTATCTCTGTATCTTTCTCAAGCGCCTTGCTGTTTATTGCTATGTCTGTCTGTCTTTGTTTACTCTCACTCTTTGTCTTTTTCTTTCTCTTTGTCTGTTTCTCTCTATCTCTCTCTGTCTCTCTCTCACTCTCTGTTTCCCTCTGTATCTATGTCTCTCTCTCTCTCTCTCTCTCTCTCTCTCTCTCTCTCTCTCTCTCTCTCTCTCAGAATGACTACAGGAAATTGTCTATGCAATGTAAGGACTTTGTGGTGGGCGTGCTGGATCTGTGCAGAGACACAGAGGAGGTGGAGGCCATACTGAACGGAGACGTATCTGCGGAGCTGGCGGCAGGCCAGCACCATCGCTCTCTCCTCAGTAGAGTCAAACTGGCTATCAAATATGAAGTCAAGAAGGCAAGTAGCTCAGCTTGGCCTCTTCTGCTGTAATGTACATGACATGTGCGGTCTGTGTGCTTTCCTCACCATATGCTCAGCTTAATATATAACCACCCGTAACAGCTAATTCCACTAATTGCACCCTCCATCTGCTTCTGTCTCTGAACGCTCCATCCTGAGATATAACAGGATGAAATACAGTGTACTCCTCAGTCCTGTGTATTTCATATTGTGTGTGTGTGTGTGTGTGTGTGTGTGTGTGTGTGTGTGTGGAAATACTGTATGTCTGGAGGTCCCTATTTTGGTTTTCAGAAATAAGTTACAAACGCTTGGCTTTATATCATCTCCAAAAATCTTTCTTTTTTTTTTTTTAAACACATTTACACTCAGAAAACAAGCGATCTTTATTACATCATCAGTGTACATTTTCATATGCAAAATGGACCTACATGGTGTTTTTATGAGGAATTCCACCGAGTCACCTTCTTTATATTCCAAAAACATGGCCATTATGAATAATGAATAGCTGTTTTGACATTAGCCGAGACCAGTATTACTGTTTTCAATCAAAACCATCATGTTTAATTAACGTATACTGCTACGCGGTCCTAATATGTAACATATATGTGAATATCATTCTAATCATGTCATTTAAATATAATGTATGCTGGTGGCATTTTTATAATATTATACTCATCAATGTTGTGTGAATAATTTAGTGGTAGAAATAACCAGCTGGCTGACAGAATTTAAACACATTTTGTTTGCCATATCATTTGCTTTTCACAAGATTCAGGAATAGAGTTTATATCAGCTAATTTCCTCATCTTTGTGAAGGCAATATATTTGTCGAGTCTGGAAGATTTGTTAGACATTTTATCAATTCTTTTAATTATAGGATGTTTCAGCTTTACCACTGAACTAAAAGAGGATCTCAGCGGTCAATAAAGTGGGATATAAATGACCACTAGGAAGACCAATTAGCTTATACGACTACAATTTTTTTTTTACCTGAATATTTTATGTTCATAACGGAGAAATAAGTAAAAATAACTGTCAGCTTATATTACAGTGCTAATCTAAAATAATTAAGCAAACAAAAAAAGTCACTAGATGTCTCTGTGGTATTTCTGGAACATTACTTTTTCTTTCTTTTTTTTTTTGGTGTTTTGAAATTTTAATGTTTGACCCGTATATACATCAGCTCCTGTGTCAGCTGCATGTTATTATGTGAGATTTAAAGGGGAAGAGCTAAAAGTTGTCCAATACTGATTTAGCACAGCTGTGAGATTTAGCCATGAATGCAATTCCTTGTCAACAAATTCTAATGGTTATTACAAACTAGCTCTGAGTTACGATTTCTCAGACAGATGCCTGGCTGCAATCTTATAGCTTTCTGATCATAAAACTATACAGTTTTAAAGTTATTTAAGTTTAGTTTCTCACAAAGCTAAGAGTAAAAGACTTGTAATACTGTAGTGTGAATCTCAAAGGGTGTCTAACTATCTAGTCATTCAAGTGTGCGTGATGGTTTTGTGATAAGAATCTGTTGTGAACTGGAGATTACTGGCAATGTTAATCTAATTTTAAAAGCATGGTTAATTGAGGTCAGCTATGCACTATTAAAGTGTTGTTATTCATTCCAACACATAATGTGGCTTCATTTATTAAGGTTATACTCTGTATAGTATAGATGATGTATATAAAGATTGTTTTTTTACTCCTTTGTCAGAATAGTCATAGCTGTTCTACCTTCATTTCACTTGACTTCATATTTTTTAGGATAGTTAGACATATTTTGAAACATATCATTGATATATCAAGCAGCAGGGCTATGTTAAGTAGGGCAGATATGAATTTAACACCTATAATTCCCATTAGATACACGCAATTAACCTACTACCTCAAATCAGACCCACGTGTACACCAGAGAACAAAACTGCCAGCATCCATCCTCTGCGTAAGCACTGATCTTAGCTTTGGCCCAGAAACCGTGATTTACCTTTTCAGCATGTACTAAGTCTTGTATTCTGAGGTAGAAGAGAGAATTCTCTCATGTACTCAGAGAACTGTAGTCATTTCTGTTTTAAGGAGATAATAGTTTCATTTATTAATTGATATAATGGACTTGGTGTAGACCCTAGTAATCTGTTATGGCAAGTAAATAATACGTTTTTATTTATCTAAGTCAACCCCGTCCAGGGTGTCCCCCGTCTTGTGCCCCATGCCCCCTGGGATACGCTCCAGGTTCCCCACGACCCAGTAAGGATAAGCGGTATAGAAAATGGATGGATGATCTAAGTCAGTACGATGTTTGGCTACAATTACAGCTACAAAGCTTCTGGGATATTTCTCTATCAGCTGTCCACATATGGATCCTAATAATTTTCCCTTTCTTCCTGGAAAAATTGCGCAAGCTCAGGTAGATTGGATGGAGATCATTGTTGAAGAGCAATTTTCAAGTCTTGCCACAGTTTTTTAAGTCTTAAACTTGACTAGGCCATTCTAACACATTCAGATACACGGTTGTGAACCACCCCAGTGTAGCTTTTTTTCAAGATTGTCCTGTTGGATGGCAAGCTCCACCTCAGTCTCAATTCTCTGCAGACTGAAACAAGTTTCCTTCTAGGATTGCCCTGTATTTGGCTCCATCGATCTTGAGCTCTACCCTGATCAATTTTTCTGTCCCTGCTGATGAAAAGCTTTCAGACAATTTGACTGTCCATCCTGTGGTTGTGCTGTGTGAGGTTCAGAGCTCCAAGATAGACAGAGTGACAGGCACAAAGAAGACATTCACCAAGACCACCAATTCTCTGTCCTGGCAACCAGGCGGTGTAATGAACTTCTCTTGGCTGTCCAAACAACTAATTCTTTGTCTGTCTTCAAACAAAAACTGAAGACCTCTTCACTAAGCACTTAAACAAGCACTACATCTACATATCTTATTATTTATAAAACTCCTATATGGTCTTCTTTGCTGTACTAACTCTCACTGTAACCTATTGTATGTAACAGGGTTCTAGTTGTACTAACATGAGGACATATTTTCAACAGAAAATTCAGTGCACATCTATAAGTCATTCTGGAAAAGAGTGTCTGCTAAATGATGTTAATGTGAAGTAAATGTAAATGTTGGCAGCTTCTCTGACTAAAGAACTCCTTACCCAATCACTGATTTCTGGTGAACGGTCTCTTCTAGACAGAGTTATGATCATTTTAATTGGTTTTTCCAATGAATCACACTTTCATTTTTCATATTCAGATTCCGATTATGTTGGTCCTTACTGTGATGATGAAGATGATGAGTGGCATGTTGATATTCCTCTCAGGCTTTTTGCTGTCATTGTTGGTAATTACATGACAGTATCCGTGAATGATGTGTTAAAAATTCTTCACACTTTCTCCTCTGAACAAAATTCAACCCATCACCCAGTTCTCAGTTTCTCCATCCTTGCCTCTGGATTCTGTTTCTCAGGCAAGGGTCTAATCTCACTCTCCACACCAAGTGCACATTTTGAGGCATAGACCAGCTGTGGGTCCAAGCATAAACACTGAGAACTCTCTTCAACCATCATTACTGTCTCTGCTGTTCCCCAGATCCGCCACTGAATCCATCACTCCAGAATTAAGTCAGATCTGTTAATGGGATTATTATGACTGCTCTCTGTTTCTCTGACGTTCCCACTTAACATGCAAATGACCATCTATCCTTTCAGCAACTGCTTCAGTCAAACAAGCTGTTTAGCTCTTCACACTTTGCTTGGATCTCTAACTCTTATTATTGGTGTTGAGAGTGTGCAAACTCAGTAAAATGCCATTACCAGACAAAAAAAGTGTAAAGAACCAGGATTTGCATTGATTTGATGGAAATTATATGAGGAACTATTGACGGATTCACTGTAGGGTTGGTCAATTTAGCAAGGAATATAACACTTGGGGACACTCTGTTATAGGAAATTAATCAATGATGGGGTGGTGTGATGCAGGCCGATGCAATGCAGAGTCACTGATACCACTCAGAAGTGGATTATTTTCCAATAACTGCACGTATCAAAGACTTTTATTCTACTTGTACCACAAATATTATCTTATTAACTCTCTTGAAGTGAATAAGATGTAACAATGCAGTTTGCCATGTTACCGTGAACCTCCAAAGTGCTCCATCCTGAAGGACTCTCATGTGTTGGAAAACCTCTGACTTTTTTAAGGTGCTGACACTAGAGACTCCTTCCATAAATACACCATAAAGAAAACATCACTGTTTCAACAGTTATACATATTTTCTAATAAGTTTATATGGAGTGTCAGTCATACAAGTCCCTGTTTAAGTTGTTATTGTAGTAATGATAACGTATTAGAACAAGCGCATTATGATTGACTTGAAAATGAACCAACACTTTCAAATCAGAATCAAGAATTCATCAGCTCTGCAGTATAAACATAAATAAAGCATGATATTTTCAAAACGTTGGTGTTATTATGGTCTGAATTGCATTTGTTGGAATAAGAAGCCAGTTAATGTCAGAAAGATTAATTTGTTTACCGCAGCACATAGTGCCAGTGAATCTACTGTGTTTTGGGTGTTATGTATTCTCAGTATTGTGATACATGTAGCCAAATCCATTCTTATGGCCTATAATTAATCTTTGTGACTAGAAAGTTTTATCCATTTATTGAAACTCATTCAGAGTTTTTATAATGATGCTAACAACCAAGGCCAAGATCGAACGGAAGAAGTTTTTCTCAGTGATGTGACAGTACAATATCATGATATTGATATTGTAATAAACTGATATTGTAGAGGTGTAACAATATCATTTCATCACATTTTTTAATTTTTTATAACACTGACAAACTTTAAAGTACTTTGCTTGAAAGAATCTTTAAATTGTAAAAATGTTCAAATGTAGTTACAGATATTTATTTATTTATTTTATTTTTTTTGCCTTTTCAGGGTTTGTAGAAGTTCAATAAAAGTATCATCAACCTTTTTTTAAGCAACACTGAGATTTCCCTGGCAGGTTGTTAACAAACCTATATATTGTGTATTGGTATTGTGTTAAGATATATTTTCCTTAATGTGTCATCCAATAACGAAGTGACTTTTATTTGAAAACCTTTTTCTTATCTTATACATACATGAAAACTCAAATACTTGAACATTTCTTTCCTCTCCAGTTTGTAGCCCATCCTAACTGCCAGCAGCAGCTGTTGACTATCTGGTATGAAAACCTGTCAGGTCTCCGTGAGCAGTCCATTGCAGTGAAGTGTCTGGTGGTGCTGGTGGTAGCTCTAGGCCTCCCCCTGCTGGCTGTTGGGTACTGGTTTGCTCCATGCAGCAAGGTAATGTGCCATGAAACAATTTCTTAAAATAAACCCTTAAAATGATCAAATATGCGTCATTGTTATGATTAAAATGTTCTGTTCACTATTTAGGATTGGTTTACCCAGTAATCCCAGGCTGTCTTGTTTTGTTTTTTTTTAGCAGTATAGTTGTAAACAACATGGCTTCACACTTAATTCATAACAGTGTGCAAAAACTCATATGAGAATATACAGTATGATGGTCAAGGATAGAGTCAGGGTTAGTATTCTTAACTATTCTTTCAACTTCTATCAAATCACACAAAATTCCAGCACATCACCCTCGCTTATTCAAATTCATATGAATTTCAAGTGCGATCAGCTTGATAGTTAAATGTATTCATTTATTTAAAAAAGAGAGGGAAAGAGAGGAAATGTTACAAAAGACTAGCATCAATTTTCTGTTTCATAGTTTATAAATTTCAACTTTCAAGTCAAATGCGTACAAAATATGTTCAATAATATAAAAGTTTGACTTTTGAATTTATTAGAGGATCTGAGTCAAACGCATGGCATTTCACATAAAGCACAATGTCTGACTTTTAGTACGAATGTGAAATATTCGGAATCGGAATAGCTGAAGCTTGAGATATCTATTCATGTTCCACGCAATGGCTTGGATCCTGATTTTTTTCCTTATACCATTATTTAATTTTTAAACGTTCAGAGCACAATACACAGACTGTACTATGGTATGAAAACTACATTATCGTTATTATCATGATCAGGAACTTAATTTTATAATTCAATCATTTAGTTCAATTATGAATAGCCAGAGAAATGTACATTAGTGTTGACATACTGTAGTGAGTGCTTGTCATTTTGCTTTTATGCAGGTATTATTATTTTTATGTGTCCAGGTAATATTTCTAAAAGAGTGAGTGTTTTTGTTTTTTGTTTGGGGTTTTTTGTTTGTTTGTTTGTTTTTTGTGGAGTAGTAGCAGATGGTACGAAACGAGTCACTCTGGCAGATCCATCACTTGGAGATGAAAATGGCAAGATGACATTGCAGAGTAATGAGGATTAACCTTTATATTTAGTCTGGAACTCACTGGTGTGTGACTTCTTATTTCTCGACAAGGTCAGATGGTCATGCCACATCTTAAATTTAAGAACAGAATGTAGATGAGAAACGAGCAAATTGGTACGATCTAATAAATCTTCTATTACATTAAACAGCCAAGATAGTATTCATGTTTTGCATCAAATGTCAGCCTTTGCTGTGATTTTAACAGAGGGATTAAAATACTTCTTTATATTTCCAAAGCTTATTACTCAGTAACTTGATATATGTTCTAAAGTAACTTTTAAAAAAAAAATAATGATATGCTACTTTTACATTATAAGAATGAGAGGCAAAAATGTGCAACCATCCATGGCTTCTTGGATTCTGAGACTCCATTAAGCATCCATGGGATCCATTTGGATCACAACATGAGTTAATGTAATCCTCTGAGGCTTGTTTCACGACGCGAGTTGAACAAACTCAGAGTTGCAGAGTAAGATTTGAGTTGTCAAAACCAAACAAATCCAGTCTGGGTTAATTAAGGTTAACAGGTTTCATGAAAACTTATAACCCCAACATCTTTCATGTCATTTCATTTAATATAAATGTAATTTTTTTAATTAAATATTAATAAAATAAACATAAATTTGTGAAAATATATTAGGATGACGCATGACGTATCACTCGCAAAGAACCGTAAACCACTAAAGGATTAACTTGTATGCATCAGATTTATATCACTTTGCTCGCAGTTGATTGGTCCAAGATGGGTTAGAGCTTTCTTACCCAGAATAAAACCTGCTCCGGAGCAGGTTAGCCATGTAGCATAAGTTACCATGGTGATGAAACTCGCTAAAAACCAATCCACCTTCTTGAGACCGAAAAACCAGAGTTCGCTCAAACTAAACTCAAACTTACCTAAACCGGCTTCGTGAAACAGGCCTCTGCTTGCAAATGACCCCTAACTTCATCAAGTTGTTGTTTTTGTAATAAAGGTTAACATTTGAGTCCAATACATTCCACCGTCGTACAGTGGTGGAATTTAAACTGACCTTCATTAAAAAACCTTTAGTTGTCTTTATTTTTTATTCTCCTGGCTATGTTTGATATTTAGAGATGAAGGAGGTAGTCATGCCTATAATGAATAGCTAGCCAAGTCCATTATACCTCTGTGGCATATGTACGATTACCACAATCAAGAATTTTGACACATTGCCTTATAGTAAGAGAACAATCCGAATCACAGAATGGAAGCCGAATCCTATGTACTCGCTAGTAATTGATGAAGTTATACATGATCATTTTGTGTGTGTGTGTGTGTGTGCGACAAATGTTTTTCATGACAAAGCAACAGCACAATGAGTAAAATTTCACTTGACATTTTCTCAATTCTATGACATGGTAAAGCAACAAATTATTTCATTTGGTCAGACTTAAGTTACTTAAGTTCTCCACTCATTTCAGTTCTTACGTGCCTGCTATTTCCCACCTACCTAGCATATAACAGCTATCAACTGGGGAGGATGAAGGCTAAGATGTACTTCCTCTCAGTGCAGTGTAACACACTCAAAGTGAAGTCCACATACTTTACATGAGCTCACAGGCACCCATGAATGGCTAGTGTCACTATGATTGACAGGATAGAAAGAGTAACACCATCCCTCCCATCCAGAGAGCATGGCCAATTTTACTCCCCATGCTCTAGGTAATGGTGTATATCAATGTTGTATATGTGGAACACCCTGCTGTCCATGAGCAAATATTTGACTTTGCTGTGTGAATGTTTCCAGCTGGGTAAAGTCTTGCGCAGTCCCTTCATGAAGTTTGTGGCACATGCTGCGTCCTTCATCATCTTCCTCTGCCTGCTGGTCTTTAATGCATCTGACCGGTTTGAGGGCATTAGCACGCTGCCCAACGTCACGGTCACAGACTACCCACTGCAGATCTTCAGAGTGAAGACCACTCGCTTCTCATGGACCGAGATCCTCATCATGGTGTGGGTGGCAGGTAGGATGGTAACTCAATCAGTCTCATACTGTTTAGTGTTATATTTTAGTATTATTATACTGTATGTCTAATACGATTTAATTGGGACAGTCCCTGAGCATTTCTAGACATACCTACAGAAGTCACAGATACTGACATAGGTCATCTTTATCCCATGATTAAACATTTCTATCCTGATGGGAGTAGTCTCTTCCAGGATGCCTCAGCCCCCATACACAGAACACAAAGGCTCATTGAATTGTTTGATGAGAAAATGATGTAAATCATATGGTATGGCCATCACACTCAGCAGATCCTAATCCTGAACACCTATGGGAGATTTTGGAATGATGTGTTGAACAGCGCTCTCACTTACCAACATCAAAACACCAACTAATTTAATATCTTTTAGAAAAAAGGTTGTTCATTTCTTTAATACAGTTCCAGAGACTTGTACGAGACTTGCCAAGGTGCATGAAGCTGGCCCAAAACCTTACTAAGATGTTTTATGTTGGTTTTTCCTTTCATTTCTCACCTGTCTATATTTATAAAAGTTTTCAGTCGTTTTGAAATGTCTTAATAGTAGTAGTCAAGAAACTAGATGTTTCACCTTTCATCAGTGGGCCTTCATTGGTACTCCCTCTAATATTTAAGAGTATAACACAAGCTGGGTTGCCTTGACTTACAGTACTGACTTTGTTCTGCTAGACAATTAATGCATTTAGCGGTCAGTATTTTAAAAACAATTAGAAATAAACCCTGTCCACTCCCCCCCTCCCCCCACCAGTGTATTACACTGTTCAATGTCGTGTGACAAAGTAGTGCATTCATTACATCTGGCAGCCTGTGTACTGCATGGAAATGATCATCCATTACAGAAGTCATCATGTTGAGTGAGCCACACTGAACACACTCCGGACTAATTCCATTTCCAGCCCCGTTGTGGTTGGCTTGTCCATGAGAGGTTCCTGAATGAATGGGTTCATTTCTATTACATATCCGTCGCAGTGGCCTTGAATGTGGGTGATTTTCAGCCCTGTCTTGAAAAACATCGGCTCAGCAGTCAATCTGTAAATTAGACCGAACGCAAATTATGCGAATGTCCTTTGGGAGTACTGTTTCTCAGTGTCTGAGGCCCATTTTAATCTAGTTTACTGTTCTCCTCTTGTGAAAAATAAAAATTCCTCTTGTTGTCTGTGGATTAGTATTGTTAGAAAAGTATATATAAATTTATATCAAGTGCGTGTCTTTGCCTTGGAGAGTCTTCCTGGTCATTGTACCTACTCATTAATATTCAATACTAGACCGCTGATGCTCATTAATATTCATTAGCTTGCCAATTGCCTTCTCAACAAAGGGAAAAGCATTTTACATCACTGTATAATCTGACGTCTTCTTTGAAACCAGTGTTTTGGAACCAGGTGCAGAAATTTACTAATTCGTTATTTTATATAGCCATTATTTAATTTAACTAAGTCAATTGCTTGCTGTTGTACTGACCTGTGCATGTTGTGTGCGCTGATAGAAATAAGCTATGCTGTATGACAAGCTGGGACACCGGTTTGAGGATCACTAGAAAAAAAATTATCTTCCCAGAGATTATGGAGAGTTTATCCCTTTTCACAGTCACCATACTGCTGATCAAGCATGCATGTTCACAATTACACATGCTTCTTAAATAACCAATGTTTAGCAAATATTGTTCTTGCTTATAACAGTGAGGTTACTTGACATTCTTGTGTTGTGTATACCCAATTTTGACTTGGTTTGTTCAATAAAACCCCACACGTGCATCCTGCCCACTTCTGGTATAATTGCAGTCTTCTTTTTAAAAAAATGACCTCAAGAAAGCATTCATCAGAATAAATAGTCACTTAGAACTCTATAAAAGATCTAATCTTTTAAATAAACCTCAAGACCAACCACATCAATTATCTACTGAGTCTCCTCAGAGACAGAGAAGAGAGAGATAAGAGAGAGATGAATGGACTAAAACCATTTTATTTCATGTTATTTAGTGGTTCAGAAGCTTTTACTCCATCCTGCAGGCATGATGTGGTCGGAGTGTAAGGAGCTTTGGACAGAAGGGCCGAGAGAATACATCCTGCAGCTGTGGAACGTTCTGGACTTTGGCATGCTGTCCATCTTCATCGCAGCATTCACCGCCCGCTTCTTCGCCTTCCTGCAGGCCATGAAAGCACAGAAGTATGTGGACGAGAACATCCACGCCGCTGACCTCTCTCTGGTCACGCTGCCACCCGACATCAAGTACTTCACGTACGGTGAGTAGGAGAGACGGCTTTACTTAAAAATGGGTCTGAAGTGGTTACAATTATTTTGTATAACCCTTTCACATTCTTCATGATATCTGTTTGTCAGGTAGTCCTGACAGGATACATGTGCACTTCATTTTAGGTTATTCTAAGTCTATTTTTATAGATAAATTGTAAAATAGTAAAAAAGTACATTTTCTTCTTTTTCTATTCAAAAACCATGGAGCATGCAATGTTTAGGAAATGTAATGACTTACTTGCTTACTACAATTGTTTATTTGCTGACATTTGAAAAAAATTTCAGTATAAATTAAGTATTTTTAACTGAGCAGATTTTCAGGAGTGTTTCCACAACTAACTTTTACAATCTTGTACCTAGAATCAGAGTGTATGATTAGTCTAATATACAAAAATAAGATGATAAAAGTCGATTTCACAGTATAAGAGTATAGAGTTATACTAAAAGATGTACAATATTTGTTGTGATTGTGTTCCTCTAGCAAGGGATAAATGGCTTCCCTCAGACCCTCAGCTCATCTCAGAGGGCCTGTACGCCATCGCTGTGGTCCTGAGCTTCTCTCGTATTGCCTACATCCTCCCAGCCAACGAGAGCTTCGGCCCACTGCAGATCTCTCTGGGACGCACTGTGAAGGACATCTTCAAGTTCATGGTGCTCTTCATCATGGTCTTCCTCGCATTCATGATCGGCATGTTCATCCTCTACTCTTACTATCTGGGAGCTAAGGTTAACTCTGCCTTTACCACGTGAGTTACAATCAATCAATCCTTCTCACATATTGGTGAAGCATTATATCCGGGGTGTTCATTTATCAGCATTTATCCGAAAGGTCATTCTGAATGCAGAGATTAAACGTATATCGCCGACAAAACACATGAACACACTGCAGTTCATTAGTATGAAAACAACTCTGTCAAATTATGGTTTCACTACACTGTGTATTACATAAGTACTGACCTCCATTGAACTCATTTTGTATTGTAACTTCCTGGAACTGAAATGGACTGGAATTGGAATTATATATGAAATAGACTTTAACTGGTAAATGGATTTGGGATTATACATAAAATTTTTACATTGCTAATAAAGAATTCCATCATGAGTTGATGATCAGTTTATGGTCCTGAGTATATCGCTCAACTTCGCCCCCTATTGGAATAACAGAGACTAGCTGAATGGTTTGTTTTTTCTGGACCTTTTAAGATATTTTAAATTAAAATGTAAAACAATAAAAAATGGCTTATTGATTTTTTTTTTAATCAACTGGTGAAAGAGTTTCCTTTGTCTACATGCAGATGTATATTTTAGTAACATTTACTCATTGGTTTTTACTTGTATTAGCTTAATTATATCGAGTAGAGTACACTTCAGTTGAGTAGACTTCAAATTATGTAGATGAAATCGCAAATAAACACGTCATGAGTAAAGTTATATTAAGTTAACTTGTATTAGGAGCAATAAAGCAATGACTGTTCTCATCCAGGGCAAAAAGGAACTACATTGGGAATGTGCATGTGCAAGCGACACAGAATTCGGTAAAATTGCTTATTATTTAAACAAAAAACTTATTTAAATTGAATAGACAAGCTAAATATAATAATGTACCATTTACTAAAGGTTGAGTCCATTTTTTTCAGTGTAAGTAAATTTATTGGGCCAGTCCTGGTCCCTGAACCATAAGTTTGACATCCCTGCATTAAATACAGGGTGAGAGCCAGAAATTGTGAAGCATGCAAAGGCAATTAAGTAGTCCTATAAGATCATTTCAGCCCAGTTTGCACACTGCACACTGCACACACTGCAACTCCAGCATCTGACCAAATTCAGATGGAGAAAGTCAGGGCTAAGCGTGAGGTTGCCCGACCAAAGAACTCATTTCATGCTGTAGTTCATCTTCTCCAGGGACACAGTCTCACTAAAGAGTGCAGGAAGGAATGAATCACGTTCTCTTGCAGCACTCTGTGTGTGTGTGTGTGTGTGTGTGTGTGTGTGTGTGTGTGTGTGTGCGTGCAATTTCCTCAGGTCTAGTAATTTCATCAAGAGAGCTCTAAGACACCAAGCAGATTTACTTCACAGTCATTTCCTGTTACTAGTTACTCAATCCTCTTGCTGTTTGATTTTCATACAAAATGACATTGAGTTCCTGGTATAATTGTCAATAAATAAAATTGACAATAAATTGTCATCACATTTGTTTGAATGATCTGGGCCAAGAACTATTTTATGAATGCATTAGGTTAGTCTTCAAACAAGAAAGGAACTAGGGCTAAATACTAAGTAACACATCTGTCTTTTTATTGATCTTTATCTCTGCAGAGTGGAGGAGAGTTTTAAAACTTTGTTCTGGTCCATATTTGGCTTGTCCGAAGTCTCCTCCGTGGTCCTGAAGTACGACCATAAGTTCATAGAGAACATTGGCTATGTCCTGTATGGGATATATAATGTAACTATGGTGGTGGTTCTGCTGAACATGCTCATCGCTATGATCAACAGCTCCTACCAGGAGATAGAGGTGAGTCCCAAAAATCTGATATTCACAATTATTTACAGTTGAATGGAAAGATATGAGATATGAGACACTGATGAAGAGAAAGAATGAAGGTTGAGTGTAACGAGTGCTGTTTATGAAATTAGTGTATGTAATAAAAAAGCAAAGTAAAAAAAAAAGAATAAATCAAATTCAAGCAACAAGTTGAAGGAAAGCCTGTTAATTAAAATGATTTATGCACAACACTGTTGAAGTCTCAACAATCAGTCTGATTAGTCAGAAGATTAATTTTCTTTAACAGCAGCTCTGAGAGAACTGCACCTGTAAAACAGGATTATATTAATGTGCTCGTTCATATACGCTATAATTTCTCTAGTAGTAACTCACAGGGACGTGTATGGCAGATGTTCTATAATAAATGGAATATAATAAC
Organism: Stegophilus panzeri; assembly: GCA_024331685.1. Classification (NCBI taxonomy): domain Eukaryota; kingdom Metazoa; phylum Chordata; class Actinopteri; order Siluriformes; family Trichomycteridae; genus Stegophilus; species Stegophilus panzeri. The sequence goes on from JANDJT010000041.1 coordinate 23,604,320, forward strand.
ACTGTAAATGGATTAAAAGTGGTGAAGATTTAGTGAATAGATTTAGGTGAAGCTGAAGTGCTTTAGGTAACACTGGTTTTCAGTAACCAGCTGCTTTATATATATACATACATATACACAGGTACATCTAAAAAAAAGTAGAATATCATGGTTATTTTTTTTCCATAATTTCATTCAAAAAGTGGAATTTTCATATATTCTAGGTTCATTACATATAAAGTTAAATATTTCAAGCCTTTTTTTGTTTAAATCTTGATGATTACAGCTTACAGCTCATGGAAAACAAAAATCCAGTATCTCAAAATATTAGAATAAAGAATTTATAATACAGAAATGTCAATCTTCTGAAAAGTATGTTAATTAATGCACATGATAGTCGGTCAGGGCTTTAATCCTTTTACACGAATTACTGCATCAATGCAGCATGACATGGAGGCAATCAGCCTGTAGCATTGCTGAGGTGTTTGTTATGGAAGCCCAGGTCGCTTTGATAGCGGCCTTCAGCTCGTCTGTATTGTTGGGTCTGGTGTCTCT
>JANDJT010000041.1:23604967-23616971 GCA_024331685.1 Stegophilus panzeri
ACTTCAAGCAACTTGGATTCTGTTCCTCTCCACTCTTCCTCCAGACTCTGGAACCTTGATTTCCAAATGAAATGCAAAATTTACTTTCATCTTCCTCATGATTGTGGTTGTGTGTACTGAACCAGACTGAGAGATTAAAGGCTCAGGAAACCTTTGCAGGTGTTTTGAGTTCATGAGCTGATTAGAACTCTTCTCAGGTCAGAATTTCTGTATTATTAGGCTAATATTTTGAGATACTGGATTTCTGATTTCCATGAGCTTTAAGCCGTAATCATCAAAATTAAAACAAAAAAAAAAGGCTTGAAATATTTCACTTTATGTGTAATGAATCTAGAATATATGAAAGTTGAACTTTTTTAATTAAATTACAGAAAAAAATAAACTTTTCCACAATATTCAAATTTTTTTAGATGCACCTGTATATCTATAAACTTCAAGAGTAAGTATAGGGAACAACTCTTTTTATTTCCTATAACATAAAACATTACTTCTTTAAAGGATGTGCCACAACATTAAATGTAACTATAAAAGGTTTAAAAGTATGATGTGTCATTCTTTAATAACTCCCAAAGTGTAATTGTTGGAAAATTGCTGTGGTATGAGGGGAATAAAACTCTGCTTTGTGTTGGACCATCACAACAGGCCATCGTTGATTATTTTCTTAAAACTTCAGATCTTGTTGTATTTTTTCCTTATGTAAATCTTGCTTTAATAGGTCTGTCAGCTGATTGGCATGAGAGTTTAATGAGCAAATATTTTTAATCTACTCTTATAGAGTGTTTTGTAAGATGATTCATTTGATTCAATTCAATTCAGTTTCATTTGTAAAGCGATTTTAACAATGGACATTGTCCCAAAGCAGTCCCAAAATTTACCAATGCAATCATTTCCGTTTATATCATGAAATGGTGATGAAAGACTAAGGACGGTGGGATAGAAAGGGAATCTCAAACACTGTAAATAGTTTTGGATTTTTCATGGTTCTGACCACGATTAATGGACCATGAAATCCCACAGGAAAGATGTTCCAGTTAGTTTTTTCAGATTAAGACAGAGCAATGTATAACACAATTTCCCAGATTTTCCCCCCAATTTGGTCTCCTGCTAATTCCTGCTCAATTTGGTCTCCTGCTAATTCCCGCTAATTCCCGCTCTCCTGCTAATTCCTGCTCAAAACACATACATCTTTTCAAACTGATGCTCGTGCTGTGTCACAGGGCAGCGTAACACACTCAGCCAAAAGCGCTGTCAGCTTTCTTATGCATACATGATCTCACAGATGCCCACAGCTGGTTGTTGTCGCTGGGATTGACAGGGTGAGAGAGTATGCCATCCCTCCCTCCCAGAGAACATGGCTAATTTTGTAGCTTCTCATGAAGCCAGTTAAGAAGATCCCAAAGGTTTACAAAACAGTTCCTTGAAAAATTCTAAAATATTAAAAAATAAAGAGAAAACCCTTCTATGAGCAGGCGTGTCCAAACTTTTGTTTCCTAGTGTATATGAAATAGTCTTGCAGTCCAATTGCTGTGAGCTGAGTACATTTGGCATACAGTATGAAGAGTTTTGGCGCTCCGAATCAGATTTAAAGCTGTGGCTTAATGTGTACTGATTTAACAGCTTCTGTTTTCTAGGATGACTCAGATGTTGAGTGGAAGTTTGCCAGGTCTAAACTCTGGCTGTCGTATTTCGATAACGGTAAAACCCTGCCGCCTCCCTTTAGCATCGTGCCCAGCCCCAAGTCCTTCGTCCATTGCATCAGCAAACTCATTAGCCTGTTGCGTTGCCGACGGCGACAGCTCAACAAAGATGTGGAGCTCGGCACGGAGAACTCCAAGTCTAGAGTATGTACATGTGTCTGTGTGTGTGTGTGTGTGTGTGTGTGTGTGTGTGTGTGTGTGTGTGTGCTTTTCTCATCTCTTTTCTAGATCAACACTGAGGTTCACATTTACTGTCTATTTCCTTCTACTCCTTCTATCCATCTTTCTCTCGCCTTCTTTCTCTCAGCTCTCTTTGGCCAAGTTGAAAATCAGCATTTCTACTAGCCATCAAGGTCATGCAATTGTCAATCAGATTGTGTATCTCTCTAATAAATCTAAATTAATCTTTTCACCTATATCAAATTTATCAAGGATTTCCCTCAAGCACAATTTGCAAGCAAGACATATGGCTTTATTATGGCCTGACCCCGCAATGGGAGTGAGTGCTGCTGAAATGTTATCTGCCATGAACAGCGACAAACCTTGTTCATTATCGTGGCACATATCATCTATCTTTTCATAAACCTTCAACGAGGTGTACACAGGATGCAAAGAATAAATGCATTATAGTGATGCATGGGTGGTGAAATTCAACACATTTCCTACGAGAGTCTAATTCAATCTGAGCTGCTAGATCTCTTCTTGTGGGCTGGGGTAAATGAAAAGCTGGCAAATTTGTAGTGTTGCTGTCAAAACGAATCAGGGAATGGGTTTCTTTCATCTCACTTTTTACAGTGAAGTGGATTTTCATACCTAATTTCAGTTATTTTAATTAATTAGTATTAATTAATGCATTTTCTCTTTCAGTGTAATTTTGGTAAGGGCTTCTAAGCATGTATCAGGTTCGTCACTAACCGGAACATTTTGCAATTTTGTCAATTCTAATGGTCCAGCTACATAAATGTTCTTGCTTACAAAGGTCTGGAGGAACAACTCACATGACATGACATGACTTTGGTGTTGTTAAGTTTTGCTTAGGTTACAATTTTTAACTCTGTTTTGAAGTTAACACAGGGAGAATAAACCCATAGTTCTCTTCCCATTTGTCTTTAAACATTCTATTTTCCTTGTTGCCTTTTAAAAGAAAGAAAGAAAGAAAAAAGATCCCTTTCATACCTAGCCCTATAGCTAGTCTCAATTCCAATGATCTGCTGCCAGCTAAATAATTAATATAATTATGTAAATTATGTGATGCAATTTCCGAGCTGCTGAGCTAAACATGAACCAGATGAGAAAACACGTTTAGGGTCATTGAAGTTCAGGCAGGTTCTTTTTTTTTCTTTCTTTTTTTTTTTTTTTTCAAGTACTCAGTTTGGTCCACTGAAATGCTGGATTGTGGTCCAGCATTTGATGACCCCTGATTTGCAGATGTTTTCTACATGCAAGTTGAATTACAAAACATTGACAAGCCTTAACCATCCCTTTCCCTTAACTGACCCCAGCCTCTCTGCTAAAAGGCACGGTTGTGATCTGTAGGGGACAGGTCTTTCTCGTCTTATGCTCCTAGACTCTGGAATGCATTCCCTGCTCATATTAGAGATGCACAGAATTTGAGCATTTTTTAATTTTACCTAAAAACTATTTATTTATTTTTTTAGGTTAGCTTTTTCTTAATGGTTTTAACCATTTTGTATTGAAGTCTGTTTTTTGTTTTTGTATGTTTTGTGTTTTTATCTATGTTTTTTTTTTTCTTGATATTTTCTTATTTTCTAAAGTACCTTGAGAAGTTGCTTTAAAAGCGCTATATAAAAATACATTTTATTTGTATTATTAATATTATTATTATTATTATTATTATTATTATTACACAAGCTTAATATGTTGCCTTTTAAGATTTGTGTCCACAAAGTTTACTTGTGCTGAAATCTACAGCAAAAGATCAACAAACCCCAACTTTATGCAAGTGAGTGCATTCGCCGCACTGTGTTTGACCAATCAGATGAAGACTTCATGAAGCATAGCTATATAAAATATACCTATATAAACACAAGCCTGAACTAAATAAACTATCCAGATCCATTGTGAATCCGAGGTTTTGTAAGATATCTTTGAAAAGATATAATTAGAAATGTTTTTAGACATTACAAACAGCACCCTGAAATAATTTATAAATAATGTATCGTGTCTAAAGGCTCATGTGGTTCTGATATCAGAGGAGTTTAATAAGGAGTTTGGAGATTGTTGCTAGAGTTCTATAAGAGAGGAAGATGAGGGTTCAAACTGCTTTTTAAACACATTTCAGCAGTGACGCCTAGTGGCCCGACATGTTCAAGTCTGATTTTTAGTTACAGTATGATTATTTAGAAACCTAATATACTTGGGTGTAATTTTGAGCATTTCAGAATTTTAATAAATGAAGATTTTATTAAAATTCTAAGAAAACACTTAAATCATGCTCATGTTTATGCTTTAAATGCCCAATATATTGCATTCGCCTGTTTACAAATGACACGTTTAAATGTGTTTGTCAGCCTACATGCAGTGTGTATCTTTGTGTGTGCATGTTCATTTAATCTGCATTGGTTCATTGATACAGAATCGGCCTGTTCCTGACAGACTGTGTGTTTCACTGCTTGCAGCTAAACTTATTCACGCAGTCCAACATGCACATGAGTGAGTCTCACAGCTTCAACAGCATCCTCAACCAGCCCACGCGCTACCAGGCAAGATGCACGCTTAACTGGCATCTATATTCCCTTCGTCCTCCTCCCTTTCTTCCATTTCCTTTCTCATCTCCTTACTAGTCCTTGATTCACAAGGCTTCTTGTGGAAAAAGTACACTTCAAACCCAATTTTTAAATTTGAAATTTAATTATACAAGTATTTTTTTTTTTTTACCTTAGCTTAAAACAAAAATAATATACTTGTACATTTGCCTATACCATATCTTATTATGTTATACCTATTTAATTTATTGTAATTGTTCTTCCCTTCTGTAAAGATGGGATCTGTGATGTACAGCCTAGTGGTTTTATTCGTTTAATTTTATTTATTATTAAATACCAACTAATATTATGGTTGTTACAGTTATTGTTTTGTTGTTATGGTTATATTATAGTTATATAGAATCAAATCGTTTTTAATGTACATCTCAGTATTATAAAAACAAATTTAAACTATCTCAACAAAAAGTATTGGCACCTTTCAAATGAAAAGGGCAAAAAAATATGTTTTTAAAAAGAAACATGACACAATAATTTGTCCAGTTGAAACTTTTTCTCTAATAGAATAAAAGTGTTCATATAATAATTATTTTGTAATTATTCTACTTTTTAAAGATCGCGCTGTCTCCAGCAATGCTGTTATTCCAGTTGTCATCCGTAACCAGAAATTTGTTTGTTAAACTGCACAAGTCACTTAATGGATATTTTACTTTGAGAACAGATGAAAATTTGCATTGTGAGGAGGATAGTGAGGGAGTGAAATAAGAAATAAGATCAGTTTCAGAAATGAATTCTTTTTTTTAAGTTTCAAAATTGACTTGAATTGAAAATTTTACTGAATTATCTCACAATACACTATACACAATACACTTACTTAGTCGCAGTATTGCACAATACTCTGTAACCTTACACTATATGCCATCTCCATAGCAACAAGCTGAACTTCACAAAGCCTGCGACAATGGAGCTACAGGGGGAACTATGTGATGTGGTCAGATAAGATTTAACTGAAAGTAACTACAAGTATGTTTGGAGACAATGGGGAATGCATGCAAGGAAAAACACTTGAATATAAAATACAGAGGTGGATCATTAGAGCTTTGGGGCTGTTTTGTGGCTGATAGTTCGGGGTCTCTTGTGAAGATTAGTGGCATCATATATTCAGCTAAATTACTTGGATATTTCAGCTCAAAGAGTAGCTGAATTTGGCAGGAGGTTAAATCTAGTCAAGACAATGATTCCAAATAAACATGCAAATCACCACAGAAACATTTTGCACTGACCATCTCACTTTATGGAATTAGAACCATACTGAAAAAAGAGCTTAAAATATTGTGCATGGACGAGTTGGCCAGGATCCCTCTACCTTGCACAGGCCACAGACATTACAGTAAGAGTCTCAGCGCTGTTTTTTTTTTCTCCAGGGAAGGATACACTCAATATTAAGTGTAAGGGTGCCAATAATTTAAAAACCACTGTTTTACTGGAACATTGCACTACCTAAGAAAACTTTTGAGCTTTTATAAATGTTTATTCTATACAGTCCTCCCATATGTTTAACCTCAGTATACTGTAAAACTCATGACATACTTTATTTATTTTACTTTAATAAGAGTGCCAGTAATACTAGAGGTTTAGTCGACTGTATCATGGAACAATTGGCCAACAATTTGTCTAATAGTTAAATCATTGGATTAGGTTCATAAAATACTTCTGTGCTGGGACTGTAAGGTGATCTATAGATTTCTGTTTTACACTAGAAGGGGTCTCTAGTTGCAAATAAAAAATAAATGAGGATCCTGCTGTGAAGCAGTTCGGCTTTCTTTTAAATATATCAAAAGGTGCTACATAATATATTATATATTATTAATACCACAGTGCTGTTAAATTCCCAATTTTTATTGGTTAGAAGATTAATTTTCTATAACAGCAGCTCTGACAGCTCTGACAGGCAAATTACAGGTTTATATTAATGCGCTTGTATTCAAGTAGTAACAACTAACACGGACTTATATGATGGATGCTCAGAAAAAAAAAAGAAGAAAAAAAAAGGAATTTTAAAATGCATAATCCTTGATGCATATGGTAAAGTTTTCTGTGAAGAGATGTTTATTTAGCATTTATAGAAGGGGCCTCCAGTGTCAGCACTTGGTAATAGTCAGAGGTCAAGCTGTAAGTTTTAAAACACGGGAAAGTCTGAATGAGGGCGGGAGAGTTTATAACTGTTCTAATATAAGCGATGATAAGAACTAACTTGTTTCAGGAGCGTTCTGTTAAATGTAATAGTAAACGTAACTATAAAGAGATAAAAACGATGCTGTGTCTTTCTTTAATATAGTTTTTAAAAAATGTAGTCGCTGGAAAATTGCTGTGGTTTGAGAGGAACAAAACACTTGATGTGAGAATGTGATGTTATTGGTAAATAAACAACTTCAGGGTGGTAACAGTTGCTTAGTGATTAGTTTCCCATAACAGCACACCCACAAGTGTTTTATTCCTAGCTTAAATATATACGTATCTTCGAGCCACTCTTCACCTCTCCTCTCCTCCTTTTTTCTTCATAAACGTATAGTTATTACAGATTTACATGATTATCAGATATTCTAATCTCCTTATGATCAACTGTGGTTCATCTTCTTACAGCAAATTATGAAGCGGCTCATAAAGCGCTACGTCCTGAAAGCGCAAATGGACAAAGAGAACGACGAAGTCAATGAAGGTAAGGCTTGTTTCAGATTCCTTCTTAAGATAGACTAAAGCACGGGACCAGGCAGGCTTGTATAACTATAATATCTTCAGTTAAACTGGGATTGAATTATTTTCTGAATATTTAACACATTAACGTCTCAGAAACAGGACCAGGCTTCCATTCTTCATTCTCATGACTACACACGCTTTCTGTTAAGTTCACTGTAGTTTCAGAATTATATAAGCATTAAGATGAATAACTGAATTATAATACAAGGCTTTTAAGGGGTAAAATAAACACAGACATGCAGACAAATGTCCTTACAAAGGTGCGTGACTGGTTTTCCTCCTCCTGTTGTCTGTATACATGTATTTATATGGGTGTGCGTGGCTGTGTGCGCTTATGGATCTGTTTTATATGTGTGTGTTTGTTTTTGTGCATCTAAGGCGAGTTGAAAGAGATCAAGCAGGACATCTCTAGCCTTCGCTACGAGCTGTTGGAGGACAAATCCCAGGCCACAGAGGAGCTCTCTACGCTCATTCAAAAACTCAGTGAAAAAATGCAGGCATTATAATCTCACCCTGGGACAGTGAGCGTCTCTCGAACAGCTGGGACGCTGCAGATCATCGCGCTCCAGATGAGATGATCGGTTCAGTTGTGGCTTGTTGCCTGCAGAATGCAGCGTTTTTGTTGTCACCTGCCACAGCAAGCTGGGTGTGTCGGTGTGTCAGTGTGATTCAGCATGATATTTCTGAAAATTTCACACACACACACACACACACACAAATCCACTGTCAGGATTTAGCTTTAGGTTCAATACGTACAGAGCAGGGAGAGCAGAAATATATCTATCATTAAAACCATCAATTTATCTTTCAATAATTCCATCAATAAATAAACCAGTTATGTGTTTATTTCACACAGGGATGAGAAAACCTTTGTATTATTCTCTTATTTTACAAAGTAATATTATGAGTTTTGCTCTAACTATAAAATCACAGCCCCATGAAGAGTGTATGTGATATTTCAGCAATAAAAATGGACATCTACCTCCACTAATTCCTTAATGACATCACGGGACTCAGACTCAGTCAAGAAAACAAACCCAAAAACATGCCAAAACACTTATTAAATATGAATTTATATCTAAATTACAGTATAAATCCGGAATAAAAAATGTAAAGGAGTCAAGGCTCGGGTACGCAGAAAAAATATCATTGTCCATTTGTGGTCTTTTGTCCAAAATGTTTGGGAACCTCTGATTTAGTGATTTATTGATGAATTTAATGATAGATATACAGTATATTTTATTTTGCATGCACACTGCCAGTCAAAAGTGTTTTGAAACATTTGTAATATCTTGGTAATGGGTTGATCTGAAATACTCTAGAATTAGAAAATCTTAGTTAGAAATAGGTTTAAGTGAAATGAGTGATGTGACTTTATTTTTGTTGAAAAAGAAATTCTAGAAGGCATTTCATGTTAAACATTTGTTTCTTTTTTTTTTTTTTTTTTTTTTTTTTTTTGTTAATTGGGGGAACTTTAGTTAATAAGTGGGAAAAGTATAAACCAAAAAAATAAAATAAAAAATCCCAAAAATACCATCCATGTGTTCAAACTGGCAGTGTATTATCTACTCATGAATGTATTTATTTAGGCCTATTAGACTCGTCTGAGAAATTCAGCTAACATTTCCAGTAGACTGACTGTGGCCAAAAAAAAACTGTGGACAAAATTAGCTTTATATTTCTTATAGTTTCTCTGTGATACACTGTGGTTTTATTAAGGCCCCAAAAACCTAGAAACATTCCCCAAATTCACTTCTTTTAAGCTACATGAACTAGGAAGTCATTTCCTTCAGTCATTCAAGTGCAACCAACATACCAAAAGCACAGATAAAGATCAGCACAATAACTCTCAAAAACATTCTGCTTCTTCCTCTATTTCAGCTTTCTGTTTATCCCTCTATTCCATCCACCAGATCTATCTAATCAGCTAACTAACAGGCCCTTCCTGATTCAACGTGGATGTGTTAGAGCAGGAAAAATGATAAAATATACAGAGCAGGAGTAGAACAGGACCAGGAAGCACTGGTATAATCTACAGTATAGCATTGTGTACGCTGAGGATGATTATGATTGAATTTAATGACAAGCTAAATGCAGATTTGGGCTAAAAGGAAAAAACGAAGAAGGCAAAGAAATGCGATGTACATCAACACGATGTTAAGCTTATTAGGTTTCACAGTAACACTTTACATAAAGGTTCCCTTAACTGATATTATTTATCACATTAGTTAACATGAACTGTAGCATTAATACACCATCAGTAACATTAACAAAGTAACTATCATTTGTATTAATTGATGTTTTCATGTTCATATCATGAATGAATAAAATAAAAATGAATGCTGAAATGCAAGCTTTAATATTTTCACCTGGAGTTCAGTAAATTAACATTTAGGAACATTCTACAACAGAAATTATTCCTCATTTATGTGAGCTTATTTTTTTGTCATGGATTAAATAAACAGTCAATGCAGGTGTATTTTGTTAATATTTAAACAAACAAATGAATAGATACTTTCACTTATTTTGTTACTTGGTTAATCTTTTATATAGTTTATTAATGCTGAGCTTCATGGTTTGTTAATGCAAAGTGGTCAAGTAAATAAGAATAGTTAAGGGAACTTCATTATCACAAAACAAAAATGTTCAAATAGTGCGTGTTCATATAGAACTAATGAAACTCCCTTTCTAGTACAAGTAATACAAATTCTAGACCCCCGGTATCTCAGCATCTACATACTCTCACTGACATTTCTGTTCTAACTGGTTGTCCTACACCGCCTTCTTCAGCTAAGATATGGAGACTGAGAGGGTCAGGGCGAAATTACTTTGCGAACAACTTTTTCTGCTGTTTTTGCCTTATGTTTTGTATTGTCTTATTACAGAGTTACGGTGACCTGTAAGTGCGAAACACATTAACAAGCCAAAAGCAGAATTGAAAATCAGAAAACACAAGAAAAAATCTGAAAATGCAATAACACATTTGGAAACACAACAGTAAAGCTAACGATAGAAGGAAATAAAAAAATAAAAAATAAAAAAAAAACTAAACAGCAATGTCTAAAAAAGACAACAGTAAAATCTAAAAATGCAGCAACAAACTTGGAAACACATTAACATTAACTGAAAACTGCAGTCCTTATTGAACATCACATGCACATTGGCTACAGCATGCATCAGTCTGAGAAACAGCATAAAACAGAGAGCTGAAAGATGAGGACAAAAGAGGAAAGATAATCCTAAATGAATCTAATAAGGCTGTTATTTCTGCTTTACTTTTTTTATTTTAATAAGGACAGGACATTCATAAAATATTATTTTAGATATGCTGTCAACTTTGCATGGCATTAATATGAGTAAACAATGAAAATCCGCCTAAAGAAGGCTGGTTTATTCAGAAAAGGATTACGCCTCATCATAATAACAAATCATTTTGCATTAAATCACGTTTAATCTCAGCTACCTAGAGAACAAATTGAAAAAGATGCATTGCTTACCCTACGTGATAGTCATACACCATGTCCAATCAGCAACGGGAATATGATGTCCAATAAGGACCTACGCTTTCTGTTGTGAGTCAGTGTTGATGTGTTTCAGAATTTGCTATGGGTTTGCTGTTGTGTTTTTGGTTAGCTAATATGTTTTGCACTTATGCCACCATACAGAATGCAAAAAAAAAAAAAAAAAAAAAAAAGACTTTTTTCCATTACAAAACATGTCAGGGGCAAATACACAAAGAGCTGAACTGCTCTGATAGTTTAAAAATATAATGTAGCATCAACCTAGAGCAAGACAACTGCGTCATCAGATCAGATTTAGATGTCATTTACAGGTCTGTGCCGCTGATACACTGGAACATCTGGTATCACTTTATTTTGCTGTTCGCTCTGGAGATATCCTGTTGACTATTAGTAACCTGGCAGCATTCTCTCAGTAGACTGCTACATGGTATATTGAAGGCTTCATAAATGCACTGATATTGCAGATAGCATAGTTCATTTGTGTTAGAGACACTCATTGGTAGTGTATATCTTGATTAGATTTTTTGTACTTATATTTCAAACAAAAAAACATTCTTTGTATTATCTGTCTGATGTTTTTCCTTATGTGTTCCTTAATTGCAATGCTGTTCATATTTATTTTTATTTTTTTTAAGATTTGAAATTAGAAGTCAGATGGGATGTATGATATTAGAACACCTGAAGACTCTGAGTCCAGATCTATGCAGGACATACAGTATGTCTCTAATGCATAAATGAAAGATGACACAAATTAATCTGCAGAAAATTATACCCACATTGCGTGTGTGCTCATCATACCATAAACTGTACATTTAGACTTTATGAGTGAACCCATTCAAGTTCATGTTCAACAAGCAGTTTAGTATTTTATTTTAGCATAATTCCGTAATAACAATTATTTCAAATGTTACGTTACTATTGTGTTATCTTGTGAAAATAATAGCGTACATATTCAGTGATAGACTATGCAGGATACTTTATACTGTAGCTGCACAGTTCATCCTGTCATTATATTAAATCACAGATTTGCTCAGTCTGACCCATCTGAGGCATTTGTTTAAGAAACTGATGTTAGCCTATATACATATACATACAGTGCTGTGAAAACATATTTGCCCCCATCCTCATTTCTTCTGTTTTTGTATATATCTCGTACTAAATTGTTTCAGAAATTAAAACAAAATCCAAGACAAAACAAAGGCAACCCAAGTACATAAAGTACAGTTTTTAAAAGTTATCCAATACCAACTGGGCCTGTGTGAAAATGTATTTGCCCCTGTAGTTACTAATTCCCCAAATCTATGAA
>JANDJT010000041.1:23774434-23786643 GCA_024331685.1 Stegophilus panzeri
TATATATATAAATAAATGTCAAACTGTAAAAATGACCGAACACTATTCCCCAAAATAATTAGTAACTTAAAATTCTTGGTTTGGCTCCTTCTCTGTTCACCAACATAGGAATGGGCTGGATTTATTTATTTATTTTTATTGTACTGCAGACAGCAACTAGAGGACATTGGAGATATTTTTATACCCCTGTTTAAGGGGGTATTCACACTGGCAGTTTGGTACAAAACAGAGCACGGTTTGCATGAAACATTGGTAATGTGAAAGCTGTCATGCGGATCCAGGAAGCGCACTGTGGTACTAAACCTGAGACTATCTGTAGGAGGTGGTCTAATTTCGGTCGCACTGGAACTGTGCCACAATTCCTGTGACTGAGAACACAACTCGTACTGGGGAAGTAAAATAACCAGCACACGTGTTTTAACCAATGACAACATTATTTGTTTCCACAACACCCAAACAATAAATAAATAAATAAATAAATAAATAAATAAATAAAAAGAACCCAATTAGACTGTAAACGACAACACAAAACAAACAAACCCAACAAAACATCCAAATAAAATAGCTGCAAGCAGCAATGGCGGATTCCTCCTCAAGATGGTGGACCGTTTCAAAATTGACATGGTAGAGAAATGTATCCCACAGATGCAACATTTCAACACAGTTGGATCAATAGCAGATTTTAAGTTCATTTATGTAGTTTTCGACAAATTATCATTGTAGAGAAAAATCAGGAGTCTGTGAGAATTACTTCGTGCTGATACAATTCTACTCTAACATTATTTTTTATTTATTCCTGTGGCTATAACATTAATCTGAATGAAGTGTAGGCTACTGTAAAAAAAAAAAAATTTTTTTTTTTTTTAAGAGGTTTAATCAGATTTATGGAGAACTGATGGTACATCACACCACCGGTACTTTCTAGAAAAATATCACTGACAGTTTTATTTAGAAATATATAACCATTAAATTATATATATTACAATATATTATATATAACCATTAAAACGTTCAAGAAAGCTAAATAAACATTCACTCTGTACGCCCTCACAAGGCCAAATGGCGATACACAACTGAAACTAACTCTGCACTGCACTCTGGTGGTTATTCCCCGAACAACACGGCACAATAGAAATCGTGATCAAACATTAATCAGTGTGGGAAAATCAGCACTTCCCCCAGTCCAGCGTACACGGAGTGATCATGTTCATATAAAAACTTTAAAACTCAACCACAACACACAACCCAACACACAACTCACAACCCCAGCACATAGGCTAACAGAAAATTAAAATATAAAATACTTCCAGGAAAAAAGACCGCGACCCGGGGTCTAGGGAAAGTAGTCAGCCATGCCAGATCAGTGCCCCAAAGAAAGCACGCGCTCTTCTTCACTTTATTTCAGGTGATGAGTCCTCTTTGTGCACACAATCTTTTTAAGCGCTCCTGGAATATGTAACCAGCACTCCTAAATACCCCCACCCTTGTCTAACTACACAAATACGATCTATCTATCTATCTTCATTGCCGGACAAACCCTAATGGTCTCAAGCAACACAGAACATCCCAATCTTCCTTCCCCTGCGCGCAAAAAGCCAGTCACGTTCACTCAGCCGAACCCATTTCCTCTCACCTCTTGTCTCTTAAATGTCCTCCACTCCAGGTGAGTTTATTCCTGCCTTCAGTCAATGGGAAGAGAAGATGTGGAAAAATTCAGATAGCCGGGACCAATGCCAAACAAAAAAGAGAAACCCCCAGCGTTCATCACAGTACTTTGGCCAGATCCAAGACAAATGGTGCCATGTAGCGGACGATAAAGATATTGTTAAACATAATATAACAGATATTATCAAAGATAATATTCCTTTTAATTTCATTGTGTTTTGGAGATATGAGGTTGCCATCGCACATGTTATCATACTGTAGTGTTCTCTTTGTGTGTGGCACAGATCAAGTCCATAGGTTAATGTTCCATTGATTTATGGACACAATAATTATGTACAACAGTTGTCAATTCACCAATATAAATAGTTCAGCCAATTTTAATTTGATTCCTTATTGCTTATCCTTCTATAGAAAGAGGTGTTTCCCACACATATGTACCACAGTTCAAGTCAATCGGACCTACGGTTCATGAGGAGAAGATTTTTGTAGTTTTGGATAAATTTTCAATGTACTGGGAAATCTATCATAGCTGACTTTATGGGTCCCGATGGTTTTTTTGTTCGGCATGAGAAATAAGGCATGTATACCAATTTTCAGACAGTTTGGACTTATGGTGTGGAGGGAAAATCACATAGACTTTGGGCGTGGCCTGTAGCGCCACCTATGGGCTCATGTGGGCCATTTGTGGTGTGGGAGATACTCGTGGCCTGTAGTATCAATCTGCCAAATTTCCAAACTTTTTACTATTCAGATCTTATTCAGAGATATTTGGCACTTTATGGAGATTATTATTATTATTATTATTATTATTATTATTATTATTATTATTATTATTATTATTATACTAAGAAGAAGGAAAAAGAAGAAGAAGAAGGATCCTAACAATAAAAACAGGTTTCCTGGTGTCTTAAAAGGGGTGTCCAATCAGAAAGGGCCGTTGTGAGTGCAGGTTTTCATTCCAGTCAAGCAAGAGGCACACCTGATTCCACCTGTTTAATCAGTTACTCTTCGCTTTCATTAGATTATCAGGTATAGCTCCTACTTGATTGGAATGAAAATGCATAAGAAATGGACAGGCCGGGTTATGGCTCAACTTGGCAACTTGCCCCTTCTAAGATGGCGGCGACGTTGACTTATTTATTCTCCTTCCGGTTCTTCTCTGGTCTGCGCTGCGGGTTTAAAAGTAAACAGACTCCGCCCCCCTTTGCGTTTTTTTCTTCTAGGTTTCGTTTCTTTCGAACTAACGTTCCCGCGCTGCTTCACTAATCTGATCGATGTAATGGGTTCTTCTCTTGACAAACCGTCTGATCGCCACGCAGTTTGTCCGTTGTGTCACTGCGAGAGTTGGGATCAAGTCACACTGGAATGCGGACACGGATTTTGTAGGAAATGTGTAAAAGAGCTGTGGAGCGGTGCATCCGCGGGCCCTTACTACTGCCTTGAATGCGACCATGAAATCAGGAAGCTACCAGACTTCTTCCCAGAGACAGACGGAGCGTCTACATCTACAGGCACACGCATAAGTACTGACATACAGCTAGTCAAGTTATTATATAGTCGTGTATATTTTCTTTACTGCTCTAATTTCCCTGCACAAACAACTAGTGCGCCATATTTATGACTGAGGGAGGTGCTTGTTTATTAACCCTGGCGCTATTCCCAATTCCCATTCCTTTTGAATTTGAATAGGTGTAACTGTACCTGCAGCTGTATCTGTATCTGTCACACATCAGGATGCGTCTGAAGTCACGCATAAACTTGCTACATTCATTAATCCTGCATTTAAAAAAATAATTAGTATTTGTTAAACATATCACGAGACTGTGACGTGGATTTCCTGTTACTACAAATATTACTTAGGTAGTAGTTTAATACCTGTGGCAGATTTGAGAAACCACTAAAAGTGGTTTTATTAGCAACCATTAAAAATAAGAAACCATTAAAATAAGCAAAAAGAATAATTTTTTTTTAAATATTCTGGAAACACACACTTTAATAGGAACACCTGTACAAAGTGATCTAATCAGCCAATCATGTGGCAGCAGGGCAATGTAAAAAACAAACAAACAAAAAAAAAAACATGCAGATTACAGGTCAAGAGCTTCAGTGAATGTTCACATCAAACATCAGAATGGAGGGGAAAAAAGTATGATCTCTGTTACCTTTTTGACCGTGGCATGGTTGTTGGTGCTAGATGGGCTGGTTTGAGTATTTCAGAAATTGCTGATCTGGGAAAAAGACACAAAATTCTCTAGAATTTATACAGAATAGTGCAAAAAAAAATTTATAAAAAAAAAATAAAACCAGAACATATGCACAAATCAACATCCAACTTTCTCAATTGAAAAAACAAAGCAAAACAAGAACAAAAACAAGAGCAAAAGCAATAATAGCCACTTGAAAATAAACATGCAATGTCTTTGCCTTAGTTTGCACCCCCAACCCCCCCACCCCATTACAGCAAAACATTCCCCCTCTAATAACACTCATCCATTTGTGTGCAATAACAAACTATGTACAATTCTTCTTCAGTTTTGTTCAAAGTCTGAACAAAGGAAAACAAACAAAACAACATCCTGTGAGCGGTGTGTCTGCAAGCTGAAGCACTTTGTTGCTGAGAGAGGTCAGCGGAGAATGACCAGACTGGTCTGAGCTGACAGAAAGTCTATAGTAACTCAAATAATCAGTCTGTACACCCGTGGTGAGCAGAAAAGCATATTAGGATGTAAATCGCATCAAACCATGAGATGGATGAGCTACAACAGCAGAAGATCACATCAGGTTCTACTCCTGTCAGCTGAGAGCAAGAATCTGATGCTATAATGGGCACGGACTAACCCATATGGACAGGAGTGGAAGCTGACGTGGTGGTCTGCTGTTTTAGCACAGCCACCTCCAGATTTGATGTTTTGTTCCTGCCGAGATGCTTTTCTGCTCACCACGGTTGTAGAGTGAATAGTTGAGTTACTAAATATTTCCTGGTAGCTTAAACCAATCTGGCCATTTTCCCCTGACCTCTCTTATCAACAAGGCGTTTCCACCCACAGAACTGTCACTCAATATTTTTTGTTTTTCACACTGTTCTGTGTAAACTCTAGAGACTGGTGTGTGTGTGTGTGTGTGTGTGTGTGTGTGTGTGTGTGTGTGTGAAAATCCCAGTTTATGAAATATTCAAACCTGGAACCAACAATTATGCCTCAGTTAAAGTCAGAGATTTTCTTCACACTTTTTCTTCATTTTAATGAACAATAACTGAAATCTGCATGAATTTTATATTTTTTTGCATTGCGTTGCTTCCACATGATTGGCTGTTTAGATCACTGCATGAATGTACAGGTGTTCCTGATGTAGATTTAGATCCCTGTTGAGCAAGCCATAGATGACAATGGCAAGGAAAAACTTCCTGAGAGGACATGAAGCAACCGCAATGAGGAACCAGACTCAAAAGGATAGTATCACCAGATAGTGAGATTATGAGTCATTACTCCTGCACAACTGTATGCTTTAAAGTCAACCAGCACTGAGCGTTTTAAAAGAATCTTCAGCACAGACATCCAAGTCCTTTTTTTCCCCTTGTTTGAATGTTTATCTTTACTTCTGTAGTATACAAGTGATCTTTAGGCTTAAACTCTGTAAATGAGTTACATTCAGAAAAAACATTGTTGCATGTGTATTATACATGTGACGGATGGAATCTTCAAGTTGTTCAGGTTTGTCCACTTTTGTCCAGGCAGTTTGAGACTGTGGAGGTATAATTTATTTATTTTTTAAAATAAATGTTACAGATATGATTAGGTGCTACTGGATTAGGGCTGGGCGATATGACAAAAATATCATATCTCGATACTTGAGGACATTTCTACGATACACGATGCGTATCATGATATATAATTTAGCTAACAAACTGTCTGCAAAACAGTAGTAAAATTAATATTTTTAATAAATAAATAACAAAAACAACTTAAACGGAGTTTGACGATACTTTTCTTAATGCCTACAAAGTGTGAAAATATGTGAAATCAATGACAACCATTCAGTATCATTTAATTTGTAGTGATTAAAAATCGAAAAAAAAAAAAATACATCACCATACCAACGATATCTCAGGAAAGTGTTTCGCGTAATCATTTATCACGATATCGATATTATATTGATATATCGCCCAGCCCTACACTGGATATGAGAATTTCCACCAGGGTATTGCATTCAAGTATAAAAAATACAAATGCATAGTAAAAAAAATAATTACATTTATATTGTATTTGCTTTCATTATTATTGAAAGTCAAAATTTTATTGCTTAACATCTTAAAAATCGCAGAATTCCCAGAGTCTTGAAAAGTCATTATTCAAGCAAATAACTGGTGCAGCAGCATTGCTGAGGGTTTTTAAGCATTGCGGATTGTTACTGGCTACTTTTATAAGACACAGCTACCATGTTAGAGGTACGGTAAGAAGATAAAGCTGATCATTTTTCCATGTACAAGTTGTGTTAATCGTACTGAAGCCCTTGAGGAGTGTGTCTTTCTGCTGTACTGAGAGTGATCAGTGGTGGGCCTGTGGTGGTCTCTTTTCAGTGATTGGACAGAGTAGAGGGTGGTTTGGCACTTGTTCCTATCAATAGCACAGTAATTGTTAACATACAAAGTTTGTAAATCTATTGTTTCAAAAATAATGAAATTAAAAGTTTCCAAATATTAAAAATACTAAAAAATATAGAACAGGAAAAACTCTAACCAGTAAAAAAGGAAAAAAACACCCACAATATTTGTGATAATCTTTTGGCTTTAAAATTGCATTAACTGCAGTTTTAAGTACACTGTTTAGGTACACTGTCGATTTTATAAGGAAATCTGCTGGCAGGTTGCTCACAGGATCTTAGCTAATTTCCTGCAATTCTTCTGCAGAGCTGTTCATTATATTTGTTTAATCCTGTACCTGCAAGATTATATCTGGTCTATTAGGCAGTTTTACTTTCTTTAACTATACAAATTATTGAAAAGTTTAGAAATCTTTCTTTCGGTCACTGATGCAGAAGATAAACATCTAAGACAAAATTTTAATTTCAAATTAACAGTGCCTACACACTGATGGTGTCTACGCATATGATAGCTGTGCGGATAAAATGGTAAAAAAGTAAAGTAGTTAATAGGCAGGTGTATTTAATAGGTTGACAACGGAGTGTGTATGTTTTACTTTAGCTACTCCCTTTAGTTCACACTATACTGGATAAGTGATATCTGTTTCTAGTTTGGTTGTAAAAATGCTTTCTTTCATTGTGTTATCTCTATTTGATTTTTTTTACAGACCTAAAGAGTCTTGGAAAGCGCCTCTCTGAGCATTACTCATCAAAAAGTTTGCTAGGGAAAAGGAAGTTTAGCTCGTCGTCATTCAGACAGAACATTGGAGGACACAGACTAGGCACAGGTACATCTGAAAACCACACCATCATCATCGATGACTCGTCTGCTAATGAGACACCGGCAAAAAAGAAAGCAACCACAGAAACACCTTCATCGGAAAGACAAAGAACGTCTCCTCGGCCGGACACTTCTTCAACCGAAACCACACCCCAAGCATCCACGGCTTCAACCAGTAAATCATATCCAGAGAATGGTCAAAGAGACAGAAAGTTTGGTGAAGCATCCTGTAGTGGAATACAGACACCGAAACAAGAGTCACCATTGCCAGTCAACACCAAGTCCAAGGAGTCCCCACAGAAATTCGCAAACTCATCCAACAGCAATGAGGAACAGACAAGGAGTCCAAAGAATTCTCAGAAATCTTCAAGCACTTCTAATGAATCCAGTGAAAGGCCTTCAACTGGCGGCTCAATAGTCTGCCACTACTGCTCCAGTCGTGAGCAGAGGATGGCTGTGAAGACCTGCCTGGTGTGCGGTGCCTCCATGTGCTCAGAGCACCTGCGGGTTCACCTGGAGTCACCCGTGTTCCAGAGCCATCCGCTTGTGCCTGCTGTGGACGACGTGTCACAGTGGAGGTGCCAAGAGCACCAGGAGATGAACCGCATCTACTGCCGTCCTTGTGGGGTGTGTGTGTGCACCGTTTGCACTGTGATTGGCTCGCACAAGGATCATGCCTGCATCAGCATCAAGGAGGCAGAGAAAGAGCTCAGAGTAAGTACGACACTGAGAATCTGGATAAGCACAGTTCCTTAAAGTCAGTGAAGTTTTAAGGTCCGTGGCTCCGCCCACATGTACGCAGGTATTTTTAAAAACATAGTTGTTACCCTTCCATTTCCAAAATGACTTCCAACCACATTAAAACGCAAAAGCATTTACAGTACCGTGCAAAAGTCTTAGGCACATGCATAGAAATTCTGTAGAGCAAAGATGCTTCAAACATAATGAAATTAAATGTTTCTACATTAATAAAAATACTATAAAGAGCAGTAAAAGGTAATAAATTAAATATGTGGTGTGATGCTTTGGGGGGGAAAAAAAAAAAAAACAGTAGTCTCCGGTACAATGTGTGCAGGTTTATAAGGAAATGAGCTGTAAGTTTTATTGAGCATCTTGCAGAACCAGCCACAGTTCTTCTGGAGACTTTGACTGTCGTACTCGCTTCCTATTTGTACAGCAACATCCATCAGCCTTCATTCAGTACGTTTACATGGACAACAATAATCCAATATTAAGACGATATTCTGATTAAGAAACTACCATGGAAACAGCAATTTTTAATTACCTTAATCCGATTAAAGTCATACTCGAAGTAAACACAAATCGAATTAAGACGTGTGGAGTATTCCTGTTTTAGTCACATTATCGACGTGCGTTACAGACATGTAAACACTTTAATCACACTATTAACGTCGTGTGGGAGTTTTCACCGTATTTTGTGACCGGACACGTACACACACGGCAGTCCTCAACCGTTTGACGGCAAACAAGAGAGCACAGCTGCATCCCAAACCGCGTACTTGCATACTATATAGTAGGAGAAATACATGTATCTCAGCTGCTATATAGTAGGTAAGTATGCGGTTTGGGACGCAGCCCACGGCTTCAAGCAGTCGTCTGTTTGCACATACAGCATGACAAATAATTAACTGCACTTGAAGCGTTCGTAAAAATAAAAACACCCAAAACTGTATACGGTACCATAACGAAGACCAACTGTACGTCGATACGTGAAATTCTGGAGGGAACGTCGGACGGCGTGGCGCGGGGACGTAATGACGTGTGACATTAATCGATCTATGTTCTATAACATGTAACACGGGAACATGAAAGGAATATTCTAAAAGCGACTCATGTAAACACCTTAATCAGAATATTGTCTTATTCAGAATAAGGTCAATAACTAGATTACTGCTGTCCATATAAACGTAGTCACTGTGGGGGTTTTTTTTTTTTGTTTTGTTTTTTTTTTTTCTTTTTTTCTTTTTGTCTGAAAAGTGGTTTCTTGCATAATATGCTACTTTCTTTACTGACACACAAACATTTTTCTGTAACATTTCATTTTGTGCTGGAAATCTAATGTCTTGAAATCTAAAATGTTCTTTTGTACTGACTCCAGAATGTAGAAGTCATAAAATTAAAAATCTGTAACAAAGTTTGTACTTAAAAATAAAAAAATTGGGTGCCTAAGATTTGGGTGTAGGTGATATTATGCCATAAACTGTTATATCAAATACCTCAGGAGTAACTTTAATAGCATGCGTATCGTGTGATGGAGAAGGTGAAATTCGGAAATGCACTTCACCCACAGCAGTCTCTGATTCTTATTCAAAATCTCTGGCCACATTACTGTTTGTGCTGGATTCAGGATCAGTGCAGTGAATATCATATATTCTTGCAGCTCTGCACAATAATAAAATAACAAATTTAAATTGCAAACGTGTTTATTAAATAAGAAATTACAGACCACAGTGTAACATCCTGATCATCAGCAGTGATAGACGGAGTCCTCTCATATTTATACAATAGAAATGGGCATGTGCAGTTCATGCTGTGATGTCAGCGTTTTCAAAAAGCTACGTTTTTTTGTTTGTTTGTTTGGTTTTTTTGGGGTCCGTCCCCCCCGCATTCCCCCCGCATCCATTTGAAAATGGAGGAAAAAAGGCATTTGAACATTTCTCCAAATGTTTCACTGACCCAAAATGTCTACAGAAATACCCGTATAAGTGTGGACGGGTCCCTAAGTCGAGGCCTGTTTAATTTTCTACAATGTGAAGATGATGATTCATTACAACTATTTTTGACTACTTTTTCAGTCCTGTTCATTATTGTATATTTTGCTTTAGAAAATCCTGGATGTTGAGCCAGAACCTAATGTATTTTCAAGGTTTTGTTTCTCACTTGGACTTTGCCCATTTTTCAGGCCTCTCTAAAAAGTGAAATGAAAAAGATACAGACAAAGGAAGCAGCCATCTTAAACCAAGTGAAGAAGCTCACAGAGAAGAAACGCGGCGTTCAGGTATGCGATGCTGTATTTATCTGACGAGATTCTTATTGTCCAAAAGGTGAAGTCTGAAGACATCACGCTAGACTCACTATGTGGCTGAAATAAAAACTTAAACTTTACTGTACTATCTTGGGGGGGGGGGAGAAGAAAAAGGGGAAAAAAATATATATATAATAAAAATTATTTATAATTACTATTAAGAAGGCCTTCAAGTTAACTCCTCTACAGTCCTAAAATATGGAGTTGAGTTTATGCATTGTGCTGCTGCCACATGATTGGCTGATTGGATAAGTGCATGAATGTATAGGTGTTCCTAATAAAGTGGAGTGTGTGTGCTTCCACCTTGCACCTTCTGTCTTTGTTTTTCTTTTTTATAGGAGTCATTAGAGGGTGTACGCTCTGCAGTAGCGCAGCAATATCAGGCCATGCGAGAGGCTCTGAAGATCGAGGAGCAGCAGGCTCTACACTGTGTGTCAAAGGAAGAGAACCGAGTGCTGAGGAGCATCCAGGCACAACTCGACATTCTTAATCCAGCCCTTACAACCATTCAGCGCACTTCCCATCCACTGATGGATTTAGCTGACGCACAAGGGGCATCACGGGTTCAGGACCAGGCCTTCATCATGGTACGAGCAGCTACACAGGCTGACAAACAGTTTATGAAGAAGGGAATAGAAGTAGTGAGATTATAGAACCATAGTCAGGTTTATTGTAAAAAGTAATATAACTTTGTATTTTTCCTTTTTTAGGAGTACAGAAAAATAACGGAGTCGTAAGTACATTATTTATTTTACTGAAATTAATTTGACTTTCCTAGCTTTATAGACATATTAACCAGTCTAGGTATTACAGTGTCAGTGAGAAATTATGAATATTCATTCTTTTAGGATTCCATTTAATTTTCTCGTATCTACTTAATAGAAAATGATTTGTCATTGACAGCAACTACTAATGTCGCAAGATATATTATCAGATGTATGTACCATTTGCCCAATGAATAGACTTTGGACTTTTTAGACTTTTTCCTTTGTCATGTCAGTTTACACAGGATACCCAGGGTAAAAAAATAAATAAATAAATAAATAAATAAAATTTAAAAAATCACAGTTGAGTGAAAGTCTAACATTTCCCACCATCAAAGCAGTCAATTTAAGAGTAGATCTAGTAGAACAAGGTAACATATTGTGCAGAATGTGTTTAATTAATAAACATGCTATATCAGTAATATAAATGATGTATGACTACATATTGCGACGAAGGTATGGTAGAATAAATATGTGCAAAATAGCAATGTAAACCTTAAGAAAAAGATCCCTCACCCTCCTCTAGTGTGAATGGCTTGTCCAACCCTGTGGAGAATCTGGAGTCAGTCGAGGAAGTGAACCAGGGCAGACTGGACTGCCTTCAGGAATGGACAGAAAAGAGACTGGACATTGTAGTCATCTCCATGCCTCACAGAGACCCGTTTAGGCTGCTGTGTAAGTGTTTCACTAGTCTAAGGACAGAAAATGTTATTACTGCTTCCATGTTTGAATGTGCTTACGATCATACATCACTGATAACTGAACAGAGCAGTGGGTTCAGCAGGCTTATACTGTGTGTGCATGCGTGTGTTTGTATTAGAGATGCACCGATGTAGGCAATTTTTCACGCTATGGGCCATCGGCCGATAGTTTATAAACATCCAATGATCAGGGCCGATCAAAAGAGGGTGGGAAAACACATCGATTTCGTGCTGTGTGTAAAGAAGATGTCTCTTGTGTGGAATGACAAGAAAACTGCAGTTTGTAATCGCTGTAATCTCTGCACTGATAAAATTTTACACCGGACGCTGCAGCAGTGAAGCGGGAGATTCGGCGTCGAGTCTAAATTTCTTTTTGCCATGTTGCTCGTGCTGAATTAAAGGGCCAGTACACCGTTGAAAGATTTAAATGAAGATGAGTTGACAAAAAAGTGTATATATACTGCACAGAAAAATATATTTGTAGAGTAGTGTATTTCATATCCAGTTAATGTTCATATATAAAAAAAATTATATATTACCAGTTTGATGTTAATGATGAAGTAGAAGTGCTTTTGTTTGTGGAGAGTGAATGTGAGTCTAACAGAAGGTTTTTT
>JANDJT010000041.1:23786789-23856639 GCA_024331685.1 Stegophilus panzeri
TTTTTATTTGCATTTCTTTCAGAATTGTGGAATTAATTATTATTCATTTAAAAGAAGGCATAAAAGGCAGAACTATCTGAATCGGCCGATATCACTCTGAATTATCGGTATCGGTCAAGAAATTTAGTATCAGTGCATCTCTAGTTTGTATGCATGTATGCGTATGTTTGTTTTTGTGGGGGGTTTTTTGTGAGTGGGTGTCTGTCTCTGTTTTTGTGTCTGTTTGTGATTGTTTGTGTGTCTGGTTTTTATGGGTGTGCATGTGTCTGTGTTTGCATGCGCGCGTGTGTGTGTGTGTGTGTGTGTACTAATAATTGAAAATGTCCAGCCCATTCTAATTTTTAATTATTTAAGATTAATTTTTGAAAATCTATACTACCTGCAGATGGTTTAAGTCCGACCCTGGACCCTGACACGGCTCACCCGAAGCTGCTGCTCTCTGCCGAGGACAGGCGGGTGGAGTACAGTGAGGTGCAACAGGACTACCCGGATCTAGAGGCTCGCTTCAGCGTCTTCCCCCAGGTGCTGGGTATGATAGCACTGTCCCAGGGCCGCCACTATTGGGAGGTGGAGGTATCTGTAGACGAGGGCCGCTGGAAGGTGGGTGTTTGTGATGAGCGCATAGGCAGGAAGGGACAGAAGGATGCCTCCCGTCTTGGCTTCTACCCAAATTCCTGGTGCCTGGTTTATGAGAAGGGCAAGGTGGAAGCGCTGCACGATAAGGCGACCTCGCCTGTGTGTGCCACTGAACTGCAGAAGGTTGGGGTACTTTTGGATTTTGAGGAGGGTAGCTTGTCATTCTTCAGTGTGGGTGAAGAAGGTAGTCTTACTTTAATGTACAGCTTCCAGCATGAGTTCTCTGAGCCACTCTATCCTGCTCTGGCTGTGTCCAAAACACACCTCACTATCTGTGACCTGTTTGCTCGATCCACTACAGACTGAAAATGAGTAGTGTCCAAATGTGAAATTTTAAAATGATAATTTTTAGAGTGTTTTAAACATAAAACATTATCCACTAACATTTGGGGATCAATAACTCAGTTTTCCAATACATAAAATTATGTAATTTTTCCATAGTTTAACTTAATATTCTTTTTACTTCAGTGAATTACATTAAAATTAAAAACTACAAAAACACTGCCACACAGTAAATAATCAAAATGGACATTGTTTTTTGTTGTTTTTAATCAAGTTCTGCATTTGTATTACAGTTTTTGTTAGATCAACAATTTTTGTATTTTACTATAAAATATTTCCGATTTTCTATAAATATCTCAATTTCCTATGCTTTGTGTCTGTGTATTATATACTTTTTTTTTTTTTTTTTGTAAACTATTTGTACTCCGTTGGATTGCATATTCACTTTGAGAAAGTTGGGTATGTGCTTTATTAGGGATACTTATGATGTTCGTACACAAGTGGAGTATTGTTGTACTTATTGTATAAGCTTAAGTGGTTTTATTAATATTTCCAGATCAGTATGTGTAAAAAAAAAAAAAAAAAAAAAAAAAAAAAAAAAAAAAAAAAAAAAAATCCCCCAACAACTAAATATTAGATTTCTATTTTTTCCGTTTAGAAAATGTGGAGCATAAATCTAAAGCATTTTTGATTCAAAGCATACATTACATAGCATTACATGAGGCACTAATATTATTCAGCCTCTTTCAGATCCTTTCAGAGGTATTAATCACCCAGCTGTGTAAGGTCAAGTTACTGTGTAAGAAGTCAATGCACATGTGCCTCTTAATGATATGAAAAAAGAGAATGTGTGCAGTATATCACGAAATAGGCTGGGGGGGGGATTGAATCCTGATTTAGCAGTATTCGCTAATTATAAGCTTTTGCAGTGGCAATGAATGGGGTGGGGGGGGGGTTTCGAAGGTTTTAATGTGAACTGTTAAGAAATCAGATCTTTTGGGTGACAGTGCTTCAAAATCTCCTATTGGTCTCCAATTGAGTTGAGATTTGGAGCCTGTGGTAGCCATATACAGTGTTATCTTAAAGCACTCTGATATTCAGACCTTACTAAGTTCTTGGTCAGGGTTGTGCAATGATATATTTATACTTTGGGGAAATAAAACCAACTAAATTAGTTAGAAATGGGATATAGTGGGCAGGTACATGTGAAATCATTACTTGTGCAAGTAGGATTAAAAAAGAAATCCAACCACATCTGTAGTTGAGACCCATTCTAAACTGCTGTACGGAAGAGTGATCTACATTGCTACCAGTATATGTATTGTATTTTGGACTTGATGGATCATAATGAGACATGTATAACACAGCATGTATACTACTTCACAATCACGACAAAAATGCCTTCTGCCATCACATAGCAGAATCTTTATAGTAGAATGGTACTCTCCACTTCAAGGGTACTGATTATTTGAAAAGTGTTTAAAGACTTTAATTAAAAGAGACTTGACACCTGGGGCCTTGCATGAGATAAATCTTCCTCATAACTTGGCTCGACTAAGGTTTCCAGTACTCAGTGAGCTCATTTGTCCATCATCTCTCTATCTTGCACCTATGTAGATCTCATTTAGGTAGAAATGAACTTGGAAGCAGTTGATTTAACACTGTGAAAGGAAGTAAGTTATGAATGTATATTATAATATCATGTAAAGGCTTCTCTGAGTAGGACCTGGAGCAGCTGCACATTAGCATGGCGAGTGTGTAGCCAACCCAGGCGGCATTGCACCATCAGGAAGAGCAGCTGCAATATGTTGATCCACCACTCACATAACATCCTCATCTACTTCTTCCTGTATAAGAGGCCTAGACATCCATAGTCATGAGGTGATGTGCATTGGATGGCTCTGCCAGAGTCTTCTATCCCTTAGTTTGAGAGAGTGTAATCTGCCATATTAGCAGCTTCATAGATTCTGTTACTAGACAGCAGCTGGAGCACAGACCATATCCACAGTGGTGTCCAAGCACCTTGAATGCAGTATTTTCCCTAATAATGCTACAGGGTTTGACTTTTTCTTTTTTGTTTTTAGTTAAACTATATCATGACTATTGACACAAACTGTGATTATAATAATAGTATTAATAATGTTTATATTATTGTGATACTACACAGCTTTTCTTCTTCTTCTGCTTATTATTATTATTATTATTGTTGTTGTTATTTATTTTATTTATTTAATTCCCCCCCCCAAGCTGCTGAATTTTGTCACTGTGAATTTTGTGAATTGTTTGGAAATTTCAGATGTCATCAAGCCCCAATTTTAGGTGTGAAAGAAGACTGACTCCATGGCGACAGACAAGAGCTGGCAGCCAATCAAGAGAGAGAGATTCAGGATTCAAGATGGCTGGAATTTTAGCTTTATTTTCTGTCTTAACAGGTAAGGCATTTATTTGCTCTCTATAGAACTCTATATGACAGCTGGTTAGTGAGTAACAGGTACTTTTTGTGTGTTTCTGGTTTTTCATTTGTTTTTGTTTTTTAATAGCATTCATACTTCTCTTAAAAAAATAGTATTCATACTATAATGGGTGAAAGGTATCTGCTTGCCTTCAGGGTGTAACTTGTTTCTTGGTCTCTGGTTTGGCTATCAAACTATCTGGCTCAAGCAGCAAAATACATAAATGCACTGTGAGCACAGATACACAAAATAATCCCTAATCTATCTCTGACAGTAAATGACTAATAGACACAAAGTAACTTTACAAAAATACAAAATATGTAGTTTTAGGTCACTAATAAACAAGCCAGTGGAGACTGTTGTGAGGAAAATCTGCCTGAGACGACATGAAGAAACCAGAACCAGTCTTCAGATGGAGTCCATTCTCTTCTGGGTGAAACCGGATAGTAATTGTATACTATAAATTCAAATTCAAACAGCAGTGAGTGTGCTGAAGCATCAGTATGAGCATCATGGTCTTTATGAGTACAGCAGAAATGTTTTTTTGGTTTTTTTTTTTAGGTCTACATTATCCAATTTAAATTATGCACTGAAGAATGGGTAAGTCTTGGATCTTTTTGGTAAGTTAGAGCATCCAATTATCTCGCAACGAGCTTATCAAATTCCAAATGTTAATAAAAAATAAATGTTGCTGATTACAATCAAGTCCCTTTTAGCCCACACTAAACTTTCCACTGTCAAAATGAACTCTTATGAACTCCTCTGGGTTGGACTTCTCTGCTATATACTATAGGCAGGTTTTCTTTTTTTTTTTTGACAGTTTTCTTCCAAAGTACACACTTGTTTAACTGGACATGATAAATGAAGACAAGAGGTGATAGTTCAGGTGGAAATGTGATTTCAATTTCCATTAAATGAGGTTGTGTTTCAGGGAGTCAGAAGCTCTTTCATGCATTTAGACCACACTTTTACTGAATTGAAAGACTGGAGATATTGACAGTGAATTATTTATGGAGGACAACCTAGGGAAAGAGAATATGAATGCGTTTTATTTTGGGCCTTTAACAGAGGGGAGTTGTGGGCTAGTGTAGGTTCTTAGCACCACAAATGGCAGTGTTGGTTCTGTTTATATACCAAAAAACAGGAAGTTTTAAACTTGTTATTTTTTTCTCTACCTGTGATTACACAAGTCTGTTCTTGGTCTGTATGATTTAATATGCTGTCTTTTGATTGGGGCTTGTCTTGTTTTCTACCTTTTTGTGCCTTTTGTGTTAGGTTAATTGTTAAATAACTTTGGTCAAACACTTTATGTAAGGGCAGAGTTAAATGATTATTATTTTATGGCGTATCTAAATTCTGGATTTGTTACTATATTGTCACACTACATAGCATATGCAGTATATGTAACACTACTTGGAAAGCCCATAAGCTCACATACATTAATATGATCTGTTCAAAAATATGTGATTCATCAGGGGGAAAAAATGAAAGAAAAATAAAATAAAGACAGAAAATGATGTTTGAGAGACATTATGAAGTATAATGAATGTGTTTGCATTCACACTAATTATATATATATATTTTACTAGATTGTTTTTGTGGTCATGCGTATTATAATAAGGATTTTTGTTATTGAATTGTAAGAAATTTGATAGACACACAGCCTTGTAATCAGGTTATTTGAGTGCACAAACCAGAGTAGAGTCTCCCAGAAGCAGTAAATACCACAGACTTAATTCAACACTTCACTTGTACAATGCTGACAAGGCATCTTTTTTTTTTTTTTCAAACTCAAGCAAATATTGGGCAGTAAATTGTCCTGACATGATGTGTCAGGAAGTTTGAAATTGGCATCTCATTCTTCTGTGGTGGATTTATTAGCTGGCTCTCAAATAACTGTAGTAGAGCAAATATTTTAGAAAGAAAGAAATCTCTATATTGACTGATTCATGTAGACCTTGTTCTTCTTGTTCTTCTTCTTTGTTTGTTTATCACATAATTTGTATATGCAACCACATATTTAATTCATATGAGTCTGTTTAGAGATACAAAATTTTCTGTTACTTGATAAAATAAAGTTTTTTGAGGTCTAATGTAAGATAATGGTAATACTATTGAATTAATTATATGAAAGTCAAAAGTAGATCCTTCATCACTTTTTTTATTTGGTTAAACCATACTACTACTAAATACTAAAATCCATGATGAAGATGAGTTACATAAAACAAGTCTTATGTATTTTAGAGTTAATATTTCTATGGCCACTGTATGTAGCTAGATATTACAAACTATCTTAAATGATTATGCTAATATCACTCATGCGTTTCATATCATTGTTTCTGATCAGTTTGATTTCACAGGAAATATATTAAAGAACTAAGAATGTACAAGAATGAGAATAAGCATGTTTATTGATGTTATTGGTCTGGTGGACTGATCAAAGTTAACAAACATTGTTAGATATTAATGCAAAGCTGTACCACTGACAATGAAACATCCATCTTGTTCTCTTCCTCCTGTCTCTCTACTATATATAGTACATATATATATGGTTTGCAGTACAACAATCCAACACAAGATGGCAAAAATGGTCCACACATTCAGGCTCTGTCATCATTACATAAAAATGCAACGAGCTCTCCAAATCGAATCACTCCTAGACCCATTTTGTTGCAAGCTTCAGCTACAGAGGGCACTTAAGTGAGAGGTGGAAGAGAAGACTGAGATTTGCTCAGCTTTATCTCAGTATGCGGCCATTTGTGTGGGATCATCACCGTCTCCTTGAAGACAAAACGTCAGAGACAGGTCAGAGATACAATTAAGTGGTATATGTATTCCTGCGCGCACGCACACACACACACACACACACACACACAAACAATCTAGTCAAATATAATTGTAAACAATTAATATCAAGTAATATAACAAAAGTCAGAGATGCTTCTAAATTGTGGTGCAGTACTTGTGTTTCTGTCTCTCACCATCAAGCCCAGCATGCTGTCAACACGGATTCATGAACTGAAAATACCAAGATATTATGTAACATCTGCAATCCTCAATTATTTCATGAGCAGCTCGAAGCGCCTCTGAATACAAATGAGGTTTCTCACAGTGAAAGTAGGTTTCTCACAGGGAAGCCAAGGCCACTTCAAATGACCAAGTCCAGAAAGGCAGCTCATCTTGAAGTGTTTGCTGAGAAACTATGGGTGGTGCATTGATCGGCCAACATGGAATTTGCAGCATAATAGTCTGAACTTCTCCCAGAGCTTGAAAGAACCTCAGAGGTGTGCTTGGAGTCAGATTCCACATTTAATCCATGAGGCTTGTTAGTGGAGAAGAGGCTGGAGGAAGCATATTCAGAAACTAAACGAGCATAGCTCCTAGCTGTTCGGGTTATTCCCTTGACTGAGGCCAATTCACGATGTTGTTAACACTGCATTAAAGTATTTTTGCATAAACACTTCACTTTTAGTTCTTCACTTTTGTTTTTGAAAAGTTGCCCTTGCACACTTGGGCAAAAGTTCAAGCTTGCTAAAGTGTCAAATTATCATCAAATGTTCTGTCTCAGGAAAATAAAAAAGCCAGTTCATGTGCTCCCATTCAAGAGGTCCTCACTGCAGTCTGTAGTGTTATGACATACTGTATTAGATCCACTATGTTCTGGATGTTGTAACATGCATGCACCGTAGTGGGTTTCCAGAACGGCGGCAGAGACAGTATGTCACTCAGTAATTCATCTAGGGTTAAGGTTAGGGATAGGATTACAACCTCCAGTATGTAGTGGATCGAATCCGTCATCGCTCTACAGGCTGCAGTGAGGACATACGCCCCTCATTCTCCTGTACGTTATATAATTGTTGAAAGTGCTGAAACATTAAGCTGCATTGTGGACTGCAGCTGCGGTGGAGCGTTTACGTGTGGAGGAAGACAGGCTAGGGTAGGAGCTACACAAGTCTTTGAGGCTCCTCCACTCTCTGAGCCACATGTCCCGGTGGTCTGGAGGCAGCTGGTCTATCTGCCTTGCCTTGAGGTGGTCACAGGGCACTAGTGTTCCCCTCAGGGCATGCAGTGTGAACCTACAAAAAAAGGAAAGTCCTGATTAGCGGTGTAAGGCAAGGACACTAACTGTGTCTGTATCTGTTCAGTGCTCCAAACATCTGAATCTGTATTTGGAGTTACACCCAAAGCAGGCATGGCCACTAGGTGTAAATGAACTTTTAGCCTAATTCAAGCAACTGCAGCCCTGATCAGGCAGTTACTAAGGATCAATGACAGAAACTTCTAAATTTACAGTATAATGCTTACAGTCACATAAATTAATGTGGTATTTCTTTGTCCCATAAGCTTCATATTTGTGTGCGCACCCAAATGAATGTAAAAACCTTCCACTCCTTCCACTTTTTTTTTTTCACATGCTCTATTTTCAACCAGATGCCCTGTGAATCATTCTGGCAATCTGAATGAATTGCATGATCCATATCTATATTTATATTCATTTAAAACACATTCTCTGTTCATTCCTGGGGTTACATTGTTAGCATAAATAGTGAACAACGTCAAAATGAAATTACCTTGGCAGCAGTGCTACAACTGTGGTTAAAATGCAGACAAGGTAGAAAACAGGGTCTTTCATTTGCTGCTGCATGATCCAGTATGGGTCTGAGGGGGGGTTGCAGCTGATGCAGAGGGCGCTGAAAGCCAGAGTCACGATGAAGAACATCAAGACACTGCCCACCATGATCACCCAGTGCACCACTGTCTAATAGCAGCCAAACACAAATGGAAAAAAATCATTGCCAGTAATGCCTAAGTACGCAGATAGGTGGCTTGGATTAAGCTTGGCTATCAATAATAACAAAGCAATGGTTCCCAAATCTACTTTATAGACTTCTCTGGTCTTTGCTGTTCATCAATTCATTAGCTAATTATGAAATGTTTTGCAAGTTGAACAAGGTGTAATATACTGTAACAAGAAAGAAAGAAAGACCTCAGTATTAGCCATTAGGTGATTGAGAATGACTCACCCAGCTCTTGATCTCAATTGCAAGATGAAGGATGATGGTGAACAAAGACACAGTGTTCATGGGGGTTCCCAAAGAGAAGATGCCAATATCAGAGCCTTTGTATGTCTACAAAAAGGTACAAGAGTGCTCCAGTCAAGAAATTCCCAGATACTGCATGAACAGGAACATTAAACTGGAACCAAAAAAAAGAAATGTATCTGACTTACCCAGTATGGGACAAAGAAGCAAACAAGGCTCTGATAGAAGGCATCTACAATAGCAATCCAAAAGGTTGTACGACAGTATCCCTAAAAATAAAATAAAATAAAATAAAGGGTCTCATAGCACAGGATGTTTTCCATTATGCATAAATGAATAAGGAACTTAAAATTCAAAATAGTAATGTGATTCAATGAGGAAAAGTTGAGGTATGAGGAAAATTTTTGAATGAGGCTTATGTTTTGAATTGACCCACAAGTCACATTTCACACGGAATTATGTGAGTAATGTCTGAAAAAAACATGTGAAGTTGAATTTCAGCATGTTTCACCATGCTCTGAAATTTCACATGAGCTCAAGTAAACACATGCAGCATCATGTGAATAATCCATCCATCCATCCATCCTTTTCAGGGTCACGGGGAAACCTGGAGCCTATCTCAGGGAGCATCGGGCACAAGGCGGGGTACACCCTGGACAGGGTGCCAATCCATCACAGGGCACACAATCACATACACACGCGAATCAGCCTACCATGCATGTCTTTGGACTGGGGGAGGAAACCAGAGTACCTAGAGGAAACCCCTGCAGCACAGGGAGAACATGCAAACTCCACACACAGAACAGCGGCGGGAATCGAACCCCCAACCCTGGCGGTGTGAGGCAAACGTGCTAACCACTAAGCCACCGTGCGCCCCCATGTGAATAATATTTGAATAAATAAAACCGTCATACATGGGGGGAAAAAATCAAATCTGATAATAAACAAATTTTTAGGGTACAATCATGTGTGAAAATAAATGAATAGTGAAATAATAATTCAAATTAACAAAGCTTTTGTAAAAATCATGAAAATAAATTAATCATGGAAAATTCAATTAAACAAATCTTCACATCTGAAAATAAAATGTTGTGTAAACAATCGCAGTTGAAAATACATTAATCGTGGATATAACTGGCAAGTGGAAAAAAAGTGGAAAAAAATTACCCTCATCACACAGTTTATTAAGAACACCTATATACTTACTCAATCAGCTTCAGGTAATGTTCACATCAGCCATCATAATGGGGAAAAAAGGTGATCTTAGTGATTTTGACCATGGTATGATTGTTGGTGCCAGAAGGGTTGGTTTGAGTATTTCTATAACTGCTGATCTCCTGAGATTTTCACACACAACAGTCTCTAGAGTTTACTCAGAATGGTGCAATAAAGAAAAAAACATCCAATGAGCAGAAGTTTTAAGGTAGATACACTACAACAGCAGAAGACCATGTCGGGCTCCACTCGTGTCAGCCAAGAACAGAAATCTGAGCTGCAGTGGGCACAGGCTCACCAGAACTGGACAGTTGAAGACTGGAAAAACATAGCCTGGTCTGATGAATCTCGATTTCTGCTAGGCACACAGATGGTAGGGTCAGAATTTGATGCCAACAACATGAATCCATGGACCCAACCTGCCTTGTGTCAACAGTCCAGCCTGGTGGAGGTGGTGTAATGATGTGGGGAATGTTTACTTTGGGCCTGTTAATACCAATCAATCATCGTTTGAATGCCACAGCCTATTTGAGTATTATTGCTGACCTTCATGTGCATCCCTTCGTGGCCAACTTGATAATGCACCATGTCACCAAGCAAAAGTCATCTCAAACCAGTTTCATGAACATGACAATGATTCATTGTTCTTTAGTGACCTTCCTAGTCACCAAATCTGAATCCAATAGAACAGTGGTTTTCAAAGTGGGGGCCGTGGCCCCCTTGGTGGCCGCCAGGGGGCGCCTCGGGGGCCTCAACAATTTGGTGTGAAAAATAAATAAATACATGGTTTTCTCTTTCTCACTCTCAGACAACCACACACACACACACACACACACACACACACACAATCAATTCCTAATCTAATGTAATGTAAAGATGTAAGATGTAATAATAATAAAAAAAAAGGGGATATATTCAGAAGTCTGTATTTTTTATGTATTTTAAAGATATCTTGCAAAAGGGGAGCCTCAGTCAAATGTTAATGCCATTTGGGGGGCCTTGCCCTGAGTTTGGGAACCCCTGCAATAGAACATTTTTGGGATGTGGTAGAATGGGAGATTCACAGCATGAAAGTGCACCTGAAAAATCTGCAGAAATTGTATGATGCAATCATGTCAGCATGAACCAGAATCTCAAAAGAATGTTTCTAACATCTTGTGGAATCCATGCCATGAAGAATTGAGACTGTTTTAAAGGGCAAAGGGAGAACCTTCCCAGTATCCGTATAGTGTTCGTAATAAAGTGCTCAGTGAGTGTATGTGAAAATAAATAAATTGCGTAAAAAAAGTAACATGTAAAAACAAACACATCATGTAAAAATCAAAACGAATGAATCTTATGGAAAAACAAATCACAGGAAAATAAATGAATCATTTGAACGTCACATTTGTAAAATAAAAACACATGAAAAGTGTGTGGTGTCCAAAAACCACATGATTTTCATTTTCTTTCACATATGAATCATGTGATTATTCATATGTGAAGCTTGTGTGTATTTTTCTGGAAGTAAAGTTAAGCCCTAAGAGTTTGGCAGCTTAAGGTATTGCTTAAGGTATTGGACTACACTGGATTACTGGGCTACTGATTGAAAGAGTGTGAGTTCAAATCACAGCACCACCAAGCTGCCACTGCCGGGCCCTTGAGCAAGGCCCTTAACCCTCAACTATTCAGTTGTATCCTGGTCTCAGTTGCTTTGGATATAATGATCAGGTAAACAACAGCAGGCTCTCAGATGCTTTGACCAATCACACAACTGACTTGGCAATAACGGTAGATATCTTTGTACCTAATTCTTTCAATGCCTTTTAGTACTGTTTTTAATATGCTCTTGTTGACTCGCCTGCAACTTAAGGGCTGTTTGGTTACTTCGTAACAGTTAAATTGAAGCTTGTTAGATAAGCCCTTTAAAGCATGAGTCAACACGACTGTAGACTTCAGGAGCAGAATTTGCCCAGAAGGTATTATAATCTGAAGCAATTTCCCTTTTATGAAGTGAGAAAATAGCAGACAAAGCTGTTTAGAAGGGAAATGAGGAGCACTAGTATGCCTCATACTTCACAATTTCAAAAAGATCTGATTTTCTGTTTAATGTGGGCTTCAGCTGTACATGACAGATTCATTATTTACTCTAGTTAGCAAGCCGATATGATTTTATGCCGTTCAACTACATTGTTTCCTTTACATTTCTCTCCATGTGCTACAAGTGGGCATTTATTTGACATATGTGATGCACACTACTCCCTCAAATCATGAGGGAAAGTTGATGAGGGTATGCTAAAAGCAGCAGCTGAATAAATTATTTATCAATATAGTGCCATTACTCTGACATGTAAATGCCAAGTGCTGGCAGATGTGTTATTGTAGCTGTACATAATCGTAATAGGAAATACAATCCATACCCTGCAGTCTCAGTAGACTGTGATTGTGTGCTTCTAATCAAAGTGTCTATATTTGAGGACTCACCCCAGCATGTTGACCCCTTTTATAGAGTTCAGGCAGGTGTAGGAGCATGTGGGCAGAAACCTCCCTGTCCATGATGCCAAATATGATGGGTGGAGTGGATGTGAATAAGAGGTTGAAGAAAATCATGAACCAGTAGTCAATCATGGCCGTGCCAGAGAAACCACAGAAGAACTGGTACCAGAACAGGAGGTTGACGTAAGCCTGCAAGGATAATGATGGTGTGAATGTCTATAGACTGCTACTACACTGAAATTCTCACCATTAGAGCTGCAATCATGGTAAAAAATAGCAGATAAAGTTGGATAGAAGGGTGAGGTGTGTGAGGTGCATGTATGTTGTGTTCATTTCTGCTCATTCATGCAATTATCCAATCAGTCAGCCATGTGGCAACAGAACAACACATACAATCATGCAGATTCAGGTCAAGAACTTCAGTTAATGTTCATATCAAACACCAGAATGTGGAAAAAGTGTGATCTCAGTGCCAGATGGGCACCAGAGTACATATTTGGCTGACTCTGCAAACAGCAAAATGTAATGCAGTAAGTTTTTTGTTTTTTTTAATTATTTGGATTCAAGTATATTTAATTAAACTTTATTTGGTGAAATTAGTAGAAATAATTAAAAATGATTCAATACTGTATTTTTTGAATATAACTTCATGAAAAAAAGAATTTTTATTTATTTTAATGTGTGCCAAGAAAAAAAAGAACAAACCAAAACAAAACAAAAAATACAACTGTTGCCTTGTTTTCCCATCTTCATTTTAAAATGAAAAACGAAAGAATGCATCATACATGGACCGTGTATCTATCTTGGTAGATATTTCATAATGAAAAAATAACAAATAAAAAAAAAAAGTAGCTCTCATATTTGAGCACCAGAAATAGAAAACATCTTCACATTTACAGTGACTTTCACAGAAAGCTTCCTGTCACTGTTATATTTACCACATTCTTGTAGAAGAAATAGATGATCATGTTTGCCAGCCGTGTGTAACAGGAGTGACCGTGAACCAGGAGAAGCTTCTTCAGGTGTTTGAAGCGAGATATTGCAAAGTCACTGGCCATGACAGCCTTTTGAATACACACACCACACACAGACACACACACAAACACACACGCACCTAGTCATTCAATAATGGATTAGTGAATGATATGAGTCATTTTATCCTATTAGCGACATGTCTGAAAATACCCACTGAAGCACCTAGAAGATAGAATACAAACCTGCATGCCTTCCTGGCCTGATATTCCCACTCCGACATCTGCTGCTTGAATCATGTTTACGTCATTGGCACCATCACCTGGAGGAGCAGACCGAAATACGTCTTCATATTTAAAAATAACAATGGTATGCCATCAAACCTGCACGTACTGCAATGGAAATCAGATACCTGACATCCCATATAAAAAGGTCTAGTGTGTTACCTATAGCAAGAGTCATGACCTTGAGCCTGTCACGCAGCAGTGTGACGACTTTGCTCTTCTGCAGCGGCGTGGCTCTGCAGCACAGTACAGAGCGGCTGTGTTGGCATAACTGCAAGAACTGAGCCTGCAGATCGTTATCCAGGAGCATGCCCAGGGTTTGACCATCAATCACCAATCCAATTCTGGGCATCTCACCCTGAAACCGTGGCATCTCACTCAGAGTTCCATTCAGCATGCTCCTACAGACGTCCTGCGAGACAAGAGATGGACAGAAATACAGGCTAGAGCACATCATTCAGTTCAAAGAAGGACAGAAACTCTGAGCTTGTGTTATAGTGCCTGATTTATGGATTTACATACTAACAAATAGGGCTAGTGCTGGGGTTAAATTAGGATTAATGTGGTAAGGGAGAACTGCTGCTTTTATGGGTGTCAACAATTGGCCTCATTCATCAATACAAATACAAACGCATTTATTCGTAATACTTTCTCAGGAGCATCAGAAATGTGGTATTTATGAAAATCCTGTTAGATCGGAATAATATTTGTATCCTATGAAAACTCCTGAGTTTGTGTATGTATGGGTAAGGAGACTAACTAATGTGTACTTCAACTGACTGACTTTAAATCATGGTAACCAATGTGATGTTTAGTTGTCATTTTGTAGACATTCCTAAATATAAATCCACATTTGGTCATTTATGGCTAATTGCCATTTAATAATGTATACACATATGTATGAAGAAAATCTCAGCGTCAGCCTCTGAACCATAAACAAGCTAGTGTTGTGGCTTTTGCATCGTTACTTGCTCGGTGCAGTTAATTGGACCTCTCCACAACCCCCCTCTATATCAGTCTGGCTTAAAGATTTCATCTTCTTTTTAAAACTTGAAAAAATCAAGTATAACATCAGAGGCAGGGGTGAATCATTTTTGGGAAAAGGCAACAATTTATTACCTATTTCACTGATGTACGCACCCTGGAGGTGGCTTGAGGGAAGTATTAAGGTAAATACTAATCATCTTACTAATCATCAGCTTGTTTGGTTTTTGTTTATTTGTTTGTTGTGGTTTTTTGTTTCTTTCTTTCTTTTGGTTTTGGCTGTGATAATTTTTTGTTGGGTTGGTGGGTATGGTGGGGGTTGTTGGATGGGATATTATAATATGTAAAATGCGATTTTCCAATAAAAATTCTATGGCAAAAAAAAAAAAAAAAAAATGTATGAAGAAAATCAGTGCCACCGAAATTTTTGTAAAACTTTAAGTAGCTTGTAAATCTTTAGTTATGTTTAGCCCTTGAAAACATTTACACACAACTTACAACACTTACACAAAGCTAAAAGAATGATAAATGAGGCCCAACGTGGGAACCATATTGATTTACAGCACGTTTATCTTCAATCTTTCCAAGGGCATTTATTTAACTAAAGTAAAAATATAATTTAATTTAATTTATTTTCATTTAAAAGACCTTGAGTTTTCAGATTTCCTTGTTTGTCAGTTTTGGCATTTAAAAGATATACAAATATATATTTTTTATAAGTCAATTTTTTTAAACCCTTATTTTTTCATTGTATTGCAATTTTGGTTTAAGGTAGCAGTAGAAGAGGCTATTGAGAACAGTTGTATTTTATCTACATTATATTCTATTTTATTTGAACTACAAATTGAATGTATTGTTTCTCTAATTTATGTCACACTTTTAAAGTTTTCATTTGACTCACCTTTGTCCATGATGGAAAAATAAACACATTTTGCTTTAATGATAAATTATAAAGCAGTTAATTGCCTTGACTGAGCAAATACATTTTTAATAATTTTGAAATTAAATTGTTTCTCTATAAAGCAGTGTGAAACTATATTTCATCATCATTATTATCCCCATTAGGCTGTGCTATGATTTTCTATTAAATTATAATAATGGAGCTCAGCTTTGCTTACTATTCACATAAACCAAAAGTGCTGAGGAGTTAGGATTAGTACAATGTATAATGCACCCTGCAGCCCAAATTAGACAATTCCTTATTCACACATAGCGAATACTCTGTATGGCCAAAAGTATGTGAACACCTCACCATCATACCCATACTGTATGTGCTTCTTCCCAAAACTGTTGCCACAAAGTTGGAAGCACACAATTGTATAGAAAGTCTTTGTAGGTAGTAGCATTATAATTTCCCTTCACTGGAACTAAGAGGCCCAAACATGTTCCAGCATGACAATGCCCCTGTGAACAAAGTGAGCTCCATGGTTTGACAAGTTTGGAGTGAAAGAGCCCTGACCTCAACCCCACTGAACACCTTTGGGATGAACTGGAATGCTGACTGCACCCCAAGCCTCCTCATCCAACACTTTAGTGGAAACCCTTCCCAGAATAGTGGTGGATATTATAACAGAAAGGAGGGACTAAATCTGGAATGGGATGTTCAAGAAGCATATATGGCTGTGATGGTCAAGTGTCACATACTTTTGGCCATATAGTGTATTTTAAGTTCATACTATTTACTGCATGTAAATGATTTCTAGATCCATGGTTCTCAAGCATAATTAGGGTAATTTAATTTAATATAATTACAGTATATTGTGTGAGATCATAATTATAAAGACATTGGTTAATTTTAATAAGGTGTGGCCTAAGGTGGTCATGAGTTAAGTTTCTTTAGACTTATTTTATGGACACAATTTACTTAACTTGTACAAACAATTCTATTTTACAACGTGTGAGATTCTGAAAAAATCAATTGAATTAGACTTTGTGGTTATAGGTCCCTAAACATGGAGATGATCAATAATATTACACTTTACTTCAATCTTAAAGTCAAACCAAAGTCACTGCCATTGCATTGCAGACCGAA
Source organism: Stegophilus panzeri (assembly GCA_024331685.1). Classification (NCBI taxonomy): domain Eukaryota; kingdom Metazoa; phylum Chordata; class Actinopteri; order Siluriformes; family Trichomycteridae; genus Stegophilus; species Stegophilus panzeri. The sequence goes on from JANDJT010000041.1 coordinate 23,803,165, forward strand.
GTGGCATGCATCACCATTAGCAAATTCTACACTAAATAATAAACTGTGAGTGGAGTCGTGTGCTCAATTTACATAATCATGACTTTTGTAACTGAGGTGACATGGTTGTTATTTTTAAATAAGGCATGGCCACAAATGAATATATTTCGAGGTCACAACATAATGATTAATGACCACAAGATCATTTGTGGCCTTGAAATATGTCCTTATTTAAAAAATACAATTAACCACTTAAGTTGTTATAGTTGTTATAGTTCATATTTAGTTTTATAGGTACATGGCTAATTGACTGATTCACTGGGTTTACACTAACTCTCTCATAACAAATAAATAATGTCAAATCAAGTCTATTTGAAATGTTAATAAATCGTTGTCATTGCCATTGCTTTAACTAGACCCATTTTTATGAATGCTAGTAGCCTAAGTGCATGTGGATTTGGAAAAATATGCAAATGATGCAATTTGTGTTGAACGTCATGAATTTTCTACTAATTAATTCTTGATCAAACTCACAATAGTTTTTAGTCTTTTGGCATTTTAGGCAGTAGTGATCCAGGAAAACATTATACTCATTAGATACTGTGTCAACAATGTTATTTCTTTTCTTGTTTATTGCTTACGTAAAGCCTAGCTGCAGCACCCCACTAAACCAATATAACAGGAGCAGAATAAGATTCTATGTGAAGGAAGCTCTCTCCTCTCCTCCTCAGCACTGTAGAAATAGGATTACAGCACAGTCAAACAAGCCTTTCACATTTGAAAATTTACTTCCGACCTACTCTCTCAAAATAGGGCTTGGGGACAGAGACAAATGCATAAAGAAGCAGCATGCCTGCCAAATCACTGGCTTGTTTGAGGCAATGTCGTAAATGTTCGACGGATGATTTCATGGAGCTCAAGCCCTGAGGGCTGAGAGTGACGAAAAGTGTCACCTGCCCCAGTTAAATTCAATACAACCCCTCAGTCAGGACTTCCAGCACACAGAACTGTTTTCTGTCTATTCCTCTCTCTGAGTGAGTGATATACCCTGGTTACATATAGACAAACAGGATGGATGATGGAGCACTCAGAGGCTTAGAAGCACACTTACACCATCTAAAACATGGCCGCACTGAGCATCCTAACATGCTTTAATGGTCAATCAATTCAGACAAGACTGGAATCAAAGGTATATTGAGTTTAACACCTTGTTCGTCATTTTAAAAGTGAACACCAGGTCATTATGGTCCAGTAGCTTGCAGGAGTACGCAATGTTGACGGCTGTCTCAAGTTTGTCCCCGGTCAGCACCCATACTTGGATTCTTGCCTCCCTCAAGGCCTGGATGGTTTCTGGAACATTTTCTTGCAGGCGGTCCTCAATTCCAGTGGCCCCTGTTTGCAAATGTATTTCACGTTTAACATACTTAAATGCCAAGCATACTGTGGATGCCAAACAGCATTTCTGTCACCATTATACTTTATAACAGGACAAAAGAAAGTACTGATTATTTCTTTCATTATTATTCTTATTTTTCAATGTACCCAGCAGTGTGAGGTTGTTTTCTATGTATTCTGCAGAGTCCATGAGTAGCTCTTCTTTCTTCTCTATGGCTGACATGGCTTCTTGTCTCATAACTAACCAGTTCCTATAGGCATTTTCACTTACAACCTTAAAGAGTAAAAAGTGAGAGATTGGATGAGAGAGCAAATTAACAATATTGAAAGGCAGAGACAATGTACATCTTGAAGCTCTTGTCTGAAACCACTTAATACTATGAGTGTTATGGTTTGAAGTTTTCTTGATATGATAAACTAGTCAAGATACAAAGGGGATGAGAATCTCTGGGGTAAGGAACTCGAGTGGGTAAAAAAATTAGTAGGTGATAATACAAGTACATGCACTGTAATCTGTATGTTGAAAAAGTCAGCAGTGAGGTAACCATCCGATCATACACCGTTACTAACAGTGAAGTCGTGACACCCTAACAACCCTTCTCAATTTGTAATACAAATGAAATAATGACATACTTTACCTTTCTCGTGAAGCACAAGGTCCGTAAACCATCACAGGCATATGTATCAAGGTGCTTCTGAGTCTTATATGCAATATTTCTACTCTCACTTTTCAGGTGTGATTTGTCTAGGGGAATTAAAGAAAGAAAGAAACGTGTTGTTTTGGTTTCTTTGTGCACCATATACTGAATAAAGATGGCTGGCAAAACCTGCCTTTGGATTCTACCTTCGGATAAATTCTGCAGTCGCCCCATGATGCCAGAGTCTGCACCCTTAGTATACATTACAATCTCATTGGTTTCAGGATGACGCACTATTATGGACATCCTCCTCCGGGTTGAGTCAAAGGCCAAAATATCCAGCACGTCAAACTTCAGCAGCGTGCCTTGAGGCAGCTGGACAGTTACATGATCAGGTGTCCGTCCCTTTAAGGTGACGCCGTAAGCCTTGGCTGCATGCACCAGAGCTGCTTCGTCAGGACTCTGGGCCTCATAGCAAACATCCTCTATCACAGAGAGATTGCTCCCTGTCCAGGCTGGACCCCTGCCTTCATTAAATCTCTCCGTAGAACCAGAAAATCTAGGGATATCAAGGACTGGAAAATCCATGGGCTCCATATGAAAAGGCTCAGAGAACGTGCTTCTCTTGCGTTTGAACAGCTTCCCAAGAGATGCTACTCGACTCAACAGGCCCTCCATACACTCACGTGAACTCTTGGAGTAAGAAGAGCTACGTTGCGCTTTGGCCTGAAAGACAAAAATCACGTTTACATTCTGATATTCTGAAATCTGGCAAAACAAGGGAAAAAAATTATTTAAATATGGTGATTTCTATGAAGCCACAATAGTAACATCTATATCTCTATACACAATCTATACACAATTTATTAATGTATGGGAATATGATAGTAATGCATGGCCACAACTTAGTAAGGCATTGAAATGAAATAATTAAGTGATAGGAATGAGATAATTAAGTCATGGCACTGAGTAACTTAGTAATATGTGGGAATGAGTTAATTAATGGCAGTCAAATGTTAATAGGACATGATCATTGTGCTGTGGCCCCATATTGGAGTATTTTATTGTAATCACCAAGTCCACTGGGGAAAAATGCACTTGAAAGTCTGTCTGGTTTAGTTAAGGTGTACATACCAATAAAGTTTACATGCATATTTTCTTATTAATTATTGGACATAATATTTGTTTTATTCCTAGAATAAAATGTTTGTCCAACTAAAACATTTTTTTAAATTTAACTTTAATGTATAAAGCCACAGCCATTTCTATCTAATCCATCTCTATTCTAAGTTCTATAATTTGCCTTGATTAGTTAAGGACTCTAGTCTATTGTTCTTTAATATGAAGTCACTTCACTGTAACAATTCTGAAAATTATGCAAAGAAAATAAAGACTTCAATAAAGATATGACTTAAATTTTGATGCTGATAAAAAGCTAAGTTTCATTAGGGTTTCTATATAGCTTCATATTAAATAGCAATAGAGTAGAGAGTTTATCATTACTACATCTTGTTCCATTGGTAAGTTGCAGCCACAATTTAAATATCCCGTTCCTTTAGATTACAAAAGAGTGAACACAACTTAATTATCTCATTCCTAATATTACTAAATAGTGACTACAATTAAATTATCTTATTCCTGGCATTACTAAGTAGTAACCACAATTTAATTATCTCATTCCTCACATTACTAAATGGGACAAAAACTTAATTATCTCGTTCCTCACATTACTAAATAGTGACCGCAACTTAATTATCTCATTCCTTTGCATAACTAAATAGTGATAAAAACTTAATTATCTTGTTCACACACATTACTAAATAGTGACCACAACTTAATTATCTTGTTTCCTTGCATTCCAAAATAATGACCAGAACCATCAATATATTTTTCCTTTGCATTATTAAGTAGTGACCACAACTGAAATAATCTTATTTCCTCCTGCACCTAAGTAGTGACCATGGCCTAATTATCTTTTTCCCAAACAATAATAGGTCACACATTATTTTCATTAAGTAAAGATGTCACCAGTGGGGCTTTCTGCATTTCAATTTGGGAACCAGTTGACTAATTGGCAGCCAGAATTTTAACACATCGTTCAAATCACTTACTGTCATTGCTGTTAAACTATGTCTTCTTAGCCTCCCCCAGGGCACAACTACCGTGCTGTACCATTGCTAATCAAATGAATTAGAACCAGCCTGGTTCCCTCTTTGAATCTTATTATGGTCTGAAGACAAACATTTACACCTTGGACAAAAGTGTTTTGGCATGGGTTTCTCAAGATAAATTGAGAAAAAGACCTTTCTCAAACCATTCTATTAAGTTCACACAGCTTAAGACTGAGACTGCAAACAAGGAATGACCTCTGGCCTAAGAGGAGAAAGTTCAAATAGCATACAACTAGAACAGATCTTCTGCTGCTTGTATGCACATAAATATCCTCATTTTTCACAGCAGCACTGAGCTGTTTCAAAGTAGGTAGAGTAGGATTAGTCATACAGGCCTTAATAATATCTGCCGGGCATCGGGGATGGAGACACATATACTCTGCTTCCAGGAGTAGTTACTGTGCATGGTGCACTATTAGTGCTATTATTTTGACATCAAGGCTGTTTTTGTGCTGTGACTCAGTTCATGAGAGCATAGTGCTGTCCTTTGCAAGGTTAACATGACCACTTCTCTTACCCTTTGTCTCTGGGCTGCTTTTGTTGAAACCACTACAGTGTTGCAGATGGCTAAAGCCAAGAAGAACTCCAGGTAGTGTGCATTTTTACTCCCACACTCAGCGTCTTCTACTAGCTGGAGCAGTGTCTGGTCTGGAAGCACCTCAGTTTCCTGTTCAACCAAACAACAAGCCAAAATCCTTAGTGGCGAGCCATGGCACAACACACACACACGCTGACATCACCCACCCAAAGCATTGTGTCATATGCATCCCCATGGTGGATATCGTAAAATGGAATGAGAGGGAGGTATGTTGGGATGGGGGAAGCTGTGGGAAAGAGTGGTGGGCTATGGGATAGCAGTAGGCCATGTTTAATGCACCTCAGCAGGCCCATATGTCAGCGCACAGACATCGAGAGCAATGGAGCCAGCATCCCTCCACTTCTTTCTCACACCAAGCTGGCCGGCCATCTGCGTGCTGGATCTGTCCACTTTCAGGGATGAGACATTGGCGGTCTGTTCGCACTTATTTGATGCCATCTCACCTCATCTCATCTGCACCTGCCACTAACACTCATATAAACACAGCTCACTGCAGATCCTCTCCACAGGGTATCCCTACTAAATCTGCTGAAATAATAGTGTTATTGATTCAGTACCCTGCCACGCGTCACTGGGGAAAGATCTGACCACCAAGCAGACAGATTTATAGTTCTGCTGTCCAGGCTATTAAAAAATGTAAGTAGTCACCTATGTGGGTGTACAAACTGTCAATTTGTAATTGATTAGATATTTTCTAAACATAAATTATTATTTTGACCATTGTGTGAGGTATGATGGCAGTTTCTGTAGAAGGGTTTACTAGATAAATAAATTTAATTTTAAAAAGCCACAATGTGTAATCGTTATTAAATAGAAAACCATATAGTCATATAGTCTTTAACACACCATCGTGTTATGGGAGTTGAAATACTGAATACTTCAATTTTAGTTATGTGGGAAGGTGAATGTACTATTGAAATCTCATTTATGGTACGGATAGACTCATCCTTAATGTTTCTTTCACTATTAGTGTTGTTTTGTTCTTCAAAATAAGCTTACACATGACAATTAATTAAATCAAATGAACATTTCTGCCTTTGCAAGACTCTGTGATATTTAGTTTCTTTCTTTTTTTTTTTTTTTGCTTTTTCTTGGACATTTTTGTACTTTTTCTTCATTTTAGACATACGCTGCAACTTGTGGTAGCTATCTCTATGATTGGCCATTAGTTTTAAAAAATGCCAAATGGCACAGTTGGTCTAAAATGTGGGGGGTAAAATGATTTTATTGCTTATTGTTTTTCATTGCAACATTGCAAAACTAGACAAATGACAGTTAAAACCAGACACCTGGACACACAGCTTGAAAACTAGACTGTCCTAGTGAAAACTGTTTGAGTGCCAACCTTACTGCCCTGTCCCTGTCCCATTTCTACTGGACAGTGTATATGGTATGGTATGACATGGTATGGTGTCCAATCGCACATTTTGTTGTTATATCTGTTGCTAAGTGAATGTAACCATGGGCCTATGCTAAATTTGGTTACCAAGGTAATAGGGACATATGGATAGAGATAGAAATAGTGGTCAGACAACCGTCATATTGGAACTAGCTAAAATTGCTTTTCTAACAGGCAGTCATGTCAGAAATCTTTAGTACTAGTGTATGACAACATTCCCACATGGTACATCATTCAGCTTTAAGCTTCTTCTTCAAATATTGTTGTCTCTTCTCATAAAACCATTTCAGAATTCATGTTCTTCAGATTTTGAAGCTCCTCCAGTGGTGCTGCTGCTACTGTTGGCATTGTTTACTGTTAACATTAACATCAGTAGAAAAGCCAGTATCTCAAAACCTTGAGAGAACTGCTGTCTTTCCTGGTACGAATACAGAGAAACAAATACAGATATTTGACCATGATATGGATTAATTTGGATTCAGCTAAGTAACTACGCCATGCTTATATCACAGTGTCTGGCGTGAAAGAGCAATCCAATGCAAACTCAGAAGTACTGCCAAAAGATCTCACCAGTGGGCTGCTGAAAGCGAGGATTCCAGGGGTTCCTGCTATGACCCTTGGCCTGTCAAATCTGCTCCTGGCAAAAGTGTTGTAAAAGTGTTGTCTGCCTCCTGCTGGGCCTTCCTGGAGCTCCTCCAGAGAAAATACAGAACGCTGTCTGCTCTGTTGGTAAATAACCTCCTCATCTTGATCTGTCTCCCCTGCCAGAAAGGCCAATCGTGTTGCTACAAAAAACCAACAAGAACTGCGTTATCAGGCAGAGCAAGTGATTACAGCATAAACTGATGTATTGCTGTATTTCTGGAATCCAACCCCAGAACACCTGGAGTTGCCCTAAACTCACCATTATCCTCATGAGGAAATTCAGTTCCCATTATAGTGCAGCGGCGGAAAACCATTTTGTTCTCAGTCAGAGTCCCTGTCTTGTCTGAGAAGACGTATTGGATCTGCCCCAGGTCCTCTGTGATATTAAGAGCACGACACTGGACCCGAAAGTCCTTCTCTTCATCATACATGTCCAAGTCTTGAGTGATGAAGAACACCTGGCCAATCTTCACCAGCTCGATGGACAGGTAGAGTGAAATTGGAATCATCACCTGGACAGAGAGGTAATTCTTATTATTTGCTTCGTGACTGCTTAGCCCAGTGCTGCTGTAACACTTGATGGATTTTGTGCATTGTGGGTACACAGAAATATAAATAGATATTATTGTGTACAAAAAATTATTTTGATTGATAGCACGCCAAGCTTTTTTTTTCCAACATTGAGAGTTTACTGATGCTATAGTGGTAGCTGTCTGGAGTGAGAAATGACAGCCTGGAGAGCTAATCACTTTTACACATTGAAACTATTTAAAAACAATATCTATACTTTTTTTAACTGGAGCTGTTAGTTTGTTTGTCACTGTTGACTCAAATGGGTTCAGGCCATTAGTTCCCATGTATCATTTGAATGAGGCATTCAAAAGTTGAACAGACAGCTGTGTGTATGTGTGTGTGTGTGTGTGTGTGTGTGTGTGTGTGTGTGTGTGTGTGTGTGTGCGCCATATAAATAATATTCCAAAACATATCAAATGCAGTATTACATCTTATACCTGCAGTAGGATAATCATGGTAAAGAACACGTAGAGCCCTGCCCACAATGGAGGGATAAAACTCCCATCACTTTCTGGGATAAAATAGATTGGGATACTCGGGAAAGTCTTCAACCAATAGACATGACCTATGAGAACAAAAGAGAAAATTAGGAATCGAGAGAGATTAATTCGTTTGCCTTCTTAAGAGACTTTCTCATGTGTGAATTTATTCTGAGTAGTTTTCTCTAACTTCAACCTTATATAGAAAGGAAAAAGGCAGATTTCGCACAAGGTCATAACAGCTCTTTCTATCTACATCTGCTGTGGGATCATCTGTCATGCTGCGAAAGCTCAGGCAAGATTGAAATATAACATCGACTGTGGCTTCCCCAGTGTATCAACACAGAACCACTTTGTAATGTCTGGATTAAGCGATTTTTTTTTAACATTTCAATCAGCCACACTCCAAGCCTGCTAGTGATCTATATGTACAGCATGTTTGAGCAGAGGACCTCCTCCTTCCCACTTACCCGTGGCTCCTATTAGACACATGCAGAAGAGCAGAAGCACGCAGAGGAACACGTCTTTGTTCATCTTTCTTTCCAGCTTGCTACGTTTGTACCTTGGCCTGTCGTTGTTTAGCATGGACTTGGACTCATGGCCTGTAGTGGGGAAAAAAATTACCACTGAAAATGGCATTGTAGTAACCATGCATAGGCTGTATAATGTGTATAATGTAATGTAACACAATATAAAACAGGTGGTCATTTACATATGAAATACATGTGCAATACTATATACTGTATAATTAATAATTAAAGTAATAATGTTCATTCCTATTTCATTGGATAGGGATACATAAAAAAAATTTTCAGACCGAGTACATGCTTTCGTAAATATTGATATTGATAATAATAGTATAGATATTAGAATATTACCTAATATTTACAAAGTATTAAGTAATCAGGGGCATCATAGAACATTTTATATAGCTATGGTTAGGTTGGTTGCTCCCGTTTGCTGCTGACAATGATTTCCTAACATGTAGTTTCAGAGCATTTCTTTATGAGTATGAGTAAATGACCCCCAGTAACAGTAGGTATAGATGTATCTCTACTACTGATGTGTCAAGAGTTTATTACAGGATGCATGATCCAGCAGTTGAATGTACAGAAACAGAACTATACCTGCATACACCACTATCCCTGAGGCATGAGCTGTATTTCTGACAGTGCATCCACGTAGTAATAAGCTCTCATTGTCAAAACCTGTCTTCTTCTTGTCTTTTTCTCTGTGAGAGCAAACACACATATACGGACATTGGATAACATTATAATTCACTGCAACAGTACCAGATCAGCTCACACAGACAGGCCCTGAGATCACTGCTTTGTATACGCAAAGAGGGTCAGTCAAATCAAGTCAAGTGGGTTTTTATTGCCATTCCTCTATATAGCTTGTATATATTGGAATTAAATATTGTTTCTCCAGGACCATGGTGCAACATATACTGTAACAGTATGCAAGACTACATAAAGTGCAATAAACAATAGTGTGAAATGAGTGCAAAGTTTATAGCAGGGCTTCTCAAACTTTTTGGAGACAAGGACGCCTTTAACTGTAAAATCAACTGTGATTTTAAGAAAATCAGATGCTAGAATTAAGAGAGTGAAAAGACCACCATCTAGTAGGTGCTAGCTGTTTCTCATGCAAAATGCTACATCAGCCAACCTGCAATACACGCAGGTTCAATAATATGTAAAGTATACTGCTTTGCATGTCAGTGATGCAGGTTACATGCAAAGAATGCAAACTACTAGGAGGAGTAAAACCTGAGAACTTCTTCTATGAGCATTATCCAACAACTTAAATATTAGGCTCAATATTTAAATGTTTACAGTCAAATTATTTCTAGTTATTGTAGCCCTAGAGCTTTATTTTATTCCTTTCCAATGACAGAACACATTAGGCACAAATTAGAGTGGACGTTTGAGTGCAAGAACTTCCATGATGGAGCAGAAGAACTCAAATGGCCTGCACAGAGCTCTGACCTCAACCACATTCGTATTTCATAATGAATAGGAACACTGACTGCACGCCAGGCCTCCTCGCCCGACATCAGAGCTCAGCCTCACTTATGAGCATGGCACCTATAGCCACACTAAAAAATTTAATTGAAAGCCTTCCAAGAAGAACAGCAAAGAAGGATTAAATCTGGAACGGGATGTTCAGTAAGCACACATGGGTGTAATTGTCAGGTGTCCACATACCTCTGGCCATATAGTGTATATCATGGTGCTCAAACACAGTACCTGATGACTATTTAGCAACCATGGGCATGTAATGTTAATATAGTTGTAGCTGTCTATTCCTTGAAATATTATTGCTAAGAAACACTTTTGCTGCTGGGTGAAATGATTAAGACGATCTTTAAAACATTCACGTTCAGTTTGAAGTACCACCACAACAATAAATTCAATCAGAGTCTGGCCTTCAGTTGGTGAAATGGTATACAGAGCTGACTGATTCAAACTGACAGCTAAACTGCCACACAGGCCAAATTATCAACACACACCATTACAATTCATTTGTGACTGCCTACATAAGCAAATGTTTTGATGATGTACTGATGACCAAAATCATCAGATAATAAAAAATAATCACACAGCTGAGAGCCCATTATACAACCTGCAGTTCAACTGACAAATCTGCTCACATACATCTTATACATGCTCAGCAATATCATTAGTGGTGAATTAACACCGACAGTGTTTATATAGGTCCAATTTGACACAAATGAACGCTGAAAGAGTTAATAATGTAGAAGTTAATTAAAAACTGGAGATTTTGCTGTGTAAAAAGGGTTGACATCTTATACTACAAGTGTTGACAAACAACTGAATGACCAGAGGAACACCTGGCTTTTGTGGCAGGACATTTAGGCTGTTACAGACTATAAGACCCGGACTAGCACCAGCCTTGATTTTAGTGATAGTTCCCTACCAGACACACTAAACTTCACAACTTTTATGGAAGTTTCAAAAATGGGAACACGAGTCATTCAGAAAGGCAATGTCTTTATCAGCCACCATTCTACCTATATTAGGGGAGTAACTCAATGCCACTATCTGTATGTTTAGTGCTCCAAATATCCATATCAATAACAGAACAGCCTCAATGCTTCAAAATGTCCCATAGGTGTTTAATTGGATTGAGATCTGGTGACTGTGAAGGCCATAGCACATTATTTACATTGTTTTCATTGTTAAACCATTCGGTGAGCCCTTGTGCCCTGTGGTTAGGGGTGGAGCCATTCTAGAATAGACCACACCCACCAGGATAGAACCAATAAAGGTGATCAATCAAAAAAACTTTGCATTAATTTGCAGTGACAAGTGGACTCCAAATGCCCTCATAGCATAACTTTTTTATTTATTTAATTTTTTTACATATTGTCATCTATCTGATAATGTGGTAGGCTGGAGGTTGTGTAAATAACTCAATATGCGCTGTAATATTTGATCAATATAGCAATCTAAGGTATAGAGGCTCATCATTGACAATAATCCTGCTGCTGGACCTGGGTTTAATGTCTCAGTAATTTCCCCAAGCCTATTTGTTTCAGTATTACCCACAACAGCATGTATCTTTTGATTGTGATTGTAATACATTTGGCTTGACCTTAATGAGTTATTTTTATTATTCAATGTAGACTATATTGTGTGAAGCTAAGCAGAAGGAAAATGCTCATATAAAACAAAGAGCAGCATCAGGGAGTCTTTCAGGTACTTATCAATCTAGTTAGACCAACACATTGGAGATAAACTTCACTTCCTTCAGATCTTTTGGACATGCCTGTACGTACTTTAGTGGATTGTGTGATAGTAAAAGTGATAACCGATATCACCTTTTCCTGCTTTTTTAGGGAGTGGTGTGGCCAGAAAAACACACAGACTGAATATTTCTTACAGCATTCATTGGTATGGATCAGGCAAATTGAGAGAGGAAGTGGAAGCCTGATGCGGTTGATCATGCATGAAATTGACTGTAGAGGGTTCTCTGGGATACTCACAGAAAGCCATTGAAATTGTTCAGTTTATTGTTGGGCTTCTCGCAAACCACAGTACTGTTAAAGTTTAGTGGCTCAAATGGAGTATTCTGAAACACAGAAGCAACAATCAAATTAATTTGCATGGTTTCAAATTTATACTTAGTTGAATGATTAGAAATCATCAGATACTCAATAGCCACTTTATTAGACACACCTGCCTTGGTGGTGCACAGTGTAGGGGTACAGTTTCTGTAGACACTATATGAGGACGTTTATATTATAATCATACTCCAGCCCTTTATCAGTATAAGTTTCCGACCAGGGTACTGGATATTTGTGGCTGATGAACTCTCAATAATTGTGTGTTAAAAAACCCCCAGCACTGCTGCACCTCATGCAATACCAGAACCATGACTAGTAAGATAACACTACCATGTAAATATCACTACTGGACTGAGAATGGTCCTCCTCTTAAATAATAGCAGGGTAGCCATATTTCCTTTCACTGTTGGATGGGATAGTGGGCTGACATCCTGTACATAACAACAGATGACTTACCGAGTAATTGTAGACTTATAAAATGGCCTACACTTTGATTAAGTTGATACAAATGGTCAATGAGTACACACAAAAAAATGCTGGGTTATGTTTATAACTCAGTTGCTGGGTCAACTTGACCCAAATTGGGTTAATAATAGGAAACGCTGCATGCTGGGTTGGGGATCTGAATGAGAACAGGCTCGTTGCATTGAGATTCATTTTCTGCAATTTTCTACAGTACCTGTCGAGACAACCAGAAAACATCGAAAGTAAAAGAAATCAGCTACATTTGCAAGAAATACAAATTTTTGTTTACATTCAACTCAATGTATAAGTTAGTGGAACCTTTAGAAATTATATTTCTGTGTTAGAAACCAGACATTATGTAAGCAATGACTTCATGTGGTTTAGCTTGATAGTCAGTATTAACATGCTGATAAAAGGTACTCTAGCTAATGCTATTGAGCGGAAAATATGGCTGAAGTTATCTTCTTGTAATAAATAAGACAAATACTTGTTTTTGTAAGAAAATATTAAAGATTAGATTAAATTAACATAATTATATTTACAGTTAGCAGGAAGTTACCTAATTTTGGGATACTTCATAATTATTTATTATCATAATTACTTCTAGCTAGTTAAAAATTACCTCGCACTTTCACTGGTGTCTATAGCCTGGTAACGTAAATATTTTACCCACAACTTGGATAAAAAAAATCCAACCAGCGTCCTTAGTCAAAATTGTAACCCAAGCTCACTGGGTTAAAACAACCCGTACTAGTACCCGTACTGGGTTTTCAAACTGACCCCAACTGGGTTATTTTTAACCCAGCTGTTTTTAGAGGGCATAACTATGAGGTAAGTATACCTAATAAAGTGGTAGATGTGTGCCTTTTATAATTAAATGTCAGATTTTCTTAAAACTAGAAACTGGAAGTAAGAAACTAAAAAGTCCACCATTAGGTGGACTAGCTGTTTCTCGTGCAAAATGCAACATCAGCCAACCTGTAATAGATGCAGGTTCAATAATATGTAAAGCACGTTGCTTTGCACATCAGTGATGCAGGTTGTATGCAGAGAATGCAAACTACTAGGAGTTAAACCTGAGAATTGAGCAAGAATCTTGTGTTAGTATAGGTAAAAAATGAACACCAAAGATGGCCTAGCAAAGAAGGCATACTGATCCTGATCAAAATCTTTCCATCAGCATATTTTATAACTATCATAAATATCATACACTGACCAGCCATAACATTAAAACAACTGACAGGTGACGTGAATAACAAGGATTATCTCGTTACATTGGCACCTGTCAATATGTTGGGTCACTTGACCATCACACCCCCACTGCTGTTCTGGTCATGTGATTCATTCAGCCACAAGAGCATTAGTGAGGTCATGTTGGACGAGGAGTTCATCCCAAAGGAGTTCAGTGGGGCTGAGGTCAGGGCTCTGTGAAGGACACTCGAGTTCTTCCACTCCAACCTTGGCACACTATGTCTTCATGGTTTGTGCACAGGGGCATTGGAACAGGTTTGGGCCTATTAGTTCCACTGAAGGGAAATTGTAAAGCTACAGCATACAAAGACATTCTATACAATTGTGTGTTTCCAAATTAGCCACAGTATGTGGATGAACCACATATGGGTGTGATGATCAGGTGTCCACAAACTTTTGCTAATATAGTGCATGTAGTTAAATATTAGTAATATACTTGCAGGTTTTCAGACTAAAAAAGTTTTTGACTTTGCCTAACCCCTGCACCTGTCCAGGTCCAACCTTAAATTCAGCACTCTCATGAATGCATCCTTGTCTTTACTAAATAACTGATAGTAATTACTGAGGTATGATGCTTTAAAATGAACAGATGAATAATAAGCTGGGCCTTTAATAATGGAGTTAATATAAACAGTAATGGCAGGCCTTTAATAATGGAGTTAACATAAACAGTAATGGCAGTAAAGGTTCCCTAGACAGAAAATCAGCTTTAGCCAATAGTCTTGGACCATGGGAATTCTCCATTAAAAAGGCATGGTAGTTTCAGGTTATGTATAATCATTTGAGAAGTGAAGTCATTTTGTTAGCACATAAACAATGTTTATTGCCCTGCAGAAGCTTTGTTTGAAGTTTTTTGGTTTAGAACAGGATCCTCACCAGTCTGGAGAAACCAGCCACCACTTTCTTCTGCTTCAGATTGGTCTCACCATCCAGATTGGCCGTCTCCATGTAACACACTCCATTAGGGTTGGACGTGTGCAGGAGCAAGATGTCTGCTGGGATGATCTCATTGGAGAGCACTTGAACAAAATCCCCCACCCGTACATCCTTCCATCTTTTCTCCACATAGCTCCGCTGGCTCCTGGAAAAAGACAGACAGACACTCAGCTAGTGACCTGGAGCCCCATTGTGCATAAACCTGCCCTTAATTAAACTGTATGCCTGTGATAGAGGTACACATTATATTTGAAACAAATATGCTTTCATTCAACCATAAAGTTGTTTTTAATCGTGTTTACATGTTGAAAACAAGATGCATCACATTTTTAGAAAAAAAAAAAAATTAATTTTTTAAAAAATCATTTGGGACTAATTTTAGATTGTTCAGATTTTGCTTTACTGTTTCAAATCCTTTTGCAGATAAAAAAAAAAATGCAGAAAAATAGACGTGTCATTAGCAAATACATGCAAATCAGCATATGACACATTATTGGCAACATCACTAATATATATAGAGAATAACAGAGGCCCCAAAACTGAACTCTGGGACCTCAACTTCAACATTCATCATATCAGGAAAAAAAAATCAGAAATATACACCAAGATCTGCTATTTCAATCATTTCTAAACCAGCCCACAGTCTTGTCAGGCAATCCAGTATTATGTCCACTATACTTATTATCAAATCAGTTGTTTACAGATACGTATGAGTTTTAAGCATACTGAGACAGCATTTAAACAAGTCATAAACAGTTCAGACAAAAAAAAAACAAAAAACCACAATATCATCATTGTAACATTTTAGCTAAGTATTGTTTTTTAAGCTGTGAAAATTTGATGAAATTCTCAAATGTAATATTGAGTTTTTTGGAAAAGTCTTGCTCCTCTAGTGCTTGGAGAATTTATATTGGCCAATAAAATCACAAATACTGTAGGCTTACAAGAAGTGATTCAACGATAGCATTAAGGAAAAGGTTACGAGCAATGCCATTAAGTGTTTTTGGTCAATGTGTACTTTCTTGAATAGAGTGAATTGCTGATTTAAATAATTTGAAACACATTGAAAAGAAAGTGCCAGCATGATGTTTAGTTATATACCGTGTAACTAATTTTAGTTTTATGTTATGTAACCATGTGTGTTTAATGCTGCTTTGTGGAATTTTTTTTGCCCTATTTGTTCCTTTTTCTTAGAAATCGACTTGCCTAGGGACAGCAAAAGAAAATTAGCCCTTTGACATATTTACATCATAAATGCTAATGTTGATTAATGTGTACTGTCCACAAGGCCATAACTAGCTATAAAGTCACTGAAGTCTGGACCTCGGTAGTTTCAAGAAGTTTTGTTTTTTATCTCCACTTGTCAGATTCACAATGGAAACAGTGATGTCCTGATAATGCGGTGTCAGAATGTAGTTTGCTACAACTCAGCAGAGATGATTGATTTATCTTGGTGATGATCTCAGAGCACCCACAGACTTAATCGCCATATTATGTTTAGTTATGTTATCTTATCTTGTCTTATCTCATGAGATAAGACAACTCTTATCTCATGAGACAATGCGCTACCAGACTTTTACTTTTTATTGACATCTGACCTAGCTATTATATAATTGTGAATAATTGAGATTAGCGGTTTATAAAATGCAAACGACAATCTTTTTTTTTTTTCATACGCTACTAGCCAAATATGCCTGCTAGTTGCAGTAACATTATTTGATCAGATTACAAGCTACTTATAAGCAAACACTTAATGTTAATTCAGTTTTAAGTTCTATTGTGTAATCCTTCTCCTAACATACTACTCACAGATAACATATTGACTTACACTTAAGTGCATCTTATTAGTATTTGGTATCTGTAATATCATGTGTTATGTTTGTAATTGTCTACTGCTGTGATAATACAATCTACAAGCATGCTACAAATTCATTATTAACTATGGTATTGATGACACAGTATCATGTCACGCTATTCAGAAATCAGCAGGTGACTTAAGTTGTCTTTTAAAACAAAATATTTAACTCAATCAGCAATTGATCTAGTACACATTTAGCATTGTAATATATTAACTACGACACATTTCTGCAATGTGGACCTCACTAAAATTTTTGATCCCAGTCACAGCCACAATAAATAAATAAATAAATAAAGATAATTTAATGTGCTATCTGAATGCATTATGCTCTCTGATCTAATGAGAAGAAAAACATCCATTTCATTGCCTAATTCTCTTTTTTTTTTTCCTAGTGTGTTTGGGTCGTGCGAGTGCAAGTCTCATTATCAAAATAGGCACTATATTTAGACTGGAACAGGGTGGAGATATCCAAGGTTACAAAGATACAGTGCATTAACTTAATGTAAATTTCCACATCATATTTTCAGCTAAGTGATGAGACTGATGAGAAAGACACAAAACTCGAATGATGATAGGTTTCATCAGGCATGCAGCCCAACACGTAGGACGAGCAGGGTTGCGTTCTTGAGCGAGACACCTAAGGCATCCTAGAACAGCCGCTCCTAAAACCGAAAAGCCTGCCAGACAACAGACGCATATTTAATATACTGTTTTTTTGTTTTTTTTTGTAAAACATATCCTCTCTTATAAATTAAATAATTTGCTATGTAAACTCAGAGCCTGCAGGTATGTAAATGAACAGTGGAAGACTGATAGACAGATTCATGTTGTTCATTTGTAAGGATTTTACCTATTTTTAGAGTAAATACATTTCTATGCTAAACCTATTTACAGCAAATTTTAGCTTACCAAGTGCTAAGCAGCTGGAAATTGATGGAATAGGAGAGGTTCATTCTGTTATTATATAAGATTTGCAATTTGACACAAAAAAACTGCTTCAAGCAATGAAGACAAAGAATCAGACAAAGCAATCTGCAAAATCTAGCAAAAATGTAAACTTTTCTGCCAGGTCTGCATAACTGCTGGCTTTCTTAACTGAATTCACCCATAATCCTTATCTTTAATAAGACGTAATTAGCTTCTATTTTCTGTCTTCTGTCCGCATTTGTTTCAGACATAGTTCAGTTAAAAATCATTGTTACTTGTGATTTATAGCATTCATCCTTACTTGTAAAGTTTGGAATGAACAACAATTAAAAATGAGTACTGACCAAGAAACTTGTAGCTAGTTCAAGCAGTGATAATGATCTCAAATTTACATGTATTAAGTTTATATCATGTATGTTTCAGAATATGGATATACAATCAACAAGCACTTTAATAGGAACACTTATAGCCATGCTCATTCATGCGATTATCCAATCAGAGATTATCCAAATCAGTGTGGCAGCAGCTTTATGCATAGATAGGTCAAGAGCTTCAGTTAATGTTTACAAAAATATGAACAGGCATCTGAGGCTACAGTGGGCACAAGTTCAGCTAAACGGGACAGTTGAAGTTCACGTGATCTTTCTCCAATCATCAACTGTATAGTTTGGTTGAGCCTGTGCCCACTGTACCCTCAGATTTCTGTTCTTGGCTGACAGGAGTAGAACCCGATTTGGTCTTCTGCTGTTGTATCCCATCCTAATCAATTTCGGCTTTCTGTCAATTCAAACCAGTCTGCCCATTCTCCTCTGATCTCTCTCCTCAACAAGGCATTTGCACCTACATCAGTTGCTCACTGGATGTTTTTTGTTTTTCACACCAACTCTAGAGACTCCTGAAAATGTTCAGGAGATCAGCAGTTTCTGAAATTCTCAAACCAGCCTGTCTGACACCAAGGACCATGCCACAGTCAAAATCACTGAGATCACATTTTTTCCCCCTATTCTGATGTTTGATGTGAAAATTAACTAAAAGCTCTTGACCCGTATCTGCATGATTTCATGCACTGCTCTGCTGCCACACGATAGGCTCATTGGATAATTACATGAATGATAAAGTGGCTCATGAGTTTATGAATGCAGTGTATTCATACTAATCAAATGATTTATAATGTCAAAAGTAAAAAAAAAAACCCACAACAACCCACAAACAAACAAACAAACAAACAAACAGTATAGGACAAAGTACAATAATATAGAGGTTGAAGAAAAAAGAAATAATATGCATTATGGTAAAAATATAAACCATAACAAGCTAACCAAAAGAATATTTACAAGTCTGTAATAAAAAAAATATGTATGCATGATGATTAAGGGTTCTTTTACTATATATTTTGCTATTGTTACGACATTCAACAGACAGTCACTTAGTAATATATAAGTATAAGATATGGGCTATACAAATGACAAACAAGATAGAAGTGAAAGAAAGGGAAAAAATAAAAAGACATTAAATGTATTTTTTAAAATACAACAACGGAATATTAAAGTCATAAAAAGCACAGGGGCAATGTGCTCTGATTCTCCTCAACAATACTTTTACACAAAAGCATGAACAAGCTTCTTGACATCTTGGAATGTAACAAAAATGCTGAACTCATGATATATTTGATAGTTTCACATGTTATGGAATTTAAATGAATGTTTTGAACAAACTATCACTGATCCAAACAATAATACTGGCTAGACACTTTCTCCGGTTCAACACTATGCCGATTATCTGATGAGACAAATAATCCACATACCGACTTTATCCTCTGCAAAATTGCAGAAACTGATGCCATGCATTTTTACTTAGGACAGCTGTCATGTAGCAGAGAAGGAACTCTGAACTACAGTTCCCAGCAGCCACTGCACCTCATTACATCACGGTCACATGACCACCTGCACCTGAATCACGTTCTTGTTAACGAGCACTCATGTGTATATAGCCATAGTTTGCACTGCATTCCTGGTCTTTCGTTTGTCTTTCTTTGCCGTTGTTTTTATTGCTGTGTTTAGGTCTTTGCCATAGTGTTTTGCCACAAGGTCTGTGTGTCTTTTGTGTTGTTGTTTTGGTCTTTATTAAACTTATTATCTGCACTTGCATCCGTCTCCGTCTCCAAATCGTAACAGCAATCGACCAAGTCTAGACTATAGACTACTTGTTTTCTTTTTATTTGTTATTAAGAATCAATTATTAAGAGATAGTATATCACATTATTGTACAGTATGTGCGTGAACCATCAAAGTTGAACACATTTTTCAGAGAAAGAGGAGAACGTTCTTTAACAGGACTTATGTAAAATGTGTGAATGTCACTAGATTTCCCACAGAAAATATTCTGCAAATAAGTTAACAAACAAGTGGTAGCTAGATGACTTGCAAAAACATTTTGCCACTAACATCAGGTAAAGAAAGACAACCACTATAAACCGCTTATCACCGTTTTATACTGGACTTTTTTTGTGGTTTTTTTTTTTTGTTTTTTTTTTATGTTTTGCAGTTGTTTTGAAATTTTTTTTTTTTAGCCTGCAGCCAAAAAAGAATGCAATCCAGATGGGCTTTCTCTGAAATTTCAGAGTAACAGTTCAAACAACCGTACACACAACACCCACAGACTGGATTTACCATCACATAAGAGCACATAACACCTGTGATGTGTTGTTTGTGCCATTTCTCTGGCCATTATGTATGCACATCAGCAGGATTTTATCTATAAAAAAACAGTTTAGAGCTGTATGGGAATGTCTACTGTAATTTTCCATGCACTTTATTATGTCATCAATAGTGTCAGAAGTAGCACTTAGGTCAAGATGAATAATTATTATTATCACAGTGACACGGCACTATCAAACTGATTTCTGAAGCCTTAAACCTGCGGCTTCAACACCTCTCTTACAGACTGAGCCCAACTGCATGATTAGATGTGTGCGGTTATTTTTGTGATAAGAAATCCACCAGAAGAAGACACGTGATTGCAGGTTGATGATTCAGCCGTCTATTTCTAGCACTAGACTCTCAGTAGTGTGAAAATATGATTATTCTTTTATTTATGTATTTATTTTTTTTAAAGAATCACTGGGGAAAAAACAAGAAATTACATTAAAATTAAATTAAATTTCTGAAATTAAATTAGAAATTACTGCAGTCTCAGGATGGTGTGTGAATCCTCAACAGTTCCTCAACTCCATCAAGTCTCAATGTCATGGGAGTGTTTTTTTGTTTGTTTGTTTGTTTTTTAAATCTCACTTTTTATTGGTTGCTGCCAGTGATTTTTTTTTTTTTCCAACAAATTTAGTTTTCTTCTATTGTCCAATCTGATTTAAACCACCACAACCCAGGCCAGGCAGTTACTAAGGATGAATGAATGAACGGTGAAAATGCATCGCTCAGTGCCACACATTCTTAGTCGTAGTTTGTCCCATGAGCTTCACATCTAACCATCTGTTCATTTAGAATAACATATTCATATTCAATTACATTCCTAATACTGTATATATGATATACTATATATTACGTATTGTATAACGCTCTTATTTGGATTAATCAAGGATCACAGAACACATTCATATTATTATTACCAGAAAAACATCTTCCATTATGTTATATTACTCTTTTGTGTTCACTGACTCCACCGCATTCCATGTGGTTTAAACGTGACAAACCTGTTAACAGCCGACTGGCATGATATAAAAATAGACTGAGGCAGGGTATATAAGTTGTTTTTAGTACACAGTAAAATCCCTAGTGTTGAATTAACACCCAGAGAGTTTATTTCACACAAACATAATATTGCACAACTGAGAATCTAGAATGTATCACTTGTTGGCCAAGGATGAATATGTCATTTTTTTATTATTTTTTTTTTTACAATTAAATTGAACCTCAACCAAAAATTGAAGGAAAACTCCACCTTGAAACATTAAATATGTTCATATTGAAATATTTGTGAAATGTTTAATGATTCTGGCATTAATTTGTTGGGTGGTGCTGTATTTTCATCATTGCCATTAGAAGTTGTCACAGGGGGACAACTTGTTAATGGTAGCGGATTTGCAATGGCGTTTATTAAGAGAAAACAAATCAACAATCTCAAACGTTAGAGCTAACAATCAAGTTTCAGTTTTTAGCTCTTAAAAAAAACGGAAGGAGCTTCTTTACTCACTCACCAATTTGGTTTTTATTTTTAAAGAGAAATCCAATGTAGTTGTAGTAAAAACAGTAATTGCTGGATTCAAAGTCACAGAATGTAATGCAGCTATACGATGTGCTATGTGCTGAGAGGATGAGCACAACGGTGTTGACAATGGTATTAGCATGAAAGGTGAACTTATTGGGAGCTGATCTGTTTGTCCAGAGTGTAGAGATGAGGAAATGTGAGATCTGAACAGACTAAAGTAGTAAAGTGCCGCTGCATCGCTCTTTTTATGTAGAGATAATGTGAGGGATAAGTCTACTATCAGCATTGTAGGTAAAACTGACTTACATGTTGAAGGAGTTTAAACAACAACGAAAAAAACTCAGCTAAGAATTTAATCATAAAATAGATCACATATTTATTATAAATATTTATATGAATTTTCCTTTAATGTGGTTGTTAGGTTGTTAATTCTATGGTAGTGCTTCTCATTCAGCATCTTTAATGACATTTTTATTTCCAGTGGAATGGCAACCAATGACAGATTTTAATGACTAAATATAAAATAACAACTTAGAGAAGATCAGTGATGAAATGCATTATAGCCTCAACCAAGCATTTATATTTATTCTGTATTGTATCTCTGTCCTAGAGGCTCTAAACAATTCTGCGCTTCAACATGACCTGATTGGGGCATGTTAACACCAAAGATAGCACGTAATAGCGGGCAGGGATTGGAGGTCTCTGTTGCTCTTCATCCAGCTCTGACTCCCAACTTAGAACTGTGTCAGAATACCTACTATTATTTTCCACGATCTTTATTAGAATATTTTGGTGTCAACACTTAGGCCAAGATGAATAATTAATGTTATCACAGTGCTGTGACACTATCAAACAAATCTCTAAAGGCTTACAAATTGCTGCTTCAACACTTCACTTACAATCTTAACACAACTTTAAAAACAGACATTGAAAAAATGCTTAGGAAATGTACCATTTTAAGGAGAAAATAAGGTAATTTTGAATTTGATGGCCACAACAGGTCTCAAAAAAGTTGGGATGGAGCAACAAAAGGCTGGAAAAGTAATTGTAACTCAGTTTAAACATTTGATATGTTTTCTATGTTCTATTGTGAATAACATATGGCTTTATGAGATTTGCAAATCATTGCATTCTGTTTGTATTTACATTTTACACAGTGCCCCAACATTTTTGGAATGGGGTTGTAGATAGATATCATGATGGTAGGCCTTTGGATGTCGGAAATATGTCCCACATTGTCCCACATTTGGTCCGTTTGCATCTGGTCAACCTTGTGTGTGTGTGTGTGTGTGTGTGTGTGTGTGTGATTATGCCTGTGATAAGAATTCCTTCAAAAGGCGATGACAAGCAATTGTAGTTTGTGATGACTCAGCTGTCCATTTCTGGCACTCGGCTATAAGTAGATAAGAAGAAGTGTGAAAAGTAATAATATTTTCCGTTGCTGGCTCTGGTTGTGAAGCAGCACCTCTCACATTGTGTTTCACTGCACAGCTACACACAGAGACCTAAAGATCATTATAGCAGCTTACACACTGTCAAATATTGAGCCTCATTTATCAAGCAGGATACAAACAAATGTATTCACATTTGTATTTGCAGATTTGGAAATTTACACAAGAAATGTGGTAAAAAAAAAAAATTAAAAAAAAATCTTACATGAGCTCCTGAGTTTGTACATTTTTACGTATATGGAGACTCACTAACTTCATTGATCGGCTTCAAAATGTATATTTGGTGATGAATTGCTGCAATTTTATGCACGGATTATACTGTCAAGTTTACGTCACTTCCACATCACACACTGGAAAAACAGCCCAGGGTGGGGTAAATACTGTAAATAGCACACTGAAGTAAAATGTTGCACATCCACATGACTCAGAGCCTTCAGAGAATCAACCATGACAGACAAAAACCAATTCAGAACAAAAGAGAAAGTAAAACTAGTTGCCCAGTAGTGGAATAAACATGGACAGAATTTTAAATGAATAAATGTTAGTCATATAAAATTAACTTGTAACATCAACTAAGCTATTGCATATTCTCTACATGCACTGTTCTGTGGTAGGTATGTTAAAATTGGTAGGAATCGCTATATATGTCTCATCCACATTTATTCAAATGTAGTTTTCACCCGTCTCTTTTTAAAATAATCTGGTTCGCAATAACAACATTTCACAAATATCTTCATCCACAAAAAAAAATACTTTTTGAAAACCCTCACATGAACATGCCAGTCTAGTGTTGATTGAGCGGTAGAGAAGGTAAAATGTGGGAGGAAAAAAAACAGCAACATGGTCAAAAAGGATTCATAAGTGTGGACTGAAGATGAAGTGGAATTCATGCTTAAGGTTACACTTGAAGTCAAAGTCAACACGACCCAAGGCTTATCGGATATAAAAAATTTAATTTAGCATTATAAGAAATGACAGACTACAAAATAACCACCCATGATAAAAGGAGTCCTCGCACATTCATAACACACACAAAACAGCAGTGGGCATGCACAGGTTATCGTTATCATGTCTGCGTTTTCATCAACATATGTTTTAGCTGTCCACACCGCGACAGGGGGAAAGAAAGGGAGTTTTAAAATTTCTTTACCTTGCAAGGCCTTTTCTTTAAAAAACTTTTGTGTAATACAAAATGGTGTTTGGATGCTTACAGAAGGCCAACTTAGTGATAAAAACCCCTACATTTTCAAAAAAATACCCATATACGTCTGCCTTAGTGCGGACTAAGCAATGTCATGCTTTCCAGCTGTGACATTTTGCTATAAGATGGAATTTACATTTGAAGGCAGGTCTTTGGGTAAATTATACAGTATACCACAACATCACAAATGCAGATATATGACAGTTCACTTTAGAGCCACATGGTGAACAACATGATGAATATTACAAACAATGGCAAAATGCCAATGCCAAATATAGAAAAGATAAAAAAGCAGCCAAGGGTTCACACCAGAAGCAAAGTGGAGTCAGTACTACGTCTGCTGCGGCTTAATACTGCCGCCTGATCTCATGATTCAGTGGTTTAGTATGTAAAAATAAACCATGATGTGACAATAGCTACTGGAGTTCAGGGAAAATATGCCAAAGCTGATGCTTGAAAACACAGACCTTATAATCTCATGCTGTACATTTATTATGGTACATTTACCTTTAAGACCCACTTAAAGGTACACTACCATTCAAAGTTTTGGACTCATCTGTCATATGGTTTATTTTATCATTTGATTCCTATACTATGTTGCTTTAGGTAGTGTATGGTAACAGCAGTAGATTTTGGTTATTGACTTTCATTTTATATATTGATGGCAAAAGAAAGCAATTATGTCTGTCATGTACAGTATATTTTATTATAATATTATTATTATATCATTCTAGACAATGTACCGCGTTCTGAATTATTTGTTCACATCTTTTCAGGGGTTAAACTGGGATTTTGGAAGTTGGAATGTTACTATATTTAATATACTTAATGGCTGCCAATAATGTGTGAAAAGTATGGTTCAATTGATGTAATATTAGTCTTTAAAATGATCATGAAATTGGGATTAAAGCTTTCAGTAACACTGACTCTGCCCTGAGTCAGGGTCAGGACAGGGTCAAGTTTTCAGTATTCCCTTTTTTTTTTTTAGTTATTATTATTTTTCTGGCAAAGATACAAGATAAAGTAAAACCTTTAAGCAAGCAACATGAATACATACATGGTTTAGTTATAAAACACATTGCAAGTATTCAGCCACCTTGATCTTTTCCACATGGAAGTGAAATGGACTGAAATGGATCATATGCCATGGATCTACATAAGAATAGTGCATAATACTGAAACTTATTATATACTTATATAAATAAATAAATAAATAAATAAATAAATAGAAATAAATAAATAAAAAACCTCCAGTTTACCTCAATTTCTGTGAAACCCAATTAGTTAATTAATTCTGGTGCAACCAGTTTGCCATCAGAAATCACATAATTAGTAAAGTGGAGTTCACAGGTTTGCAATTAAACTGTCACATGAGCTCAATATAAATACAGAACATTCCTGAAAGGCCCCAGAGCTTGTTAGAGACCATACCTAAACAAACAACATCATGAAGACCAAGGAGCTATGGACAAAGAATATGACACAGCTATGTTACCACCACCACCACCACTGTGTTTGACTGTGTCGGTGGTGTTATCTAACAAACTCTGAGGCTTTCCAGGAGCCGCCAGTGTATTTATATTGAGATTCAAATGGCAAAATGGTTGCACCAAGCACAGAAGTGGGCATGGATACTTATGCATTCATATTTTTTTTATTTATGTATAATTTTGCACAGTATATTAATCCCCCCCACACACACACATCAGTATGCACAGGTTGTATCACTACAAAATGTGGAAAAGAAAAAGTGGTGTGAATAGTTACACAAGCCACTGTGAATGGCAGTTGAAAGTTTCTAGACCAGAAAAAATTACCCCCAGATGGAACCTATTTCTTTTTGTGCCTAAAGTTGCACAGGATTAATATCAGTATAGAATAATTTGTGGAAGGTTTCTATAATGAGTCCACATTTTTGACAATTAGCAAAGTCAAGTAGTTAGGTATTCAGATCTGGAATTCAAATGAAAACAAAACTTTTTTGTCTGACCTGTCACATTTGCTTAACTGGATGATGTGTGCAATTATTTGGCCACTGTCCTCCTATAATGTGACTCCTGAAGGGTATATGACAAATCTATAATACCTGCATCGCCCCTGGGGGCACTAATGGTTTAGTAGTTAAGGTTATGGGCTATTGATCGAGAGGTCTCAGTGCCACCAAGCTGTCACTGTTAGGCTCCTAATCCCCTAATCAGATGTGCCGTGAAATGTCCGAACCTGTGCTCCGACCTCAACATCAAATTTCACTATATTGTAACTTTGAGACTATGTGTAAAGGCGGTAGAGGATTGTGGACTCAATAGCCATCACTGTACTGAGGAAAAAATGTGTTTTTAGGGTGCTGAACAGTCCAGAAATGGAACTGTCTCCCAAAACACAGTGATTAGTGATCTAAAGCCAAGCACGCTGCTGCAGAGGGTCTAATCACAGCTAGAAACTAGAGAAAATGTTCCAGGATCCAGAGAACACTAAAAACAGCATTTCTCCCATGAAATAACACCTTTTTTTAAACCCCCCGGGACAGACCTGCCATGTCAGAACAGTACGTCAGTATGCGGCTCCACGCTGGCTTAGGCCAGTTTGTGTGATCGTGTTTGTGTGGCCCACCTGGGATCCACCATATGAAAACACTCTGAGCGCCTGCAAAAGGAGCACAGCCTCAGAAAATACCCAGAAACACCAAAAATGGATGTAGCAATGTATTTGGAGCATCTTTTAAAAATGGAGAAAAAAAATATCCTGGGACATACCTGTAACAAACATCCACCACTATTTTTATGCTCTCTCTCTCTCTCTCTCTCTCTCTTGCCATCATTCCCTCTTTCCCTTTCTCCTTTATACAGTATCTACTCTCTCTTTCATCTCTCTTTGCTGTATGCTGAATTACTCCCTAATTTTCACTGGCTATTCAGTCTTTTAAAAATAGATCTAAACAGCATCCCCTGTCTTCACTCTGATGCAACATTGTGATGAGGATTTCACTGGGACTCGCACCATGAACATGTTGGACGCAAAGACATTGTCCTCGTCAAAAGAGGGGGAAAAAAATCTCCCACACAAAATTTATTTCTAGGTCAAAAAATTCCATGGGGTTTTGAAACACACAGATGAAGTGAAGCGCACGCACGCACGCACACACACACACACACACACACACACACACAGGCCGAGAGATGGAGAGAAAACTGAAATAGAGCCAGCGACAGAGAAAGATCTAGATTATTAAAAGCCTGTGTATGTTTATCAAAAAACCCACATTAAATTAAATTCATGCAGATAGCAAGTAGAGTGGAAACATTGAGTTGATGAACCTCTTTCTTATAAAATGAGTGATTAGAGGTAAAAGAGTGGTGCTTTGTACCTGCTATAGACGAGGCAGGGCATGCTGTTTAGCTGACAATCACTCTGGTAGCGTCTGAAATCCTCCCAAGCATCCTTTATGGCAGTCAAAGCCAGAATGACACAAATGGGAATGATGGCCACTTGTGGCTGGAAAGCGTTCACCACTGGGATAAAGTTTAGCACCGCCAAGCCCAAGAAATAAACATTGGCGACTCGGTGGAATTGTTCCAGCAGGTTCATAGGGATGAAGGTCCAGATGCTGTATTTTGTGGTCTTGACACCGTTTCCTGCATAGTTCCTGTTGGGATGATCTTTTGCTTTCTGGTCCTCGTAAAGCAGGTTGGATACTAGCGTCCTCACTTTGCTGTGTCCATTTTCTCGTCCAGTCAAGAAGGCCCAGACTGAGGCCAGACCCCCAGTCCAGGTCATGCTGTCTCAGATGTCTCGGGGCACAACGTACAGAAATGTTTGCCCTCATACACAGACTTCTCCCATATCACTTGGACACGTTGCACTGAGACTACTGACTTTCTAACTTAGAAGCAGAAAATAGCAGCAGGAGCGAGAGTATCTCTGAACACACCTGTCAGACTCCCCTGACTGCTCAGGATGTTTTAGGCATCTGTCAGAGTCAAAGGAATGCTGTTGGAACAGCATACCACAGCTGTGTGTACAGACCAAATGTTCACACATTCCACTAAAGTTCCTTACAAAATAGAACGACCTGAAACGTCAAGGTATAATCTTTGAACTATTCTATAACATGTCTATAGAATTGGACACATGGGAGTGATTTACTGCAGTAGGCTTGACACAAGTGTGACGCAAGAGTAATTCAAAGTACAGAGCAGCGGTGCAAACATGCAGTCAAACTTGCTCTCAGTCCAAAAAGCTTCCAGTCACATACACACCACTCATCATAGCTGCATGAGGCATAGACAACACCAGTTACACCAGTTGCCATATTTATCAGATGGGATCGATGGCCACATGCAGAATTAAGTTAAGCATCAGTAAAGAAATGCTGCCTCCTAAACTAGAACAAAATGAAAAGTAAACATGAACTATTTCTTTTTGTGCAAAAATATATTTTATCCCACTTAAACATCACAAAATCACTTTTTTTTTTTACCAGTTTACATTCAAGTAAAGTGTCTACTTTCTGTTTCTATAGCATTAATGATGCCTTTAGTAAGTTCTGCCCATTTTAATGATGTTCATACATTGTGTGTGTTTAAAAATCTCCACAACTTTTAATATGCAACTGTAATGAAGCTATAAATGAAACCAAAATATATCAAAAGTATGTAAGTCAGTGAATACGTACTTACCCCCTTTACTGCATGGTGTTTCCATATGGCAACAATTAATTTATCTCCAATTTATTGATAGGCAATTATACAAAATATTTAGGCAAAATATTTAGGAAAATATTTATTTTCAATATTTAGGCAAAACTATTTAAATGAGTAAATTGAAATACTATCTGAGATAAGTTAACATTTATTTTATTGTCATTTAAACAAGGTGATATATATTTTGAGTATTTTGTTAAATGGTAAAATGTAATTGTTGCCATATGACAGCAACATGCGATAATGGAACTGTGGCATGTGCATTCATGAATAGAAACAGGCCTACATAGCAGACAAAAAGACACTAGGCTTCTTTAATAGTATATTTACATTTTTTTCACATTCAAAGTAAGAAAATGGTTGTAATTTCAGACATTTTGCAATTGCACTTTATTTTCAAAATTTAGTTTCAAGTGAAAGAAAGAATTAATTATTCAAGAGAAAGAATTAAAAGGATATTTCACCCAAAACATGTTTGGATTGAATTTCTGTAGGTATTTCGAGTGAGTAAATCCATCCAAATGCTTTTTACAACTGTAATTCCTTTCTAGAAGATATAACTTTTACATGCTTACTAGATGTCAAATAACTCTTCAATTTAAAATCTGGAAAATGCAGTAATAGGAATTGTACTCTCATACATTTTGTGTTATTTTTGACTATATGACACTTTCCACCATTATACATTGTTGGCAACAATTTACCAACAACATTTTTTTAAATATTGGTTTATTACTTGAACTAAATCAAGTAATAAAAATCCATGAAAACATTTTTGATGTAAATATAATAATTCATGCAGTAGAGGTTTAAGTAAGTAAGCAAGTAGGTAGGTACATAAGTAAATACTTAATTATGTAACTACATAAATATTGGCACATCAGTAGAATTATTTAAAGTTCAAGTGTTCAATTGGCTTTATTGTCATTTCAACCACATACAGCTGGTACAGTACACAGTGCAATGAAAAAACGTTACTCCAGGACCATGGTGCTACATAAAACAACACACTAACCACATGAGACACAGAACTAAATAAGGCCTACACATTTTTACATAAAGTGCACATGCAAACGTGTGCTAACAACACAGGACAGTACAGAAACGACTAAAACAGGACAATAGGCACAGTGACAGTGTAGCGCTGACCAGTACACAGTTTTAGTGTGGAAGTGTCACATATAACAGGTAGTGCAAAAGATAGGTACCAAAGAGTAACAATATAATTTAAAAATGGTATAAATGTAAACATAACATGCTATGACTTAGTATTCAGCAGATTAGCTTATACTGAATATGGTCATAGCAGTTATTGCAGTAGCGGCCAGGTAAAGAGTATGATAGTGACAAGATATTAAATATGATATTTTTATTATACAGTAGCAGCAAAAATGCAGCAGAGTCAATGTAGGAATGTGCAAATATTGCAAAGGGAGTGGGATGGTGTTCAGTTTAGAGTGTGTGTGTGTGTGTGTGTGTGTATGTGTGTGTGTCAGTCCAGTCTCTGAGTATTGAGCAGTCTGATGGCTTCGGGGAAGAAGCTGTTACACAGTCTGGCCGTGAGGACCAGAACGCTTCGGTACCTTTTTCCAGATGGCAGGAGGGTGAAGAGTGTGTGTGAGGGGTATGTGTGGTCATCCACAATGCTGGTGGCTTTGCGGATTCAGCGTGTGGTGTAAATGTATATGATGGAGGGAAAAGAGACCCCACTGACGTTCTCAGCTGTTCTCACTATCCACTGCAGGGTCTTGCGATCCGATAAGGTGCAATTTCCAAACCACGCAGTGATACAACTGCTCAGGACGCTCTCAATACTTCCTCTGTAGAATGTTGTGAGGATGGGTGGTGGGAACTGGGCTTTTTTCAGCCTTCGCAGAAAGTAGAGATGCTGCTGGGCTTTCTTGGTTATGGAACTGGTGTTGAGGGACCAGGTGAGGTGCTCCATCAGGTGAACACCAAGGAATTTGGTGCTCTTGACGATCTCCACGGAGGAGCCGTCGATGATCAGCTGAAAGTGGTTGCTCTGTGCTCTCCTGATGTCACCATGTCACCAACCATCTCTTTCGTTTTGTCCACATTCCTTGACAAGTTGTTGGCTCTGCACCAGTCCGATAGCTGCTGCACCTCCTCTCTGTATGCTGACTCGTCTTGCTGATGAGACCCACCATGGTCACGTCATCGGCAAACTTGATGATGTGATTGGAGTTGTGTGTTGCTGCACAGTTGTGAGTCAGCAGAGCGAACAGCAGTGGACTGTGAACACAGTCCTGAGGGGTCCCGTGCTCAGTGGTGCCCCGTGTGGTGGTGCTGGAGATGCTTTTCCCAATCCAGACTGACTGAGGTCTCCCAGTCAGGAAGTCCAGGATCCAGTTGCAGATGGAGGTGTGCAGGCCCAGTAGGTTCAGCTTTCCAGTCAGGTGCTGAGGAATGATTGTGTTGAATGCTGAACTGAAGTCTATGAACAGCATTCGAACGTAGATGTCCGTTTTGTCCAGGTGGGTGAGGGCCAGATGTAGGGTGGTGGCGATAGCATCATCTGTTGAGCAGTTGGGGCGATACGCGAACTGTAGCGGGTCCAGTGAGTGGGACAGCAGGGTCTTGATGCGCCTAATGATGAACCTGTTGAAGCACTTCATGGTGATGGATGTGAGTGCAACGGGACGGTAGTCATTGAGGCAGATCATTGTCCCAAGACTTCTTCGGCATGGGGACAATGGAGATGGCCTTGAAGCACGCTGGAACGACGGCGCTGCTCAGGGAGATGTTGAAGATGTCAGTGAAAACATCTGCTAGCTGATCTGCACATCCTCTGAGCACTCTGCCAGGAATGTTGTCTGGTCCAGCAGCCTTCTGTGGGTTGACTTTGCATAGAGTTTTTCTCACATCAGCTGTGGTTAGACACAGCACTTGGTCGTTGGGAGAAGGGGTGGCCTTCCTCCACACCACGTCATTCTGCACCTCAAACCAAGCGTAGAAGTTGTTCAGCGCATCTGGAAGTGAGGCATCACTGTCACAGGTGGGTGAAGTTGTCCTGTAGTTGCTGATTGCCTGAATGCCACATGTGCCGCATCCGTGAAGTGACTGTGGATTTTCTGGGCGTGTGCACGCTTTGCCTCTCTGATGGCCCGGGACAGTTGGGCTCTCACTGTTCTTAGGGCCGCCTTGTCTCCTGCCCAGAAGGCAGAGTCTCGGGTCCTCAGCAGTGCACGCACTTCTGCAGTCATCCACGGCTTCCGGTTGGAGCATGTAGTGATTGTCTTGGAGACGGAGACGTCATCAATGCACTTACTGATATAGCTGGTCACTGATTAATCTTTATTGGTCACTTATACATTACAGTACAGCGAAATTCTTTTTTCTTCGCATACCCCAGCATGCCAGGAAGTTGGGGTCAGAGAGCAGAGTCAGCCATGATACAGCGCCCCTGGAGCAGTGAGGGTTAAGGGCCTTGCTCAAGGGCTCAACAGTGGCAGCTTAGCAGTGCTGAAGCTTGAACTCCCAACCTTCCAATCAGTAACCCAGAGCCTCCCTGAACATGTCCCAGTCAGTGTGCTCAAAACAGTCCTGAAGAGCAGAGATGGCTCCTACTGGCCAGGTTTTCACCTGCTTCAAAACCAGTTTGGAGCATCTGGGCAAGAGTTCTATATACTGGGATTAGCATAACAGAGATGTGGTCTGAGTAGCCCAGGTGGGGCCTGGGCTCTGCCCTGTATGCCCTGGGGATGTTTGTGTAAACAAGATCCAACGTTTTCGTCTCTCTCGTTGCAAAGTCCACATGTTGATGGAATTGAGATTTGAGCAGATTCTTGAGGATGAAAGACAATATGCTGTGGCCTGCTGCAGAGTTCATATTGAGATGATCTTCCAGTATCAGGTCTTGTAAAACAAGTTAGCTTTTAACCAATTACATATGCCGACAAGGTAGATAACAATGTTAACTTATCTTTTAAATCTACCTGAATGCATTTAATACTGCTCATCTTCTTTTTAGACAGCTATTATTGGCTACCTGTCTCTGAGGCAAAAGACAATATTAGCTTATCTCTGTCTTGTTGAAATCTATAATTAGTTAACAGTATCTGAAGAAAATGGCATTCAATCATATCTTAGTAGAGCTGCTGAAGGTGGATGTGGACTTCAGCAGGAGTTGTGCCGTCTGTGATGAAGTAGTTTCTGCCTTAAAATCAATCTATATCAGTTCAGTATTTATAACAAAGCTTCCTATGGATTTCATAATAAACATAAATAATTAGACACATCATGCCTTTGTTTTAGTCAGACCCAAATTAATTACGATCCCCAGACTACTGTTCAGTGCTGCTGCACGTTTAATTCATAACTCTCCCCAGAGACTTCATTACAGTGGGTGTTAATGCAGCTGACCTGAAATCAGAGCTCTCCTGGGGAGTGAGTGAAAACAGCGCCAGGCTGGAACTCGTTCAATCTCCGTAATGCATACATTATAGCAGATTTACATCCAGTATGCAAAGTGTCAGTAAACTAATGTAAGTAAGTAGACTTGGAGGTCAGAAAAAGTAATAACTGGTAAACCCGTTCCTTACTGTTGAGTCTAAATAATGAGTGAAATGATTTATCAAACTGGGAGATGGAGTGGGGAAATAGGAAATATAAGCATAGATGGAGGAAATGAAAAGGCACAGATCAGTGGTGTTTGTGTGGAATTTTCCATACAGTGTTTTTTCAGGTAAACAATTTTAAAAGGGGCACTTTGTAGGTTTAAAGCCCTCTTATGTGTTTTTCTTTACTCCTGCCAACCCAACCCCTCTGTTAAAACACCTAGGATGCTTCCCAAAACTCTAATGGATGCATCCTTGATCTGTCAATCCTACCTACATACGCCTGTGAAATCAAAGTCCACCATTATTAAAATCTTTAATGAAGTACTAATTCCTAAAATGCACTCAGAGGAATCAGAGTCGTGGGGGAGTCTAGAGCCAATCCCAGCGAACTCGGGGCACAAGGTGGGGGACACCCTGGAAAACATTCCCGCACAAACATTCACACAGTACGTACAATTTGCAAATGCCAATCAGCCTACAATGTATGTCTTTGGACTCGGAGAACATGCAAACTCAATGCACACAGGGTTGGAGACATGCACTGTAGGCTGATTGGCATTTGCAAATTGTCCGTACTGTGTGAATGTTTGTGCAGGAATGTTTTCCAGAGTGTCCCCCACCTTGTTCCCTGAGTTCGCTGGGATTGGCTCTAGACTCCCCCATGACTCTGTGTAGGATAAGCGGTATGGAAAATAGATGGATGGAATTCATCTTCATTAGGTGAAATAAGCAATGGGTTAAATCCTTGGATTAAAAAACACCTTGCTTTCAAAAAAAAGGTCATATGGAATTTCAGGTGATGATAGGATCATGGTAGGATCATGTCTAGGCTAAAACATTTACAGCTGTGACCTTAAAAATGCAGGTTTTTTCATGCAGGATGTTGAAGCCTATCCCGCAGAATGCCGCAGGGGTAGTTTCTTAGAATTAAATACATTTCTTACACTTCCCAGAATATCCACAAGGTGGCGCATGGACTCAAGTGCTCCCCCAGTGCCAAAATGAATCTCAGGGAGCATCAGGCACAAGGCAGGGTACACACTGAAGAGGGTGCCAATCCATCGCAGGGCACAATGACACACCCATTCATACACTACAGACACTTTGGACATGCCAATCAGCCTACCATGCATGTCTTTGGACTGGGGGAGGAAACCAGAGTACCTGGAGGAAACCCCCGCAGCACAGGGAGAACATGCAAACTCTGCACACACAGGGCTGTGGCGGGAATCTAACCCCCAACCCTGGAGGTGTGAGGCGAACGTGCTAACCACTAAACCACCGTGTGCCGAGGCTGTAATTAATTATCATAAATATCATCATCTGTTTTTATTGGAAGTCTAAAATGTTGTTGTTTATTTCTGCTAATTCTTTCTGCTACAACTTAATTTTTGGAACGTGCTCTTGTAGCCGGTCCGAACCAGCGTCGACCTGGTTATAGTATGGGAGATGGATGCACTAAAGAAAACTCTAAAGTGCACAGCCTATAGCATACTGTAGATCGTTGGTGTGTCTCTTGAGGGAGTGACGTACCAGCTAGCCTCTGTTACTGTTCAATGAAATTATGAAATTAGTGTCACTATAACATTAACACTATAATAAAATAGTAGTCAAATATCAGAGTCTTAGCTTTTAAATAACATTGTCAATCAAGATGAGTTAATTCGATTAATTGTTCAATGAAATGTAATGTCATGTTCACTACACCTTTAGAAAACAGTTGGCTCGCTCAAAGAATGTGACACGACTGCCACCTAACAGTCTTGTCTGGTCAGTGGTGACTGACTGAGTCACATACCGCAGTGTACCGCGGCGTACTGCAGCATCACGTTCTCTTTCTCACATATTTTTAATGGCAACATCTGTCCATTTGAGCATGTCAAGTGGTCAAGTTTTTTTTTTGTCATTTCAACCATATACACCTGGTACAGTACACAGTGAAACGGAACAGTGTTCCTCCAGAACCTTGGTGCTACATAAAAACAACACACTAACCACATGAGACAACACAGAACTCAAAAAAAGCGTGAGGAGCATAAGCATGTGCATAATGTTTTGTCTGAAGGTAATTCAGATACAGATCTGTTATACTGTTTAATGCAACTAGAAAATCGCATTAATCACGCTACAATGAGCAAGAATGCATCATTTGACAAACATGTTTTTTCTCAATTTGTCCTGTACATTTGTCCTTTCCTTGCTTCCTTGGAAGGAGGAGCTGAGAAAGGAAAAAGGAGGCACAAAGTGTGACGCTCCCTAACTAATGTTTTTGGGAAAAGGGGACAGGGGAGATAAACTTCTGTGTTTCACCTGGGGTGGAGCTAATTTACGGATTGAAAAATTAATGATAGCATGGGAATGTATAAAATGTAAAAAAAAAAAAATTATAATATGAAGTAAACATTGGCACATCATTGGAGTTGTTCTTGAAGATGAAAGATGAGATGGTGTAGCTTACTTGGTGATCTTGATAGTGTTGCCTGCAGAGTTCGATCATTTGGTTTCAGGTTCTCATAAAGCAAGTTAGCTGTTAGTCAATTACATATGCCTACAACAATGTTAATATGGTCTTTTATATCTACCTGAATGCATTTAATACTGCTTATCTGCTTTTTAGGCAGCTATTATCGGCTACCTGCTTCTGAGGAATTAAACAATATTAACTTATCTCAGTCTTATAGGAACCTCATATTAGTTAAAAGTATCTGAGGCACATGGCAATCAATCATACTTTAGTAGAACCACTGTAGATGGCTGTGGACTTCAGTAGGAGTTGTGTTGTCTGTGTTGGCCTTAGGCACTCTGGCCATGGCATAGAGAGCTTCTGATATCTTTTGTACACTTTTTTGGCCACAACCTTTAGAATCTTGAAGGTTGTAGTCTGACTGGCTCTCTGACTGTCTATGCTCCAGTTTCCAGTGAGGAAAAGGGATCAAGGAAAGAAAACAAGGAGGCTCAATTTAAGAAGTGAGAAGAAGGCTATGCATGCCTCATGGATGGAAAAAGGGTGGAGCTAACCAACCGTGGTTCACCTAGGGTGGAGCTAATTTATCGACTGGGAAAATAAATAAATGAGCAAGATCATTTGCATGGTAACATTGATAACTAATGAAAATCCAAATCTTTATAAGGTATCTGCATTTATATGATTTTTATACATTTAGAAACATTTACAAACAGCACCTTTAGATGTAAGCAGATTATGTAATGTACAGAAAACTGTGATATTGAAATTCTTTTCATACCATTCTAACCTTATGGTGCATACATAGAAACACACACACACACACACACACACACACGCACACACACACCTGACTGAAGCCCTTTTCAGGAGCGGGACTTGCTCACCTGTGCCTGCAGTGCACCATGTGTTTAGAGCGCCGGGCTAACAGCAGAGTCACAGCAGTGGCGTGCACAGCCAAATCATCACAAGATGGCTGGACTTCTCCTCACAACAGGAGGATGGAGCAGATGTTAAAGCAGCACTCACTCCAACCCTCCACACACACACACACACAAACATATGCATAAGCAGTAGCTGTCACTCAGTTTCCACAAGTCATGTTTAGTACAAATTTAATCAATATAGCACGAGCAAGACTGAGGTCATACTGAATATCGGCATGCCTGTGATTTGGCCATAGGCATGCGCCTGCAGGGAGAGAGCCCTGGATAATCACAGCCGTGCCGTTATGCTGAATATCATTGAGAGTGTGATATTGCTTTTATATCAACAAGAAATGTTTATCAAGTAATTAACATTTTGGACACAACATAACCAAAAGTAGAAATAGAAATCGATCCCAATGAATAGATCCCACTTTATAGCAACTGGCTAGCTAGCTCACATTGATATGTACATTCCTGTTAAAGGTTTTTCCAGTGAAATTGACTTCCCTTCTTCCTTTTCAACTTCATCTAATGAGCTTTCACATTTTAAGTCAAAAGTGATATTCCTGAAATGTATCTTTGCTATATCCTCTGATGATGTCACTAACACTAGTGTGGTAACCGTTTCGAACTGGGAGTTGGACTTTTACATGGCGAACATAGACAAGCGGAGTGATACATTCAGTGAAACATCCCAGTGCGGTTATAGTAAATATAAGTAGACCTGGAATGCTGCTTGACCAATCAAATTAGTGGACCGGAGCTAACTTTTGTATAATGAGCTCTGAATTATATATATATATACCGGCAAAATGTATATACTGGTAAAGTTGGAGTCAGCAGTTTTTTAAACACTTTTTAGTTCTTGTCTAAAAATATCTGCTCAGAGGAGAAATTCTGGTCTCTGTGCTGTGTTCACTCTAGCAAACTATAGGTGATTGTTAATTTTCTATGTACATGTGAGACACAGAACCATCATTTCAGCGACATGCAACTTTGGATTTTCACAACTGTAAAGTGATAAATCCAAATGAATGGCTTAGATGATTCCTGATAAAACTCTATGGTGTGTGTTGTCCAACGTCTTTTTTACTTCCTCACTCACAACTGTAGTTCCTGCCTGCAATTTGTTCATATTTAATGTTTGCATAAAAATGAATGAAACACTTACAACCACAGTTTCCACCATACATCCTCTCATATACATCCTCTTGGAAGGAAATAGCTGACATTCTCGGTGCCTCTGGTGTGTTTAAGTAGCTTTTTTTGCTTTGCAAATCTGCCATCAAAGCTAGTCCAAAACCTAACACGTAACCAATTATCACACTGATTAGTGCATTATTTAATTTGTGTTTTAATAACTTAGCTTTGGAAGTTACTACCATTTCTCATTGGAATTTCACGATTACAATAATCCACCGTATCAGTTGGTACACAAGAGAAAAAATATAAAACGACATGAGTGACTTGTCACTTGCTCGTGTGAACGTAGTATTAAAAAAAAATGATGTGGTCCAACAACATCTAGCCAATCAGGACAAAGAGGCATCTCTACTTTTCTGGCACTCATGTTACGTTGCATGTGTTTGGGGGGTTTGGTGCTAAGTATCACCAAAAACACTGAGCATATCCTTATATAAAGCAGACTGATCCCCAGCTTCACAGCCACATAATACAAAATCCAGTGAGCCTTTCATTTCTGCGATGACATTAGTGAGCAGAAAGCAGATTTTCTCTTCTTCATGCCTCTCTCACATACTGGCGCTAATGAAGGACGCGAAACAGAAACAACGATCTACTTCAAACATCTGTGATGTGCAGTGTGATGGTGGATGACTTGCTCTTCCTCATATATTTGAGTGTGTATGTGAGAATTATCCCAGACAGGGATAAGGGAAGTGCTTTGAAGTATATTGCTGAGCCTCTTGAGTTGCATGGGTTCCTTGTGGCTGTTTAGTTAATGGTTTTAACCTGCTAAAAGGGGTTCTACTTGAAACTTCCTTTTGAAATGGAAACCCTGTTGTAGGGTTCTACAAAAAAAATCTTTAACAGTTCCCCCAGAGAAACAAACTGAAGTTCAGGTGCGTGATGGAGCTTTTTTGTTGCATAGATGTGTAGGAATCATGTGATGGACTGGTGTCACATCCAGGATGTATTCTGACATCATGCTCAGTGTTCCTGGGATAGATTCATAGATTCTATTTTTTTTTTTTTTTTTTTTATCACAGCAGTTTTGACAGTAGTGCCTGTTGTAATTGAAAATGACAGGTTTATATTAATGAGCTCGTTCTAATAGGTTATCATTTCTATAGTAACAGCTGATTCGCAGGGACTTGCACGGCCAATGCTCCACAGATTTGTGTTTTCTCAAACTATGGGATTTTTGTATTATTAGCTTCAGGAGGGAGAAATAAGAGAGGCTGGTGAGGGAATGACTGTTCATAGCTGCAATCTCATACATGATAACAGGAACTAATTTGTTTTGCAGATGTTCCACAACATTAAATGTAACTATAAATGGATCACGCCAACCCTGTCATTGATTGTTTTCCTATAACAATGTTGCCCAGGCATGTTTATTTCTTACATAATCATATCTGTAATATTATTCTCAATTCAAAAACAGAAAAACATGCTCAAGAGCAAGGATTCGATTTTGTGTGTGACTCGTGTGTGCTAATGAGAGAGAGTATACACTTTTGTTTTATTTTCAAATACGGTTTTCTTTCCAATGCAGTAAAATAGAAACTTGATGAGCTGTATAAGGACCTCGTATTGTCATATTACTTTCAGTCATACAGTCATATTGTCATATTACATTTCTTATGACAATATTTTAGCTAAAATGCTAGTATAACTTTGTGATTTAGAGATCAATTTTGGCAAAGCATGTTTAAGTCTGTACGATTTTTCACAATTGATAGTACTGTTGGGCTTAAGACCACCTTAGGTGAGACCGAGAGCATAACCAATGGAGTCCGAGTCAAGACTGAGTATGACAGGGGGGCAAGACCAAGATGTGACCAACACCAGACCAAGACCCTGTTTAAATAAAATAACCCATCTACTTTGGTATGATCATTTTGCACAAATAAGTACACGGGACATACATAGGACATGTTAAGCAGAGCCTTCTTCTAGCAAGTGCTGCAGTCTAATCCTGTTTTACATCATTTCTATATAAAGCACGCATGGGGCGGGGAGGTTATGAAGTTTGCATGAGATAAGTGAAATGACACAGAGTTTGCTAGTTATACAAAAGTTTTTTTTGTTTGTTTATTTTTTTTAAGAAATGCAACAGGAAACAGTACAGCCAAGCTCATTTCCTTTGATTTAAGCATACCGCAGGTAAATAAAATGCATTAAATACTAGAATTTGCTTTGGCTCATACAGCTTTCTGAGACCAAAAACAACTGTGAATTACAAGTACGGACTTGTGTTATATTATTTCAAGCATAAGAGGATGAAATCATTTGAAACATTGTCACTTGAAATGTATAGGTGCTGTATAACTCCACACGCAGAGATAGACATTTACATTTTGTACTGTAAAGGGAACATAACATAACATGTCTCTGTCTTCATAGGCCGAGACAAGACAGAGTAAAATTTCACTTGAGTTTATGACAAGACCGAGACCACTGATTTGAGATCTCAAAACGGGTCTTGAATACCACAACACTACTCGATAGAGTCTTCTCTGATTCCCTGTGAAACAGACTCAATATCTTAGCTTCCGATATGAGTTTTTCTTCTAGAAGACAGGATTCAAGCTTTTAATCCTCTGCTTCACTCTGCGTCCATCAGACCGAGCTCACAGGGATGCCCATCTTCCACTTTTTTTCTGACAGAGATATATTTTCTTTTCAACTGCACTTGATATTGCAATTTTTGAACCTTCAAGCTCTTTCAGCTGTAGAACCGAATTAGTTCATGGTGAATTTGGTTCTGTAGAGCACAGCAGAGATTGAAAAAAAAAAAAGAAGTTCAATGCAATTTTCACTGCACATTACTGAAATGTTTTTTGGGGGTTTTTTTTAGCTCCCAAAAGCCCTTTAATAATAATAAAAAAAAATCCAATTAACATTTTTACACCTGTGGGCTTTCTTAGCCCGTCATCAGAGACATAAAATGGCTCCTTAGACTCGTTGGACTTCACCTCAATGAGATGCCACTGCTGATTTCATGTGCAGAAATTGCAAAACAGCTTTGCTGTACAATTTCAGGAACAAGTTTTGCTGGGTAGCTCATGGCACAGGGAAATGTATGCTGCAGCAAAGGGGGAAACAGTGTAAGAGTGTGTTTTTTGGGAAAGAAATGTATCTTTTTTCCACATGCCTTTCATGTTTTGACCCTTCTGGCCTACAGGGCCATTCTTTCAACGTGGAGGAACGTTCATGCCTTTCTGCCTTTATGTCCCCCGTGACTGACTGGAGAACTCGCGTCTTTCTCCCAGCAGCGGATGTGTTGCCTTTTTCTTTCATTATATATTCTTCAGGTTTTATCAGTTTTCTCCAAAACTCAGCCAACCATAACCAAGATTTATTTATTTATTTTTTTAAATCCTTCATCGGCAGCAGAATACACACTCTCTCTGACTCATACTCACCTCTGTTACATAATATCATAATTCCTTTTTCAAACCAGAAATGGACAACAAATATGTAGCACAAGACATTGCTTCAACAATTTCCAAAAGGTAAATAAAGTGTCAGAAAAAAGTGACATATTTAGTATATTGTACTTGAAACACAACATGGCAGATATTATGTGTATGTGAGATAATGAACAGTAGGCAGTGCATTTATATATATTTTTTTAAATTTAGCAGACACTTATCAAAAACAGCTAGTGTAATAGCAATCATCAACTGAAAATGACCCCATTATGACCTCTTCAGTTTATATCTTCAATATTGCTTTTCAACAATTTTAATAAACACCTCAATTGGACCTCATATCCAATAACCAAGTCAATATTCTTACAGATAAAAATGGAACACCTACAGACCAAGTTCCCATTTTCTTTCTATCACAATGCTAATACACAGAGGTGAAAACTACTGAAGCAATTGTACTTCAGTACTATAATTAAGTATACTATAATTTCACATGGTTTATTTATTCATTATCGTAGTATTTAATT
Source organism: Stegophilus panzeri (assembly GCA_024331685.1). Classification (NCBI taxonomy): domain Eukaryota; kingdom Metazoa; phylum Chordata; class Actinopteri; order Siluriformes; family Trichomycteridae; genus Stegophilus; species Stegophilus panzeri. The sequence goes on from JANDJT010000041.1 coordinate 23,845,264, forward strand.
TTTTAATTTGAAGAAAATATTCATTGTTGAAGAATTAACAAATAATTTCCAGTATGTAACCTGTACTTTTTGCTCCTTACATTTCATTTAGGTAAGTAGGTTTTTACAAATATTAAAGTTAATTAGCCAGAAATTCAGTCAGTTTCATAGCCGTGCATCTTCATTCAAGTACTGTCTATTAGTTTCAGCACTACAAAATCACACCACCTGGAATCAGTTATTTTGTATATTTTGCCTGAGGGTTACCAGGTCTGCATGGTTTTCCTTTCAAATGGTTGCTACTAGTTGGTGATTGGACTTTTGCATACATTAATGATCTGTTTTATGACATAAATACAAAGGTATGTTGGAGTTTTTTTTTTCATTCTTAAAGTTATAGTCTATATACTGTACGTATATGGGCTGCGGTTATAATTAAAATGATCTGAGTATACATTTTACTTCGAATCTGCTTAAACTAGTGTGGGTGGCGCAGTGGTACAGTGGGTAGCGTTACCGCATCACAGCTCCAGCATCCCTGGTTAAATCAGGAGCTTGGCTTACTCTCTGTGTAGAGTTTCGTGTGGTTTCTGCATTTTCATGTGGGTTTCTACCGGTCAGTTGGTGACTTTAAATTGCCCCAAGGTGTGAATGTGTGTGCATGGTTCCCTGTAATAGGAATAGTACCTGTACTCATGCAATTATCCAATCAGCCAATCATGTAGTAGAAGTGCAATGCATAAAATCGTGCAGATACACGTCAAGAATTTCAGTTAATGTTCACATCAAACATCAGAATTGGGGAAAAAAAATGTGATCTCAGTTACTTTAACTGTGGCATCATGGTTGGTAAAAGATGAGCTGGTTTGAGTATTTCAGAAACTACTGATCTTCACAAGTTTTCATATGCAACAGTCTCTACAGTTTACACAGAATGGTGTGGGGGAAAAAACACATCCAGTAAGCTGCAGTTCTGTTAGTGGACATGTCTTGCTGATAAGAGAGGTCAGAGGAGAATGGCTAGACTGGTTCAGAGCTGACAGGAAGTCTATAGTAACTCAAACAAGCACTCTTTACAACTGTGGTGAGCAGGAAAGCATTTCAGAATGTACAACACATCAAATATGGAGGTACACGGGCTACAACAGCAAAAGACCACATCGGGTTCCACTCCTGGCAGCCAAGAACAGGAATCTGAGACTACAGTGGACACAGGGTCACCAAAACTGGACAGTTGAAGAATGAAAAAACTTTTCCTTAACTGTCTAGTCAAAGTAACTGAAATCACATGTTCCCCATTATGACATTTGATGTGAATATTAACTGCCACTCTTGACCTGTATCTGCATGATTGTATGCATTGCGATGCTGCCACATGATTGGATAACTGCATGAATGAGCAGGTGTACAGGTGTTCCTATTAAAGTGGCTGCTAAGCGTGTATGTACAAATACAAGACACGTTTTTGAAGATTAATGAAAGTACTGTTTTTTTAGCAGTTGTGATAATACAGGGTCAGATTCAGAGTTTAGAATTTTAGCTAGATAGTTTTCACTGGCTATTAGCTGATTAAGCTAGTTTGGTCACACAGACTTGGCAACCCTGGTCCAAACACTAATACTGTTGACAGTCCACTATCAGGGCTCTAACATCAGCTAAGGATCACTCTTACAGAAAAAAATGTGTCTTTTACCTCTGGGGGAAAAAAGCATAATACCTTTACCTGCCATTAAATCTATAGTTCAAGCAAGTTAACTGTACATTTGGCTGCTTGCTACTTACTAAATGGCTAATGTTAGCTAAGTTCATTTCACAAGTATTATCTAGTGAGATAAATAGGCTAACTCATTCCTGCTGATAACACTAATGATATCTAGCAAACATCATTCGAAGAGACCTAGCATCATACTTTATATAAGAGAGATATTCTTTTCTCAAAATTTGTTAGCCGTAGATGGAAAATCCTGAGGTAGCTAAGTGGATAATTAGCTTGTACACTGTACCACTGAGGCAGGAGTAATTTCATTGTAAATACAAATCTAGTTGCTTTTAACAGTCACAGCAATTTAGTATGAAAATGCTATTTAAAGCCCTGTTTTTTCATTAACATCTCAGATTTCCTTTCCCACTATTTTTCTCTTTCTTTTTTGCCAAGTTTCTCACATGCTCACCATACAATAAATTTGTTGCTATATTTAATACGTGAGTAGATCTATATATGGAGATTTTTGACTTTTTAACATAATTATATTTTTGACCACAAAGTTCCACTTTTAACTGCCTTACATGTTGACTCAACACCCGTACTTTCATTTCAGCACATTTAATTTATTTTCCTGATCTTTCTGGGGTTTTTTTTTCCCACTCTAGCCATTACATCCTGCTTTCCTCCACAACAGTCCCAAAAAAAAAAAAAAAAGCTCAATTCAGCTTTAATAATTTAATTTAGATACATATTGTTATTCTTGACAGTCATTACACAATATATATTTACAGATCATTATGAAATATCATTATAATGTACAGGATTTGATACAAAATCACCTTACAGATGCCTTGATTGATCTTTGCAGATACTTCCCTGTTCTGAAAAGTCGACTTCAAAACAGTATTTCGTTCATGCGCTCTCTCACGTTCTGTCCGTATCATCCTTTTCACATGTGCAGGCCTTGAGAAAGATTCAGTCTTTTTTCTTGCTTTAGATTATTTTTCTCTGCGTCCCGATAGAGATCTTTTATAATAAGAAAGCTAATACATCAAAATATACCTGCTTAAATAATGATTTGTAACATTAACACCTAATATTATAACTATGAATTATAAAACGCTTTTTAACATGATTTTATATCATCTATAAGTTCTTTTTTTAACTTAAATCTATTGGTAATGTTAATGGATTATAATTATATCTTTTATGGAACTCACCTTGTTCATTATAACACGTCAGAGAGATGTCAGTCAGCCGTATTGTCCCACTCACATGTGAGTAGAGATAAGGAGCGTGTGATGATTTCGATGACTTGGGTCTGGAACAAAGCCAGACGAAAGTTTGTTGAATTACGAGGATGATGATAATCTTCATTATGTCCAGCCACGGGGGTTCAAAACAATCCACATAACTCGATCGCCTTCACAAGTTCAGAGTCCCCACCATAGGAGGGGCGAAGAAAGTCTGTTGGGTCGATAGGAAAGAGCGCCCCGTATTGCCCCATCCACATCTGCCCTGATAGCAATGCCAACATTATGATGAAGTTACCTGGTGTGTGTTTACCCTGTTTTCCTTTTAGAGACTCAGTGCTCTGCTTTGCACCAAATCAAACATGTTTTTATTTTTTAAAGAACAGAAGGAGCTTTAACTATTCAAAAGGAAAATGCATTGTGCTTCATCTCACAGCAAGAGATGTAGACAAAAAAAAAACAAACTCAAGCATGCTTTAAAAAGATGTCTAACAGTTTAACTATAGGGGGAAAAAAAAGGGCTTTGAAGGATGAGCCCTTGAAAAAAAAAATCAGCTCTAGAACTTTCCTGGATACACATAGCATTGGCTACAAAGTAAATAGATATAATCAGCAAAATAAATAAATAAATAAATAAAAATCTTTAAAATATATGCAAACACAAGCATAAATATTTGTCCACAGAGTAAGTTACGAATGACAATATACGTGATCTATTAAAACTCTGCAACTTTCAGTCTGGTTGATAGTGTATTTGTCTTTGTCAGTCATTATGGTGTTCTCAGAACAAAAAAAAGAGCCAATCCTGACTCCTTTACCTCCATAAAATCTATTTTTCAAGAAACAAAAGGGACTCAGTGTTTCATATATTTTATCTTTTGAATGTTTTTGTACTTAATCCTCTCCCAGACCCTTTTTAATGGACGTAGTAGAGCCAGTAGACCACATTAAAGAATGAGAAGACAGTTGGGAAGATCATCCTGGACCACTTGTCGATGGAGTTGACATCAGACAGGTCAGGGATGTTGACCTTGAGCTGAGAAGCACGTCGGCGTAGACGGCTCTTCTTCTTCTCCAGTGCACCGGTGCCATAGTTGTGGCGTGCCAGCGCTGCCCGTCGATACTGCAGCGTGGAGCTGTCGTACGACAGCATGGCACCTCGTGGGTCACCCAGACCACGGGACAGATCGCCAGGACCCATCTCGTTCTTCATCTCTACTGTGGTCAGCCGGATATCATCCGGATTCATCTGTAGAAAAGTATAACTTCCTGATTATACCTGTCTTATGGAACGTTATTGTGACCTTTTTCATTTTTAACAGCTTAAAAAAAAAATAATAATAATCTAAAAACTACATGAAACTATACTATGTGTTATGGAAATGTCATGATTAGCATGGAAGCAAAGCTCTTGTATTATTCTGCTTTACACAGGCAAACTGCAGTAACTATGTTACCAATGAAACAAAAAAAAGAAGTTTTATATGGAATGATATTTATGCCATTAGGATTTGAATCTAAATTTCGATGCTTTATTTTGACATTGTATATCAAATCAGTTCCTACATGATTTCGCTGAGTTTTTTTTTTGTGATTGGTGTCTTTAATTTGTGAAATTGCAATTGCTGGAAATAGTTTCGTAAAATAGTCTTTCACAATGATGTTTGTTGGTAAATGAGACCTTTTAGCTGTACTCATGTTCGACACACGTGAACCGAAGAGAGCTTTTACTGAATGCACATTGTGATGATGTCACGTGACACGTCTCGGCCCAAATCTGCAGAAAATCTGCGGTAATTTTGAAAAATCGCAAGCTCCTCCGAATATCGTGCAGTTTCCTTGATTTTGCATTCATTTTTGTGATCGCAAAAAAAAAATCCTGGAGGGACTGTTAAATATTAAGTCGAATGAAATTAATTCAATCAAATTCAATTGTAAAATAAGTCGATGTAGAGGGTGGGGGTGGGGAATCGATCACTACTTGACTGCCAGTTGGCTGAAAAGGCAATAAGAGAATCTGTGCTTCTCTTTAAATGCTCTGATGTAGCATTATATAATTCTGAATCTGAATTTGATCAGTTGAAACACTGATTAAAGATCAAATCTAATTTTGTACATTTCATAAATGTTTTGGTTATTTTAGAATTTAAATTTCAAGATGAATTCATCCGAAGACTTAAAAAAAATTAATTATGAAATACAAATATAACAATTCAATGCTATATGTTTCTAAATAAAGCATAACAATTCTGAATTGGATATTGACATTCAAATCGTATTGGCATAAATATCATTCCATAGTTTTTGTTTTTTTTTTAAACCACATTTAGACTACATTTTAATGTCCATCTTTAAATCTGTCCAAGGCCAAACTAAATGCCCAAAACTTTTGCCACAAATTTGACCCAAACTGTAGTTTCTGCATTTTGCCTTTATTATCTGTAACTTCCTGATAAAAATTCTTAGATTAAACTCCTAATTGACTTAGATTTATGACAATACAAAACATACAATTACTACTTGTTTATTCAATAGCAAAATGTCAAATATGTATAGCCATCTCCGAATTTCAACCACACTGGTTAAAATTCTGTCTGCAAATCGAAATAATCAGGCAAACAAATGCAAAGTAAAAGGAGAACTCATGAAGACAAAGGTCCAGAAGAGCAGTGAGGGAAAAGCCTGCTGAAATGAAGAGAGAAAGAGGCTGGAAAAAAACGAGGAGAAGATGAGATTGAGCTCCTCTAGATGCTCCTGCTATTCTTCTGAATCACCCCGCTACCGAGAAGCAAAGCAACCGCACTGCTCCTCTCCTATCCTAGCGTGGGTGTTAGTCTTGTCATGAAGCTTTTAGTCTTTGTTGGACAATGACTATTGATTTAACCACCAAAATGACTAACCAAAAAATGCATCATCCTTTTTCTTTTTACTTGTTTTGTCATGGTGTCTTTGTCATGCTGATTTAAATGGCTTTGAACAGCTAAAACTGCCACCGATGACTAATGCTTTTAACAAACGCACAATTTGCATAATTGTTATAGGATTCAAACACAGAGTTTTTGAGGTCAGGAATCCAGAATTTAAAAAAACTGGAAAAAGGTCAAAAAACCAAACATCAATACAGGTCAGTCAAAAAAAAACCAAAAAAAAAAACAACCAACCAAACCAACAAAAAAACAGACAAGCTAGAGTTAAAAATGTCAAACTATCATCAAAAGTGACTTAGAAACGCAGTACTGAGATATAAAAACCATGTGTCCTGCTCCGTATTCCCTATACAAAGAGCAAAGTGCATTGAGGTTACATTATTTGGACAATAACCTAAGCGAAGGATGATATTTGTAATATTTAGATTAACGTTTTGCAAATCTGTTTGTTTGTTCGGTTTTAAAAATGTACATCATGTTTTGAATCTAATTACAAATTGATTTTGTATTCCATGAATTTCATTTGTACACAAGGCTTTAAACAGAATTTAAATTGAATTTCAATTTAAAAATAATCAACCATACAAAAAAAAAAATCTAATTTATATTTTGGTACCACAACTCCTTTCCAATTCAGTCTATTGAATTCTGATTGAAATTTTAAGCACTGAATTTGAAATCACCAGAATCTGCATTATCTATCTATCTATCTATTTATCTACATTTATTAACCATTTGCAGGTGACTTATGATGTTGTGCTGTCCCATAAATTTTGACAATTGCACCTATAGAGTTTTGAGAATGTTAAAACTGTTTCAAGACATGAGCCAAAGCAATCAATTAACTTGAAATGAAACTTAATATAGCATGACTAAAAACCAAATCCTAATGGTGCAAATATCACTCCATAGTTTTCATGGGCACACTCCATTTTCTCCACCAAGATCAGTTTCCCTGCACCTGGAGATCATAACAGTCCCGAAATCTAATTAGTGAACTACTTAATGCTTTTTCAAAGAGAAACCCAACACTTAAGCATTCTTTCAAAACAAGAAAAAAAGGTTGTAGTGGGCGAATGGTAAAACTCATGCGTACTGGGAAAGAGCTTCAAGTGCAAACAGCAAATCAAATGGAAAAAAAGGGGAGTGGAAGTGGTGGAAATGATGATCATCACTATTCTAAGCCAACCAAAATCGATGAATTACAAAAAAACAACTCAGGTGGTTGGAATATTGGTGTCATTTTTCATTCTAATTGCGTATATATATCGATGTAGATCCAGTTTTTTTGGTTTTTTTTACTTTTGAGTCGAGAGGGCAGTACCTTAAGTCTCTGCTCGCCTAGTCCTAATGCAGCATCGTCGGCAAAGATTGGATCCCACATCGAGTCATACACGTCAATTTCCCTCTGTTTCATTCTGGCATACAGAGCATCGTCTCTCTGAACTACATTTCCCACCATCCACTGCAAGTACACAAAATCAGCACTGTTACTTCGGGAAATGGAAGCTTGTGACACTCAGAGATAGAGAGAGAGAAGGAGAAAGAAAGAGAAGAGAGGGACAAAGAGAGAAGGACTTTCGCACATCTAGCTCATTCAGCTCAATAAGATTATGAAGCAAGCAGCTTGACGCCCTGCCAGCTCTCAGCTGATAGATGACTTTTACCCTGTGAAATGGCAAGGTCCCCACTTGTTGCTACCAAAAACTGAGCTCTGCTCTACCAGAGAGAGAGAAAAAACCACAAATGCATCCCTTGGTGGGTGAGTATCCATTAGACAGGGTGGATCAGTAAGCCTATGCTGCTGGGGGGGAAAAAAGATGAATTTCCAGAGTTGTAACAAAACCTAAAGCCCATTGATCCTGAAAGAGGCCCGACTTGAAGTCACAAAACATAACCCTCAAAATAACAAACCAGCCACTGCAGAGGAACAGCTGCAGACAACTAAACCCTAACAATCCCCTTTTTTCTCTGAAGGCATCCGGACACACGCTACCTTGTTCGGATCGGGTCGTAGTTTCTCGTTGTTGGCGGTGGCGGCTTTCTCAGCTGCCTTCTTCTGCCTCTGGGGACCTTGACCGAAGAAGATGTAGTTGACGAAGGCATACTCGAGCAGGGCCAGGAACACAAAGACGAAGCAGCCCATCAGGTACATGTCTATAGCTTTCACGTAGGGGATCTTGGGAAGAGTCTCTCTCAGGTGGGTGTTAATGGTGGTCATGGTCAGCACCGTGGTGATACCTGCAAGTGTAACAGTACAGAGAAACATCGATATGTTGTGTAGTCCTACTGTAAAGCAATGAAGGATGCACAGTTTCCCTTACTACAAATGTAGTCGAAGAGCCAGGACAAATTTGGTGTCTTTATTTTAGTTTCATCAACGATAAACTTGGGGCTATAGGCTTTGTTTAACTGTTAGCTTCATTAGCCTCGTCACTCCAGTGGAAAAAAAAAAGACACTAAACTAAACATGTCTTGGCTGATTAAATACATTTAGGGCAAGAAGAAAACTGTGTAAATCAAGGATGGCAGTATGGCACTTCACTAAGATTAAGTGTACAGCACAAGGCATGTGCTCATATAAAGGAGCAGGTTGTAATGTTTAGAGGTCACTGCTGCGTGTTGAGGAGAATCTCAATCAACGTATCGACAAGCCTTGCTCATCATCCCTCTCTACTCACGAAGGAACTGAGCACCTCTGCTCCATCTGGGGCAGAGCTAATTCCTGAGCCAGAAAAATTTAAACAAAATAACCTCAAATCAAGAAATCAACCATATTTAAAGATATGTTTAAAATTTGGATGATTGCATGCCAAGAAACATGTGAACAAGATAAATTCCAGCTTTAAAATAGTATTTAAGGGTAATAATGTACAGACACCAGTATGGTATTCACTCACTCACTTTCTGTAACCACTTTATCATAATCAGGCTTCTCAATCCAGAGCCTACCCCAGGAATTCTGGGATCAAACCCAAGACCCTGGAGTCTGCCAGTATGACATCATGTAGTATATTGTAGTAAACAAAAGATAACAGCAGAATACACACCAAGGACAGGAGTAAGGCACAGTATAATACCGCAGTTCATAAAATCAGTGTAATAGAGCACTATGACAATATAAACATTTTCATATCACTATAATCACAGTATTACAGATTACTGCAGTTTGTTTGTGTCTTGTTGGAAAGCTTGTTAACCTAAAAATGAACCTTAGTATGCAGGAAATTTAGGACTCCCTTCAGTGTTATCAAATATTATAACGTCTTGCCTGCTGTGCAGTAACACTTGTTTATTTCCTGGCAATCTCTGGCAAGCTTTTCAGCTAAAAACAAACTCCCTCCCACAACTCCCAACTGGAACACAGTGATAGTGAAATTCACATCTTATAACTACAGCGAGCACTACAGTACACCACTTTACAACACTGCTCGATTCTGATTGGTCTGTCGATGTTGATTCATTTTCTATAACAGCAGCACTGACAGTAGTTCCAGATGCAAGCTTTATGTTTACATTTTTAGCATTTGGCAGACACCGTTATACAGAGCGACTTACATTTATCTCATTTATACTCAACTGAGTAGTTGAGGGCCAAGCGCCTTGCACAGCTGTGGCACCTTGGTAGTGCTGGGACCTGAACTTATGACCTTCTGGTCAGAAGTCCAATGTCATAACCACTGAGCTACTACTGAGCTTTATACGAACTCGCTTATTCTAATACATTATTCTTTCTATAGTAACTTACACAGGGACTTATATGATGGACTCTTCACATAAACAGATTTAAAAATGTGTATAATTGTTGATATGATGAAGTTTTCTCTGACAAGATGTTTATTTAGCATATTTGGAAGTCCTTTGTAACAGTCAGAAGTAAGGTTTTCCTTTAAGTTTTCTGTATATATAGGCAAGTCTTCAGGATGGAGAGCTTTGCACTTTCTCTGTAACATGACCAGCATAATTTTTTGTCTTAGAAACTTCAATAGAGGAAAAAAGAAGGGAGGCTTCTGAGGGAACAACTGTTTATAGCTGCTATAATGTAAGTGATAACAGGAACTAACGTGTTTAGCGGACATTTCACGAACATTAACGGTTAAGTAAATGGATTTTAAAAAGTACAATGTGTCATTCTGTAATAAACAAAATAAATGTTGGCATTGGCAAATTGTTGTGGTATAAAACTTTGAGGTGCCAACATCATCATACCACTGTGTCATCGATTATTTTCCTGTAACAGCACAGCTCAAACTATTTCACTCCTTACATAATAATCCATTGAATAGAATAAAATAAAATATAATAGAAAACCAAACCCAGCTCAGATGACAATACAGAACAATAACATGGACACTATACTCAGTTTTTTGGGTTATCACTCTGGGATAAATGTCCTGTGTAGAACCCTACAACAAAGTGTTTCCTATCAGAAAGGCTTACTAAGAACCCTTAATTATTAAACAAACCCTTAAAGAACCTATTTTTCTAAAAGCACATGTATTAACTGTGTATGTGTGGGGTACAAACTCAAAATTATTGGTAACTACAGTATGTTCTTCTTAACATCTAGAACCTGTCAGGTAATTAAACTGTCATATTATTTGGAAAACCATTTCTGATAGAAAAACACTTAGTTGACATTTTTTACATAAAACCTTTAAGAGTTTCCCCAGAGGACAACCAAAGATCTCTTATGGTGCTTTTATACATGCCATTTTTTCTCAACCACCAGCACATGTAACCCTATGGGAGGCGGCTACAAGGTGGTCGAAATATGGCTGCTTTTAAAAAGCACTGCTACTGGTGTTTTTTCAGACACAGCAGAGCGTCCAAAAAGTTGGAAAATGTTTTCATTAAATCTTTTTAGAAAACTGATGTCAAGTGCTTTTTTTCCTTCCAGCTAATCACAGTTTTGAGGTTAAGCAAGAAAAAAATAGAGAACCAGTTTAAAAAAAAAAAGTATTGTTAGTGAGAGAATATAAGGAGATTTACGACAGGGTGACTTGAAAATATTTAATTGCTGATGTTACAATGTTCCAGTGTTTGTGTAATTTTGGGATACACTTGTTTGTGATGTCCAACTTTAACTTTGCATTCATTCTGCATGTATTCAAGTTGTAGCTTAATTTCTCTTATTTTTATTTTCATTTTCTGCCTCCGAAGTCAAAGTGAAGATAAACAACCTCCACAAACCAATCTTTACTTCAGATTATTTTAAACCATCACAATATACAGTGGGGGAAATAAGTATTGGATGCGTCAACATTTTTTTTCAGTAAATATATTTCCAATTTCACATGAAATTTTCACCAGACATCAGTATTAACTCAAGAAATCCAGAAATATAAAGTATTCACAACATTAAAGTCCATATATAAAGTTATGTGTAATAAAGTGGAATGACACGGGAAAAAAGTACTGAACACACTAACGATAAAGCAGTTCTCCAAGGCAAGGTAAGGCAAGGAACCAGCTGAAATCTGTAAGTAATTATACCCCCTATCTGTGCAAA
>JANDJT010000041.1:23870092-23882034 GCA_024331685.1 Stegophilus panzeri
TAATATGACATTAATTAGGAAAATATAAAACAGTGTAATGATTTAAAATTTTTGTTATGGTGACTGAGACGAGTGAATGAAAATGCTACAATACTTTCCCTATTTTAGCACATGAATTATTAGTGCATAATTTTATATTGATTTATATAAATTTTACAGTGTATTTTTTTTGCATCTGTTTGATGACAAATAAAATGTTAAAATAGAAACAAATATGCTGTATTTTATTGTTTTGTAATTGTTAATAAAATATTAGGACGGTTTTATACTATTGGGGTGGTTTAGAGATCCATCCGCGTCAGGTATATACTCTGGGTCATATAATAACGATTGCTGACACATGTATGCATTTAAGGGGTAATGTTTCGATATTGTCAGCAAATTACCATTTGCATAATGTTATAAACCGAAATGGAGATCTTTCTGTCTGGAAGCTGACTGGTGTCTGGAGGATGTCTCTGCATGATCCATGCAGGGGGTGTGGATAGGGTAGTGTCGGTGTTTCCCAATCAGTACCACGCTCTGTGTAAATGGATTTACGGTCTTAATCGATCCATCGCACACTTTCATATTAATGAAGAAGAAGAACACTAAAGTGTACCGTTCCTTGTAACTGAGGCAGTACCCTCAAGGGTATACCTTTTGTACCTAGAACATTACATGCAGTGTACCTTTAAAGGTTTATTCTAAAAACTAATTACAGTCTATTTACGTAACTTAAATCGTTTTTTTTTTTTGTACGCTATATCAACATATCCGGGGGAAGAAAAGACAAATACTTTGCAAACTTGTATACTTTATACCTTGGATAGTCTTAATTGCATGAGATCTGAAATGTGCAGTTTTTCCAACAATAACTTTATAGAAATGTGAACACATATTGCACTGTGAAATCACCTCAATGTTCTACAATAACTCCATGTGCAAAAAATCTTATATGTAGGCTTGATTTTCATTTGCATGGGGCAGTGGTGGCTCAATGGTTAAGGCTGTGGGTTACTGATCAGAAGGTCAAAGGTTAAAGCCCTAACACTGCCTGGTTGCCACTGTGCGGCGTTTGAGCAAGGCCCTTAACCCTGTGTTCTTCGAGGGTGCTGTATTATTGCTGACCCCAGCTTCCTAACAAGTTGGAATATGCAGGAAAAAACAAGAATTTCACTGTGCTGTAATGTATATGTGACAAATAAAGACTTCTTCATTGTATGCTATTTGCTACAAACATAACTATGTAATAATAATAATAATAATAAACTTTATTTCATAAAGCGCCTTTAAAAGCAGCTTCTCAAAGCGCTGATGTATGTGAGAGTATATAGCTTGGCTTGATTAAAAAGTAGGAGTATAACCCCGGTGTCCTGGCAAAATTCCCCCATTGGCCCTTCTCTATCATGGCCCCATAATAATCCCCATCTCTGAATTGGCTACATCACTCTCCTCTCCACTAATAGCTGGTGTGTGCTGGGCGTTCTGGTGCACTATGGCTGCCGTCACATCATCCAGGTGGATGCTATACACTAGTGGTGGTTGTGGAGACTCCCCCCAACCCAACCCATAGTATGTAAAGTGTTTTGAGTGTCTAGAAAAGCGCTATATAAAAGTAACTGTAAAATTACCTGTTTGCATAGTGAGCATCACTGGGACTGCTATCACGTCAGAGTTCAAACCGTGGCCATGTGTCTAGGGATAAGGGGGCAAAATTGCCCATGCTCCCTGGGTGGGAGGGGTTTTATACATTCTCTCCCTTGTCAATCACAGTGACACTAGCCAGTAACGGGAGTCTGTGAGCTCGTGTATGTGGAAGGGGGCAGATTCCGCTTTCCGAAAAGATGCTAAGCACATGCTAGCCTTCTCCCTCCCCAGTTTCTAGCTGTTGTATGATAGGGGGGAGCTGGTTGCTTGGTGGGAATTGGCAGATGACAAACTGGGGAGAAAATCCCAAAACCACAACTTTAAATGTCACTATAAACTGATAAAAAGTACAATGTGTTCCTCTTTAATAAAATAGTTATTAATAATAGTATTTGGGATGTGTGGTTATAGGAAAATATTCCTATCCCCTCTTTGCCATTGGTCAATTTCCTTTAACAGCAGACCCTGCCATGGTTTAATCCTTATTTATTAATTTGCATAAGAATTGATTTAACTTACCCTATTCAAGTACATTTTTCTAAAGCATGACAGAACTATTCATGTTTACAGTGGTGATGAGCTGCTTTCACAAAAAATAAGATACGATAATGTTGTAAAAAAAAAAATAATGCTATAAAATCAGGCAGCATCATGGATTTGGCAAATCGAGCAGGGGACGGCACGGATTGGGTACTGACTGGAATTTAAGTGGCTTGGGGGAGGGAGAGGTCTGATGACATCACATGGCAGTGATTGGTTGAAAGATTTGACTGGAAAAAAAGAGAAAAGGAAAGAGTGAGGTCAAAAGTCCCGAGGAAAGAGTGCAGCGCAATGGGACACGGGTCCGGGGACGCTGGGGTTTGTGCTGATTAATGCTTCCAGCATGTGGCTGATCAAACGGGCCACATCGCAGAGCACGTCACAAATGGACATCCGTTAATACAGAGGGGCTGATAAAACACACAGGAGACCACTTCCCTATTATCCTATCACTCATGCCTTTCAATTTTTATTAACACAATTACAGACAGTAATAGCCAAACTCAAAAGACCTTCATCTTAATAAGCACAAAGATGTTGGGCTTTTATTAGTGCTGTAATGCTCTAATTTACTACTGCTGTAAGTTAGGAGACCAGAAAAGGCTCCTCATCGATGACGGGATGATTGTGAGAGGGAAGGAGGAGGCGTCAGAGGTCTGAGCTGAGGCTTGTGTGTGTGTGTGTGTGTGTGTGTGTGTGTGTGTAGGGTGTAGAGAGAAAAGGACAGACGCAAGGAGACAGAAAAAGAGCCTGGTTTACTCACAGCTCTCAATCTCCAGTGTGCAGTTCTGCTCATCCAATGGGTAGCGTCTCAGGTCCATCATACACGCTGCCGTGGTGGTGATCCTGAATGCAAAACACACACACACACACACACACACACACACACACACACACACCCTATTACTGACGCCTCTCAAGGACAGCAGGGACAAGAGATTTGCTGAAGTACCCCTCCTCTGGTTTTCTCCTCCAACACACACACACACACACACACACACACACACACACACACACACCCTTCCCCATACTCCTCTATGACCTGGAGTCACTGCTGAATTCACTTAAGCACAGGGAGAGTAGATAGGGTCGGACACATAGACCTTCGCTAATGCGTCGAGTTGATCGCCGCCGGCGACGGCTAAATAACTACAGGCCGGGAATTTGTCCTTAAAAGTGAAACACGATGACATTAAAGAAAAGCAATGAAGTGTGTTGCAGTTCTATTGCTCAATATCCTCGTGCTGCAGGAGGCCCGCTCATCTGGAGCGCCCACCATGCGGAGCACGTCAGGATTTCACAAAACAGAGAATGAAATAAGACCTTCCTTTAACAGGAGCCGAAGCAGATTGTTTTTAAGACGTCTGCTCTTTTCAGCTCGGCTGTATATAAATATATATATCACATTATGACATTTCTATGGCACACTATATGTATCAGGATATAAACTGTGTGTTCAATGACACTTTTATGTAACGTCTACAAAAATGATGTCGCACTGAAAATGGTCTCAATCTACTTTTATATCAAAAGTGAAAAACAGAGAAAAGAGAAAGAACATCAACGTGAAGCTTTATGCACATGGCTCAGTTCATGTAATAAATTCAAACGATCGTTTTTGAACAAGTCTAGGCACACCTTGTTCTGCAGGACTGCAGTCTGCCATCAGACATTCAACAAGTCTCTTACATCACCATAGCAACCACAGCAAAACAGTGGAACTTGAGAAGCATCCAGCAGAGGATCGTGATCATAGATTTTGGTAGATTTTTTTTTTTTTAGCTTACACGAAATTAAGCTGAGAGGCTATCACAACTGACTTGTGCTATAGGTTAATATCTTGTGATTAACAAACTAATAGGCAGTTGAGAGTCAACAACATAGTCATCCAGCATACAGTCAAGCAGCTCACTTTGAGCAGTTTTAGATGTAGCTTTATTCAACGGCGAATTTTTGGTCGTTAATGATCCGCCACGCCACTTGTTATAAGCGCTATACAAATTAAACTGAATTGAATTGAACTGTGAGATGAACATAGTAGAACTACTATCATTTAGCATTTACTATTTCCATCTCAAACTCCACAAAAAAAAGATGTGACACTACTGTAGCTTCACATTGGAAAAGGGAGACGAACTCTTCTTTTTTCCTTCTTTTCTTTGTGTGTGGGGGAAACAAAGTCACCGTGGGGGTTCTCTCTTTTCTTGACACAACCCTCCCCATTTTCCAGGCTTGGGACTGGAACTGGGAGTGCACCGGCTCATGCACCGGCTCATGCACCGGCTCATGCACCGGCTCATGCACCGGCTCATGCACCGGCTCATGCACAGGTTCATGCCACTGGCTCATGCACTGGCTCATGAACAGGTTCATGCCACTGGCTCATGCACTGGTTCATGCACCGGCTCATGCCACTGGCTCGTGCATTGGCTCGTGCACTGGCTCTTGCACTGGCTCGTGCACTGGCTCGTGCACTGGCTCGTGCACTGGCTCGTGCATTGGCTCATGCCAGTGGCTCATGCACTGGCTCATGCACTGGTTCATGCACTGGCTCATGCCAGTGGCTAGGGTTGGTTCCCTGACTGGGAGGTTCCACCAGGGAACCTCTGTCAAAATCATTTTTCTGGTCCCAATTGGTGGATGGGTTTTATTAATGACTACTAGCCAATCCTAGCACACAGACACTCCAAACAAACAACACCTTGAGCAAAGCACTGAACCAGAGACCCTGGTGCAGTGGTGCTCTCCTTTAAAAAGTCCTTTTAAAATTCAGAATGTATATAACCGCAATGATGTTCAGAACATTTAGGCATAAGAATAGCATTTAAATACATGTGTTAAAAGGAATAATAATAATAATAATAATAATAATAATCCATCCATCCATCCATCCATCCATCTTCTATACCGCTTTATCCTTTTCAGGGTCATGGGGAAACCTGGAGCCTATCCCAGGGAGCATCGGGCACAAGGCGGGGTACACCCTGGACAGGGTGCCAATCCATCGCAGGGCACACAATCACACACTCACACACCCATTCATACACTACGAACAATTTGGACGCGCCAGTCAGCCTACCATGCATGTCTTTGGACTGGGGGAGGAAACCCCCAGTACCCAGAGGAAACCCCCGCAGCACGGGGAGAACACGCAAACTCTGCACACACAGGGCCACGGTGGGAATCGAACCCCCGGCCCTGGAGGTGTGAGGCAAACGTGCTTAATAATAATAATGATAAGTATTATTATTATTATTACTATTATTATTATTATTATTATTATTATTATTATTATTATTATCATTATTATTAAATCTTAGTTAAGTTAGTTAAGTCTTATTTACACTCCCATCTGCACACACACTTACCATCAGGAGCATCCTAAACCATGTGACAGTGACTCGAGGCTCTATATCATTTGAGATGAAAAGTATTTAAAAAAGACCAGAGGTGTGCAAAAACGCACTTGTTTTGCAATAATAAAATGGTCAATAGCACAGAACAGAGCCGAACATGAGGACTAACCGTTCAATCCTCATGTCCTGTTAAATGTTACGTAAACCGCTGAGCAACGCATTAACACGTTAACGTCGATTTCACTTCTGAGACCATCTCCAGTTTCATTTTAGTGCAAAGATTAAAGATCACGTTTAAAACGTTCCAACGTTCGAATGTTTAAATGGTTTCCGTAAACTCCAGTGCCTTTATCTCGAGCTGCTTTTCTTTAATAATTAAGAACACTGGTTAATATGAAAGCCTCTCTGGGTAACATCACACCCAAATAAATCTAATACCCAAATCACACTGGTATTTCAGCTTATCAGAGGATGTGGTTTGAAGGTTAATAATACAACAATGCAGAAAACAGTAATAAAGTCTGGATCTGATAATGAGACCTGAAGGAATTGATACAGCTCTAAACAATGGACAGTTACATGATTGAATCGTTATATAAATGCAGAAATCCACATGGAGAGATTTCAATTTTAAGTGGATTCCTGAAGTCGGTATATTTGTTTTATAAATGGTGTCTTCTGTATTTACGAAAAATGATGGCGGTAGGAAGATGCAGCACGTCAAAAGACTCAACATTAAAACATTAGGGACTTTAAGCAACAGCTGCGAATGGAACGGCGACGGTATTCTGACGTTGTATTGTGCATGCACGACTTTAAATGCTACTTCGTGACGTTCTACTGTAACCGTCTACTACGGGAGAACAGCTGGCTTGCCGTAGTCCTTACAACGTGACAGATGAGACAAGAAAACGTTATGTTTTATGGTATATGACATTGTAATTGCATCAGTATATGATTGTACCATTAGTATTTTATTTAATCTGTGTGGATATGTTTTAAACTTAAGTTAATTTAAATTTTCGGACACGAAATTTCATTTAGGTGTTCGTCTTCCTCCATGTAATCAAGATTAAAGTACTGTATTGCTTACATGGTAAATCTAGGTTTTCAGACTTATTGGCATCATATAAGAGTAAAAACTCTTCTTAGTAAATAATAATAGATTATTATTTCATGGCAAAAGCAATCATTCTCTTGCTTTTTTAAATGACTTTTTTTAATATTTCAATAATGACTGAATGTTACGTTGCGCCGTCTTGTTTATGGTTGCTTAGCGATTTTTACGTTCTCGGCTCCGGCGGCGTAACAGCTTACTTCCGGTCGCCGTAGCCATTCTAATCGCCGCTGCTGCTTAAAGTCCTCGTTATCTCCCAAACTTAAATGAAATAATAGGACTTTTTTAAGTATGTGCACAAATTTTATTAATATGAATATGAATACTATATTATTGCATAATTATAGATATATCAGCTACTCTAGATAAGTAAATGAATACAATTTTGGACTTTTAAAATTCAAGATGATCAGAGTTAGTAAATGTTAGAAATGGAAGATTTCTTCCATGAGAGAAACATTAAGACATGTGGATACATTGTCACAGGTTTGCTTTTGTTTATGTTTTGCCATGTGCCCGTTTTGGTTTTGTCTCCGCCCCTCTCATTTCATTTGGTCTGTTACTCATTGTGTTCACCTGTTTTGTTTTAGCCTCTAATTAATTTGTCTATTTGTACCCTGATGTAGCTGTGTAGCAGAAATTCTAATGGTTTCCACAACAAATACCATTACAAACCATCAGCTAAGCATTAAAACCATTATTATTACCATTATTGATCCTTAATGGCATCCACTAGGCATAACATGTCACCAATAGAAGGCAACAAATTACCAGTAGAGACCCACAGGGACCATTACAGTTTCCATTAAAACCAATACAATTCCCATTATAACCATTAAAACCATTACAAATTCTATGAGAGTTTCTATTCAGAAGGGATGCAAACCCTTATCATCCGTTATATCAATTAGTTCCCTTGGTTTCTGAGCATAGTTTCTGTGTTCTTTGTTTCTGCTTTTGACATTGCCTGTTGGACTTAAATATATTTATTGGATTCACCCACCCCCCACAGTGTAATGTGCTGTTACACACTTGTGTCCTGCCTCATCAACCCACATGCTACGGATATGGACCAACTCTTACTGTATTTATGTCAGTATCTGATCTTTTCACATCTATCAACTGAGGCTTCTCGGGTGCTTGATCCAAAGTGCAACTGCATGGCTTGCCAAGTTCTCCCACACCACACCCTGTTGCTTTTCCTTCACTGGCTTCCTGTAGCTGCCCGTATCTGATATAAAGCACTGATGCATGCCTACAAAGCCAAAAACAGACCAGCCCACATTTACCTGAAGTCTCTCATCAAACCCTGCGCTGCGCTACATTCCCTTTGAACCTGTAGTACGGCTTGGCTGGACGCTCCATCCCTCAAGAAACAAAAAAGACATGCATCAAGCCTTTTTGATGGAGACTACAAAGCACTTGTGTAAGTCACTCAGGATAAGTGTGTCTGCTAAATGCTGTAAATGAAAATGTGAAATATGAATACATAAAATTGTCTAATGGGTTTACTTTCATGCAAATGACTTCAAAATAGCTCTTGTAACTTTTTAGTCAGTCAGTATTCTGAGAAATTTGGCTGTTAACACTTGAGCTATGGTACTGTCATGTCCGCCTCCTACTACTCTCCATCCCAATCCTATTCCATCACTCACCTGAACGCTAACAGACCTGTTTCCTTTTTATATCCAATCAGCTCAGTGGATTTAAAGAATGCTTTCTGCCAACCTTTTCCTATTGCAATTGTGAGCATTATTTCCTGGTGATCTTCCTGGCTTTCTTTGTGTTTTGATCCAGTTTTCTCTGTTTGCTCAATCATTCGACTTCTGCCTGTTTAGACGATGAAGCTGCCTGTAGATTTTGGATTGTTAATAAAAAAAAAATATATTATAATCTTATTACCATCCATGTTATTAATACTGCACTTTCCCTTTGGTGTAAAACAAATGATTTCGACGCATTTCGTGATAGTTTATATAGTTTGAACAATGCTGAGAACTTTTTTAGGCAAATATTTGCATCTTTGAGTAATGAATTACACTTTTGTTTGACGGAACAGGTTGGTATCATCAGCACTCAAAAAAACACAGGCACATTTTGGTGTTGATTCTGATACCATAGAACTGTGGCTCTGAGCCAAAAGAACCAGTGATGCCAAAGGCTTGGAGGCCTCATCCTTATGTTTCCATGACAACAAAGTGAACAAAAAGTTATTTATTGACATTATAAGAAGACATGAAGTGTGCAGAGGTTTGCTTTTTTTCCTTTAAACAGCCACCATCAAAAGAGAGACTGCAGTGTACTTTCGTTTCACTGGGCTTCCAGAAGGCTAGTATATGAATATGGTGAATACAAATATGAGTATGATTTGCGTCCCCCTGTAGCCGTGAGTGACTTGAAGGCAGCAGGCTGAAACCCAGCAGCCCTCCTGTGCCTTCTAATCCACCTCCCAATAATCACACGTCCACAGGAAGCACCAGGGAAATGAGGAAATTAGGCCAAGATGGCAGAGGTAAAAATAACGGCCTATTTATAGCAGCAGCTACATCGTCATCATTGTCATCATCCATGAAGATCTCCATGCTGTGTGTGTGTGTGTGTCATTGAAGAGAAAGCAGTTGCCATGGCAGGGAATGCGGTGTTGAATGACAAGCCGCTCTTTTTAAAAGTGTGTTCTGACACACACCTGGATGGTGTAGCAGTGTATCACCCCTCTTCTCTCTCTCTCTCTCTCTCTCTCCCTCTTTCTCTATCTCTCTCGCCCTTGTATAAACTCTCTCTCGCTCTCTCTCTCAGTTGTATAACCGAGATAATTGCAAGTCGCTCTGGATAAGGGCGTCTGCCAAAATGCCATAAATGTACAATGTAAGTGCACTCGCTGTCTCTGTTACTACTACATCCTCACTTCTTTCTACCTTCACCTCTCTTTCTCACTCTTTCTCTTTCTCCACTCATCCCAGTACTTCCCTCCTTCGCAATCTTCACTGTCTCTTCCTGTTTCTAATCACTCATTTTCCATTTCCTTCCTTCTCTAGCCATCTTTCTATCCCAATCTGATTATTTCTCATCTATTTAACTACCCCCTCTCCTTTTCTATCATTTCCTGTTTCTTTTCTTTTTATTTCTTATTTATTTTCTGACTACACCCCATACTCAATTTGATCCCTATTTTCTCTGTCTTTACTCATCATCTCTCATCTCCCTTGTATGCCACTATATCCTATTCTTGAGTCTACACTGTAAAAAAGAAATGACCTTGTAAATGTAAACTACTGTATCTTACTGGCAGCTGAGTTGGCGGGTAATTACTTCAATTAATATTTATTGTATTGTTTATTTACACTACATGTTCAATGGGATTCAAGTCAGGAGATTGGCTAGGCCATGCAAGGCCTTCTTGAATAATTTTGGCTGTATGTTTGAGGTAGTTGAAACATCAGTCTTCTCCCTAGATTCACTTTCTTGGCCCATGAGATGAAATCCTCTTCTAATATGTCCCAGTACATCGCTCCATTCGATGCCCCAGTAGCGTTTGCAGAGAAGCAGCCCCATATCATGATGCTCCCACCACCATGCTTCACTGTGGGTATGGTGTTCTTTGGATCAAACGCACAACATTTCTTTCTCCAAAATGATGACATGCTGATTTAGTTCTATTTTTGGTTTGTCTTGACCAGAGTATATTGTTCCAAAAAAGTTCTGATTTGTCCAAATGCTTTTAGATGGACATCTCTGTGCTTCGTTTTTTAGCAGAAAAGTTTTGCATGAGGTGTAGGAATAGTGATGATTGTGGTATACTTCAGTGATTATTGTTCTCTGTGTAACTGTTGTTCCTGCTGCTTTTAGGTCATCCTGCAACTCTTTTCTGGTGACTTCTGTCTTCTCTCTTATCTTCGTTATCATTAGTCAGAGGTCACGGTGTGAAATAGTGTCTGATGAACCTGTCCAGGGAACGGTTGATCGTGGTTCCATGAACTTCCCACCTGCATATTATTGAAACTTTTTTTTTTTGCAAGCTGTGCTTTTTAAATCAAATCAAATATTGAATAAATGAAAAGGGGGGGGTGTTCCTTTACTGTTTTTGTTAAATGCATTTGGTGGCTTATTTTACAGTAAAGTTAATGTCACTGAATATTATTATAATATACCCATAACAGTGTTACTGTAACTATATTGCAATACAGTGTAATGTGCCAGTAATGTAAATATTCCCCGAATATCACATGGCTATATTGAACTGTAAACCACATGTAAATTATTATGCTTGTTTACTATAGAAATGACACAAATTCTTTACAGTATACCCTACTTTCCTTTCACTAAATCCTACAATTGCTTCTCTCCCTCTCTCTATCCTACGTCTCTCTTTCTGCCATCTCTCTCATATTGTTTTTAGTACTTATTTGGCTTCTGCTCTAGACCTCTCTCTGTATCAGTTTCCATATTTCTTTCCCTCTTTGACTACCTTTAATACTTACTTCTCACATCTCCATTTTCTCCTCATCTCTTCCCAGTCCATATCAATACCATTCTATCTCTCATCTCTTTCTCTTGCACCCCACTATCATTTTTTTCCTCTATATTTCTCTCTCGCCCTCTCTTTCAATCCCCCAATTTCTCTTGCTTTCAGTCTATCTCCCTTTTCCTCTCTCATTACATTCCACACTTGCTCCTCTGAATCTTAATCTTCCCTCGCTGGCTCTTGGTTGTTATCTCTAATTCTCTATCTACTTCTCTTTTTTGGCCATTTCTCTCATTTCTGTCCTACTCTCCCTTATTTCTCACCTCCATCTGTATTTTCTGTTCCAGGTCCTTATCTGTAATTCTTAATCTCTCCTGTTTGCTTTAATTCTTCCTCTCTCACAGCTCATTTCCATCTGCATATGGAAGTGAAGGTCAGGTTAAGTTATATTTTTACTCTTGACAGTTTTCTCCTCTATTACTGAGTTCTAACTCATGCTTTGTACAATATGTTGATCCTTACTATACTGTCATGTCATTGTTGTCAACAGTGATTCAATGTCATGTCAACATCAACTCAATGTTGTGTCGTGCTCATGTGAACATCCTGTCACTGTCGTGTCAACGTCATGTCAACATCATGCTAATGTCATGTCATTCTCATGTCAATGTCGTGTCAACATCATGCTAATGTCATGTCATTCTCATGTCAATGTCGTGTCAACATCATGCTAATGTCATGTCATTCTCATGTCAATGTGGTGTCAACATCATGCTAATGTCATGTCATTCTCATGTCAATGTGGTGTCAACATCATGCTAATGTCATGTCATTCTCA
>JANDJT010000041.1:23918748-23928950 GCA_024331685.1 Stegophilus panzeri
TGCATCACGGATTCTCCACTGGAAGGGCATCCATTATGACACTTCATCGTGTTTCCTCACAAGTATTTACACCCTATAGGGCACTGCATCACGGATTCTCCACTGGAAGGGCATCCATTATGACACTTCATCGTGTTTCCTCACAAGTATTTACACCCTATTGGGCACTACATCACGGATTCTCCACTGAAAGGAGACCTTTCAATGACAATTCATTGTTCCTCACTTAGGTACACCCTATAGGACACTGCATCATGGATTCTCCACTGGAAGGGCATCCACTGTGACAATTCATCATGTTTCATCACAAGTAGTTACACCCTATTGGGCACTACATCACGGATTCTCCATTGAAAGGAGACCTTTCAATGACACTTCATTGTTCCTCACTTAGGTACACCCCTTTAGGGCACCACATCACAGATTCTCCACTAGAAGGTGCCCATTATGACATTACATTATGTTTTATTTTCTGTTTTTGTTAGATTGTACAGCACTTTGGTCAGCAGTGGCAGTTTTAAACGTGCTTTAGAAATAAAAGTGACTTGCCTTCCTCACACATGAGTACAACCAGTGCTTAATTTGTAAATCTGCAGGTCCCAGAACAATAAGAGGGTAGTGATCTGGCAGGTCGTGAGGCACGTTCGAGGTCATGGTCCTCGAACTTACAGACATGTAAAAGTGCTTCCAGTATTTCACGTAGCCAATGATTTTCAATGCTGATAGGTAGGCCTATGTAACTGATCACACTGGTACAGCGATGTAATAGCATTATGAACTTAATAGCAGTGAGTGTTCTCAGTACAAAGGGAAACATTTATGGATTGCACATTCTATCAGCTTATGTGCCATCACCTCAGTTAGCTACAAAACACATTTGTCTAAAGCACTTCGAAAACAAAGCTATGTTTCATACAGTATGCGTACTTACAATAAACGTTAACTGCACAACATAATCAAGAACAAATCGTCTTACCTAAGACAAAATATTCCACAAAGCTGTCATGTCAGTGTCCTCCTCCTCTTCCCTGTGTCCCTTACATATCCATGAGTGCACAAATGGCTTGGGATTTAACTTTTAGTAAGCGGTGGACCCACGATGTTCAAAAACATCAGAGATGAGATGGTGGGGATGAGAAGGGATTCATGATGCGAGCTACAATTGAGATTGATTTTGGAGAAACCCCGCTCGCGCTCCACTGGAGATCGGTATGGTATTTACAGTAACCATCAACTGCCTCAGTCCTTCTGGAAGTTTTTGTCTATTTGAGTCCCTGTACTCCCTAAAAGACTGAGTGACTGTATGTGGGCTGTTATCTGTATTTAATTCTGGGCAGTCAATCTCACTTTCAAAGCCATGCACAGGTTGACAATGTTTAGCCTTGTAAGCGCTTTTAAAAACCTTCCACACTAGTGATACTAGCATATCACTGCTAGTCATGGTAACGTTCATCAAATTGCTTCATCAGTGACCTGCTGCTGCTCGCTCTCTTGGACTCTTCCCTTTTTAATATTTTGTTTGTGTTCTTAAAAAATGCTGGTAATGATAACTGCTTTCTTTTCACCATGACATCTACAACGCATGCTACATGACTGTAGGTTTCGCTTCGTGACAATGAATTCAGGTGAACTTTGAACTTTAAATGATTACGTTATGTGAAAGAGGCTATTGATTGGCTATTAGCAATATTTAAGCATTTCTATTGCTGGTTTTTGTTGTTGTTGTTGTTGTTGTTGTTGTTGTTGTTTTGTTTTACTTTTGGTGAATTAAAAACTAAAACTATTTGTTTTGATAATATTGCTGCGAGAGACTTTATATCCAGCTGCAGAGGTGCCAGATCCACATAAAAAAGTTGCGGAACACAAGTGTGCTATATTTTAGAGGTGGAACTGCCGGAACAGGATCCGGCTCAAATTAAGCTCTGAGTACAACCCTGTAGGGCACCATATATTCTCCACTGAAAGCGCACCCATTATGACACTACATCATGTTTCCTCACAAGTAGTTACACCCTATATGGCACTGCATCACGGATTCTCCATTGAAAGGGGAACTTTCAATGACTCTTCATTTTTCCTCACATTGGTACACCCCTTTAGGGCACTGCATTATGTATTTTCCACTTGATGGGTACCCATTATGACACTACATCATGTTTCCTCACACATAAGTACAACCCTATAGGGCACCATTTATTATCCACTGTAAGGGCACCCTTTATGACGTTTCATCATGTTTCCTCATATTTAGGGAAACCCTATAGGGTACTGCATCACATATTCTCCACTTGAAGGGCACCAATTACAGCACTTCATATTTCCTCATATGTAGGTACGCCCTATAAGGCACTGCATCTCATTTTCTCCACTAGAAGGACACCCATTATGACAATACAACATGCTTCCTCACACTTAGGGAAACCTTACAGGGCATTGCCTAATGTATTCTACACCGATTATAAAACTTCATCTTTCCTCACACATAAGTACACCCTATAAGGAACTGCATCATATATTCTAAACTGGAAGGGCAGCCATTATGACACTACATCATGTTTCCTCACAAGTAGTTACACCCTATAGGGCATTGCATCATGTATTCTCCACTGGAAGGGCACCCATTACAGCATTTTATCTTTCCTCACATCGTATCTTCCTTTTTCTTTCATTTCCTTCTTTTCTGTTTTTTACCTTTGCGCACAAAGAGCAGTCATGATGAAAGGACATATCAAGAAGAAACACTGCGATTTCCTCATCCTCTCCATTGAGATTTTTTTCCATCATTGATTTTTTGATTTTTTTTTTTTTTTTTCCACTTCTGGTGGACCAAGCTGAAGGAAGACAGCGCGCGCCGTGCATCCAACTTCAGTCCCAGCCATGTAGGTACACGCTATAAGGCACTGTATCTCATTTTCTTAACTGGAACAGCACCCATTACAGTGCTTCATGTTTCCTTACACATAGGGACATACACTATAGGGCACTGCATCATGTATTCTCCACTGTAAGAGCACCTAGTGGGCACTTTCACTGTCATCAAATCTAGTGACAAAGATTCAACACTGCCTACCTCTACAATACTGCTTTTGTTAACAAGACAGATTAACCAATGTTATTAAACTACAAGAACAAGAGACAGATGCTGACCAATCACAATATGTCAGATTAATCAGGGGCATGGTTTTGGGTAAATGTGGGGGCATTAAAATGAACATGAACCAGACCACCAGTTTTGCAGAGGGTAAAAAAAAAGTTAAAGAAAAATTAGGTGCTATGAGAGCTCAAACGGAACACTGCACAGCAATTAAAATCATGCACAACAGGAAAAATATGGCACAACTACAGCAGAGGCTAAATAAGTACTTAATAACTGCTGAATACAAAACAGGATCAAGGGCACAAGTTAATATTGAAATGGAAAAGTAAAACATGATAGTACATTAGTTTACAATAATAGTAATAATGACAGCGATACAAAGTGAAAATAAAAATCACCAACACTGTTGATTTATTAGTGAGGTGTCACGGCTGTGTTATGAATGACACACATAACGGAGGATTTCAACCATTTGTTTATTATAACACACAAAGACGTTTCATTGACAATCAGTTTTGTAATTGAATCATTTACCCAAAAAAATATGTTGGAGTCATTATATTTGTTTTTCAAATCTGACAGACCGAAACTTATCCCACAAGCAAACTGTTTGTAAGACATAAATAATTAGAAAACATTTGTTCATATTATACAGGACTGTAGGATGAGTTCAGTGTTTATCAGGAATACACAATGTGCATAAGAATACTGTAAATAATGTTTTTTGTCCCCTGTATTTATACAGTGTGTCAGTTTGTTCCAATTTTAAGTAGGTCTCACTTCAGTTTTCCACACACTGTCAGAAAAAAAAAGGTACTGGACAGTATTTTTTGCTCCCTGACGTACAAATAATGTAAACGTGACCTGGAATGTTCTAAAACAAGTTTTAAAGCTACACACAATTTATTTTCCTAGATGAAGATTACAGAGAGTCCATCCTTCTAAATAAGAAATATTTTAAAGGAGCAGTTTGTAATTTTAGAGCCCTCTGCTGCCTGTAATGTGAACATGATTTCAATTAAAACAGAAGCCTTTTGTCTTAACCCCAACCTACCTTACACACTCTAATGAAACTACACAGATGTTGTGAGATACCATTTAGGAAAACGTAGGCAGAGCTGAAGTGATCTGTTTGGGGAAAATATACATGTAATAAAGACGTCCAAAGTGAAGAGACAAGCCACATGCGTTGTATGCTGATATTCTGAGTCACAGATTTTCTTTTTGATGATCTCTAAAATAATATGTTATAGGTCTTACTGGTCTAGAAGCATGTTTAAAATCTGACCAACTGCACCTTTAATAAAGCCACAAGAATCTACATGAACATAAATGGAACTCCTCAAACCCAGAATCTTTACTGCTACTTGGAGAAATGTGTTGTGTGAATTAGGACATGCGAGAATCAAATCTCAATCAATCTCTCTCTCTCGCTCTCGCTCTGTCTTTGAGATTTTGGGTTTTCTGCACAGGATGGAGAAACTGTTTTTATTTTTCATCCAGTGCTCTGAGGTCTGGCTCTCTAGAGAGGGATCTGAAAGCACTGGTTCAATGTTGCATCACCAATTAGGGCTGAGGATTAGATCATCACTGTTTTTCTTACTCACTCAGCCACAGAAGCAGGCAACATTTTCCATGCACAGGCTTAAGGTACAGCAGAGAGGAACATGGGGCATGGGTGTGATCACAGACCCATATGGGTGACAGAATACACGTGTTTGTCAAGCTGTCACATGGGCCTGTGCTCCCTCAGACCTCATCAGACCTCAGACAGGAGAGGAGAGTGAAAAAAGAGAGACAGAAACAGTCCGAGAACAAAGGGAGAGCGAGCTCAAAGGAGAGCAGCAGATATTCTTCTGCACACTGCACACTGGAGAAACTCAGTCCATCTCCCTGTAGAGATAAAACACACAAAGACACAAACACAAGATGAGCAAAGATTACGTCTCTCAGAGCGAGCGCGGCTCGTCGCCTGCACCGTGACGTCAGTGATTAATGTTTGATGAAAATCATTTGTTCTCGGTGTGAAATCATGCCCAATGGTGTACTGGGAGAGAGAAAAGGGTTGTGCGGTGCCTTTCAGAATAATGTCAGTCCTGTTCCTGTGTCATTTTATCTGAGCTGCAACAAACCTGAAACCAAACTGCATACAAGGACATTGATTCAAAACACAGATCTGTGAATATGTACTGCTCTTTTACGTTCTCAGAAAAAAGAGAGTACTAAATCGTGCATTTGTCACTCAGGTGGTACCCTCAAGTGTACATCTTTTCCTTTAGTGTGTATAGTGCATGGAGCGAACCTTTAAAGTAGTGCTCAAAACACTAATTCAAGGTATAAGGGTGGCCCTTGAGGTCCAGTTCTAGTTGCAATCAAAATTATTCAACCCCCATTGCAAATCAGGTTTATTGTCAAAACTGACAGACTTTCAGCTGTTTGCAATGAACAAATCATACAAAAGCAATTGAAATTGTTCAACACAACGAATGTTTCAAGTGGTTTCCCCGAATTCAACTGAAAATGCAACTTATAATGATTTCTCCAGTCTCAAAATTATTCAACCCCTTCATGACAAGCATCTTTAGTCCTTAGTAGAGCACCCTTTTGCTGTTATGACCTGATGTAAACAAGATGCATAGCTTCTGACAGTGTTCCTGAGGAATCTTATCCCATTCCTCATGAGCAACGGCCTCCAGTTCAGTAATGTTCTTGGGTTTGCGTGCTGCAACCGCCTTCTTCAAATCCCACCAGAGATTTTCTATGGGGTTCAAGTCAGGTGACTCTGATGGCCCTGTAGAATCTTCCAGGACTACTTCTGTAACCAAGCCTTGGTGGAATTTGAGGTATGCTTGGGATCATTCTGCTGTTGGAAGGTCCAATGACGCCCAAGCTTCAGCTTCCTCACAGATGGCATGATGTTTTCTTCTAGGATTTCCTGATACTTCAATGAATCCATCTTGCCTTCCACATGCTGTAGGTTTCCAGTGCCAGAGGACGCAAAGCAGCTGCAGAGCATCACTGAGCCACCACCATGTTTCACTGTGGACAGAGTGTTCTTTCTTCATTCTTCTTCCTCCAGACATACTGCTGATCCATTGTGCCTAAAAGTTCCGGTTTTGTTTCATCGCTCCACAGAACAGAATCCCAAAACTTCTGTGGCTTATTTATATGATTTAGAGCCGCCTTTTCTTGTGCTTTTGTGTCAGAAGTGGTGTACGTCTTGGAGTTCTGGCATGGAAACCTTCTGTGTTTAGTATGCGCCTTACTGTGCTCACTGAAACCTCAGTGCCTTGCTGCAGGTCTTTTGCAGTCACTCGAGGGTTTTTCACAACCTGCCTTCTCAGAAATCTGGTTGCAGCTGTTGACAGCTTCCTTTTTCTGCCCCGTCCAGGTAGTGTACACTTAACATACCCCTGACCAGTTCAGGTATTTCATGTGTTCCAGCTCAAGCACACCTGGTGCAACTAATGAAGCCCTTGATTAGTTGCATCAGGTGTGCTTGAGACAACACCTGTTTTGTGCTGTTTTGAGAGATTCTGTTAAGGGGGTTGAATAATTTTGAAACTGGAGAAATCATTATAAGTTGCATTTTCAGTTGAATTCGGAGAAACCACTTGAAGCATTCATTGTGTTGAACTATTTCAATTGCTTTTGTTTGATTTGTTCATTGCAAACAACTGAAAGACTGTAAATATTGACAATAAACCTGATTTGCAATGGGGGTTGAATAATTTTGATTGCAACTGTATTTACCCTAAATTATTTACAAGGTACTACAATCATATTACCATGTACAAGATACACACTAGAAGTTACAAAAGCTGTGTCTGCTTCAGGATACCACCCCAGTGGAACCCTGAGGAAAGGTACACTGAGAATGTACCTAATATTCTCATGTTGAAAGGTACTGTACATCGCTGTTCTCTAAGGTTATACAACCCAATCCACATGTTCAACACACAACAAACTCTGTTGTACAGTAGAATTTTTTTGATAAACCTTGTAGCAATATAAGCATGTAGAGTTCAGAGTTTTTTTGTTTACTCCCGTTCATAGTCAGGGGCTTCACAGAGACAGACTTTCTCCTCTGAGCTGATATTTTATTAGAGCTGACAGAATATGAGAAGAATTTCAGCAAATATGACAAAAACTGTTCTTTAAAAAAATAAATAATTCTCTGTTCATATGTACTATATCTGATGTACAGCTGGGCTAATAAATTTACATACCCCTGTAAATTAAAAAAAAAAAAAGAGAGAGAGAGAGAGAGAGAGAGATCATTAAAACAACTGAGGGAGTCGTACGCAACTATTAAAGGGTCAGAAGGTCAAAACACTCACTGATGCTCTAGAAGGCCACACAATATGTTAAGAGCCTTTTGAACAGGCTGATTGGTGTAAACTTATTTTGTTTTCTGGGAAACATGTAAATATCTTATGTAGCTTCTGAAGGGTAGCACTAAATGAAAAAAATAAGATCTTTAAACAAAATAATAACAATTGACACCAATCATCCTGTTCAAAAGTTTACACCCCCCAGTTCTTAATGTATTGTGTTGCCTTCTTGAGCATCAGTGAATGTTTGCAGCTTTTGTAATAGTCGTGTACGAGTCCCTCAGCTGTCCTGAGTGTGAAAAGATGGATCTGAACATCATATAGTCACTGTTGGAAAGGGCTCAAATATGCAGAAGATGCTGGAAAAACAAAGAATGTGCAGGACCTAGAGGATTTGTCTGAAGAACAGTGGGCAGTTTAACTGCTCAGGACAAACAAGGGACTCATGAAGAACTATCACAAAACATAAAAACAGTCGTGGATCATCCAGGTAACGACACACTATTAATAATCAAGCGTATGTAAACTTTTGAACTGGTTCATTTGTGTAAACTCAGTTATTATTGTGTCTTGTGGACTTTATGTAAACATTTGTTATGTGAAATAGCTTATTCAGGGCAGTACAAAATGCAATTTTAATGATCTCTCTTATTATTATATATTTATATTTTAATTATTAACATTTTGCAGATTCTGCAAGGGGTGTGTAAAGTTATGAGCACAACTGTATCTATTACATTCATATTATTCACTTCAAGTCACTTTAGATAAAAGTGTCTGCTGAACGAAGAAATGTAAATGTATTATTTGTGGATGGTGCTGAAAACCATTGAAAACCATTGATTCGCCTTACAGGTAAACACCCTTGCTGGAACAAGAGTACAGTTCTAACCTCATCCACTGAAAGAGCAGAGTCAGTCCCTTCGGCTCTCCTGGATTTGTCGAGTCAGTCCCGAGGCAGTCATTAATTATTCATGTAATTACACAAACACTAGCTCTAGATGATAGGACACGCTTCTATTGTTTTAAGAAAACTTGAGCTCATGGATTAGTTTCACAGATGAAATAAAGCAGTTCACTGCACTGGAGGGGAAAGCATCAAAGAAAGCTGGAGTCACGTCAGCTCCCGAGTTCATTGACTCAGCTAGTGGTGAAGCTTGTCAGAGTACTGACTTTGCAGTGACCTGTTTTAGTTTTAAACTGCAAGTCCAAAAGTAGAGAAGAAAAAAAATCAAAGATAAGGGTGGTGTGATGAAGTGGACCATACCACCTCAAAGCTGACTATTTTCCTATGAGGTTAAAGCCTGCACTGTTTTATTCTTCTTATACCACAGCAATT
The DNA here is from genome assembly GCA_024331685.1 of Stegophilus panzeri. Lineage (NCBI taxonomy): Eukaryota > Metazoa > Chordata > Actinopteri > Siluriformes > Trichomycteridae > Stegophilus > Stegophilus panzeri. The sequence continues at coordinate 23,927,519 of JANDJT010000041.1, forward strand.
TAGCAATGCTAATCATTTATTTTTATATATTTATTACAGAACACACACTTTTTATCTGCTTACAGTTACATTTAACCCTGTGCAAAATCCGCAAAAGAAGTTTGTTCCTGTTTTCACTTAAAGCAGCTATAAACAGTAGTTCCCTCACCAGACGAAACCTCTTGTTTTCGCTTTCTGGTAATTTATAAGAGAAATAAAGCAGCTTTTCATGTTACCAAGGAACCCGAAAACCCTTCATCTAGAAGATATTGGTGGAGTCCTTCAATAAATGTTAAATAACTGTTTCTCTTCAGAAAACGTCACCTTGTCAATGATTACACACATTTTTAAAAAACTGTTTACCTTGAGTATCTAGCATATAAGTCTCTGTGTATGTTGTTCCTATAGAAAGGATAATGTATTTGAATACGTGCATCAAGGCTACAGTAACTCAAACAACCTCTCTTTATGACCATGGTGAGCTGAAAAGCATCTCAGAAACCTCAACACCACCACATCCAGTTCATTTCCTGTCTGAAAAGAAGAGGAATCTGAGGCTACAGTGGGCACAGGCTCACCCAAACTTCTCACTGGCAGTGGAAAAACATCACCTGGTCTGCTGAATATCGATATTTGCTGCGACATACAGAGGGTTTGGTATGAACAGCATGAATCCATGGTCCCAACCTGTCTTGTGTCCTCAGTGCAGGCTGGTGGTGGAGGTGGTGTAATGGTGTGGGGAATGTGTTCTTGCCAATGTTTTTCCAATCTTCCCAGGAGATCAGCAGTTATACTCACACTCAAACCATCACTTCTGGCTCCAACTTTCATATCTCAGTCAAAGTCTCTGAGATCATATTTCATCCCTCATTCTGATGTTTGATATGAACATTAACGGAAGCTCTTGACCTGTATCTGTATGGTGTTCCTAGTGAAGTGGCCAGTGAGTGTATATATTGTGTGTTTGATATTGAAATAGCGCATATTCACTTGGGGGAAAACAAGGACACACAGTTGATGTGAAGGAGAATCTTTACAGGGCATCTTGATGTTTATTTTTGGCCTGTGCTAATCTTCATAACCTGGCTGAAAACACAGGGTGGCTGAAGTGAATTATTTGTACACATATGATTAATTAAAGCCTGTCCTTATTCCTGTTAAACAGCAACACTGTAATTGAAGACAAAAATCTTTCACTGAAGTTGTAAGATTGTAAAATAATTCTGTTTACAAATGATCCATATCTTTCTGTAATGATATTATCCTAGCTTGGTCGGGTTTAGTTAATTAGTGGAATAAATAAGAAATATATTGTCACTACATGATGCAGAAATATTAGTTCATGCTTTCCTCACCTCTACACTAGATTATTGTAGTGCCTTACTGTCTGGATGTTCCAGTAGGAGCATAAACAAACTCCAGTTAGTCCAGAATGCAGCTGCTAGAGTCCTAA
>JANDJT010000041.1:23947534-23960056 GCA_024331685.1 Stegophilus panzeri
AGAACCAACATGTAAGTGTCCAAAACCCTCTAAAACTATCAAAGAAGACCTGAAAGAACCGACCTGACCTGCTAGAACCATCCTGTAAGTGTCCAAAACCCTCTACCATCAAATAAGACCAGCTAGAACCGACCTGACTTGCTAGAACCATCCTGTAAGTGTCCAAAAACCTCTACCATCAAATAAATCCAGTTAGAACCACCCTGAACTGCTTGAACTGACCTGACCTGCTAGAGTCATCCTGTAAGTTTCCAAAACCCTCTACCATCAAATGAGACCAGCTAGAACCGACCTGACCTGCTAGAACCAACATGTAAGTGTCCAAAACCCTCTAAAACTATCAAAGAAGACCTGAAAGAACCGACCTGACCTGCTAGAATCATCCTGTAAGTGTCCAAAACCCTCTACCATCAAATAAATCCAGTTAGAACCACCCTGAACTGCTTGAACTGACCTGACCTGCTAGAGTCAACCTGTAAGTGTCCAAAACCATCAAATAAGACCAGCTAGAACCATCCTGTGTGTCAAAAACCCTCTAAAATCAAACCTGCTCAGCTAGAACTATCTTGGAAGTGTCCAAACCATCAAACCTGACCATCTAGAACATCTAGTTCAGGAGTCTTCAATCTTATCCACAAAGGACCAGTGTGGCTGTAGGATTTCATTCCAACCTGGCAAGAGTCATTTGTTTAATCAGTTCATCTTGGTCTTCAGTCAGCTATCATGTGTGCCAACCTATTTGGCTGGTATGAAAGCCTGCAGCCACATCTGCCCTTTTGCAGATATGATTGAAGACTCCTGAACTAGAACCATCCTGTAATTGTCCAAAATCCTCTACCATCAAATAAGACCAGCTATAACTAACCTGACCTCCTAGCATCTGCCTGACCAGCTAGAACTATCTTGTAAGTATCCAGATCCTCTCTAAACCTGACCAGCTATAACCAACCTGGGGGTATCAAAAAAAACACCTCCAAAACCATTAAACTAGAACCTTCTGACCAGCATCCAAAACCATGAACTTTGACCGTTTTTTTCCACTACAGGGAAAGTTGTTCGGAACGACGGTTGGCGATGAAGCAACATGGACACTGGGTGAGATTTTTCCTTCCAGTGAAGAAACCACTAAAGTCTAATAACTGCACCTGAAACTCCAATCCAGTTCTCACTCGAGCCTTTTTAATGCTTCACAGAGGACAAAAAGATGATCAGGATAGTTCTGATGAAGACGAACCGCGAGGCGGGAAACTGCTGGACGTCGCTGTTGGAGGAGCAGTACGCTGCTGACCCGTGGCTACAGGACCAGATGCAGAGGAAACTCACCTTAGAGAGGTTCCAGAGAGAGGTACAGTCACCCAAATCTTCATTCATTTACTCCACCGTTTCCCAGCCCTGATCCCGAGGGAGCCATTACAGAATTCTGGGGAAATAATCCTTTACATGATAGTATGAAGAGCACTTGACAACAGATGAAAGAGAAATGCAGATCAGAAAGGCAAAAAAAAAAAAAGTGTTATTTAACAAAGAAAATCGTATAAAATTGTATAAACATTGGTATCAGTAAAATAACAAGCTGTCTTATTAAGAGACTTTATAGCTGTTATAATGTAATTGATGACAGGAACTAGCTTGATAAAGTATTACAGTAAATAAAAATGTGTACTTGTTGCCAAATGCTGTGGTATAAGAGTGATTATTTTACTGTTATACCACAGTAGAGGTCGACCGATCAATCGGCTCCAATAACAGATTATTGGAACGATCTGTTATCGGCGAAGACTCACACTGATGGTGTTTAGCGGTTGCGTCCAGGAGCAGCTGAGATGGGTCCGCTGTCATTATACAGTACGAGAGCGGACTCCAGAGACTAAATATAAACTAATCACTGACTCATTTTGTTATTTGACTCATTTGAGGTCTCTATTTATTTGGAGTGTTACTTTTTGGTTGCTTGGATGTATAGCTTTTATTTAATGTAGTACTGTTTATTTTTGTAATAAAGCTCAGGAATATTTTACTTTGTTTTCATTATCAATTTTGAAAACTCTTGGTTATTAATCAAGTAACACCCGACTTAGTGGATTATATTGATAACGATAACTATCAGTTGACCTCTACACCACAGTGTTGTTGAAAGCTCGATTCTGATTGGTTAGGTGTTTAGTTTTCTATACCTGCAGCTCTGAAAGCAGTGCCAGTAGCTATTGTTTCTATAGTAACATGCATTTTAGATGATCCAAATAACCTCTGGTAACAATGAACAGATATTAAAAATGTAATTTTAAAGAAAAAAAAATCTAATATGCTCTAAAAATACTCACATGCATGGTTGCAGTGATTGAAGAAACAGCTCTACTCTGATGCACAGCACTCATGATTAAAAGACATGTTAAATAGCTGATCAGGTGAATGACGTGCCTCTTAAAGAGGCTCTGATTTAAGACCCTTGATAACACTGGATTTCACTCTGCTTTCACACAGAATCCTGGGTTTGATTTCAGCGGTGCAGAAATCTCTGGAAACTTCCACGGTGGTGGACCGGATTTCAGCAGTTTACAGAAGTAACTTGCTAATTCATAAGAAGAGAATAAGGACTGACTGTAGGAGGTTGTTTTTGCTTGATGGGACATTGCACTGGAGATGTCACACATGCATCAGAGAGTCATCTGGATATTTCCAAATACATGAAATGAATAAGTGTTCCAGTGTTAAAGCCATAACTTAACTTCTCAAGCAAAGCCTTTGTGCCTGTTTTGCAGATGCCAGTTTCATTTTTTAATCCTTTAAGACACTGTCAGTGAATAATTTGGAAATTTGGTGTATTTGTTAATCATAAGACACTACAATGTCTGTACACTGAAGTTATAATAAGTGATCTAGTCAGATGCAAAATAAACTTACTGAATAAACAGACAAGTGATAAGGTCAGCGTTTCAATAAGTGTTTTATTGAAAGGTAAACTTTCAGGGTTCAAATCACACATTTACTCAAATCAACTCAATTGTCTTTGTACGTACAAGAAAATCGTAGCTTTTATTTGCAGAACTGAAATTAATGACATTGTCCTAATTAATTTAAGCAAATTAGACCCTGTGTAAAGGCTTCATTTTAAACCCTGACCTACAAAACAGTTTAAAGGTCAGTCATGTTAACGGTGAGTGACATGTCACCTTAGAGAACCGCTCCTGAACAAAACAGAGGAGCGGTTAACAAAAGAAAAGGAACTTTATATAATCACCTTGGGCAAGGAGTGTGCTAGAGGACAGTAACAACCTAGGGTGGGAGTGAAGGGCTTTGGGCCGATTTCTTGGTTCCTCTGATGTTCGCATTAATCACAAAACCCTTCTCCCTCCTCTTCCACACGGTGGACTGAGGACCTAGGCGGTTCAATACTTTCAACTGCTTTAAACAACCGGCGCCAAATCAGGCACAGATTCAAACGAGCGTGCTGCGTACACGCTCGAGCCGGTCAAACCGCGGAGGTGTGACTCTCTCTGGCTGACGGCTAAACACTCGACTACTTCCGAAGTCAAACCAAATATTTGCATGCTGATAAAAAAAAAAAAAAAAAAAAAAAAAGAAAGAAAAAGAAAAACCTCACTACATTCCATAAGAGATTAAGAAAGGAACAGAACAAAAACAAAAAGTTTAAGAGGCAAATTCTGGGATTGTGGGTAGATGTGTGATCTTGTAGTAGCTGTGCTTCAGCTGTCGTGCCGTTCGTCCCGAAATGATCCAGCGCAGTCTCTGGCTGTTGGGCTTCCAACACTTGGTGGCAGAATATTCAATCAGGCACTTGGAGACAAGCTCTCTTACACACACCAGATCACCATCTTTAATCTAGAGGAGAAAAACCATTTCAAATTAATGCTTTTTACCAGAGGTCAATATTTACCAGAGCAATAGCTGTAACAATGTGTGGCTTGATAAATGGAAATTTAAAGACAAACTGGTGTGTACAACTTTAACAGATTGTGTAAATTTAATAGGATAATAAGCAGATTTGCCTGCAATTCACAATTAGACTAGTCCTATATCAGCAAGTTGTCTGTGCACTTTGTGCTGTGAAGCTCCTCACTCAAAAACTGAGATTTACATTGAGAAAACAGAAGCATGTTGATTTCACATGTCATGATACAAGAATTTAAAAAAAAAAACACCCCACTGCACGTTAAAACTGTAGAACAAGTTTACACTGACTAACGCCTTACCTTTATTTACAATCCCAACTTCAGGTTTCCAGCATTCCTAAACACTATCGACTGTTGCTACAGCAAATTGACGTAACCAGCTTCTGAGATTTCCCCCAGTCGTAACAGTGCAACGTGTTCGACACATTACACATGTTTGACCACACCCCCTCAAAGCACCAGGCGATATTCTCAATCTGTGATAGTTTTACATTTTACACACGATCTCACATGCCTATGTGGAAGCCAGGAGCTTTACAACCCTAGTAATATTCCTGCTGTGTTGTGCGCATCATGAGCTTTTGCTTTTCGTACACAAACGACCTGAAGAACCATGTGCAGCCCATGAGACTTACGGTCAATTGGTGCAGAAGATCCTTCACTGCGTCTCTCAGAGCTTCCACTGACACGGACTCGTGCTGCTCCTCTACCTCAAGCGCCAGCAGAGCGAGCGCAACCAACGAAGGCTGATGCAAAACAAAACATTCAGTAAAGGTAACCCAAAAAAAAAAAAAAAAAAAAAAAAAAAAAGCAGACGATACAAACACTAATGAAGTTATTAACAAAACAGCATTACAAAAGATTGCACTTGATTCACATCTGAATGCAATTTGATACATGAACTAGAGCTGTGTAAAAAATGTTTAAAGATTCTCCGATTTTAATTGCACTTCAATGTAACAATAAGATCGATTTGGGAAATCCCTGAATAAATTCTTAATGCCTGTGCTTTACATGAGGATGCAAATTATCTGTAGTTTGCCTCTTGTCCTGAAGATGTCACCATCTTTTGTGTTTTTGAATTTTGAACACCATTTTATTTCTTAAAATGTTTCAGTTGTAGTCAGTTACACAATGGTTTTTCTACAGTAACATGCATTGTGCAGTGCTTGTGTGAGTTGTCCACACGTGTGACTTCTTGTCACAATGTTTCTCAAAGTAAAAGTAATAACACGTAAATCCTGTTAAAATAAATGCATTTCAGTAATCTAGCCAAGTAGGAGGGTTTCAGTTACCAGCACGTCTATTAAAACATGGACTCGAGTCTGCAAAACTAAAATTTTACATGAAATATTGATAACTAATCGATATTGAATCAAAATGAAACCATACAAGAATTGAATCACCAAACTGGTCCCAATACCCAACCCTACCATGAACAACTTATTCTGAATCATTTGGATGAAACTGTCTATTCCCACTTTTTCACTGAGCAAAAATCAACATCTACAACATGACCTCAAGATGTTGTAAAGCTGCAAGTGAATTTTAAATGACAGTCCAAAAGCCCACTTATAGTCAGAAGGAACATGTTTGTCCTAAACATGTCTAATGTGTTTAATATTAATTCCCCAGTTACTAAATAAACAGCAACTAAATGCAGTCAGAATTCATCAACTCATTACACAGAGCATGTTTATAAAGACTTAGGTGACCCAAATGTGGTGTACAAATTGCTGGAACAAACTTAACTTTGAGAAGACACACTGCACCCTAATAGTAGTCATTTTGCTCAAGATGATAAAGGCAAGATTGGTCCCCAAACACCCCCCTGAAGGAGTGATAAGCCCTATAATGAAAGCTGTTTTATACTAGACTCACCCTTAGCTTTGTGAAGGTGAAGGAGCAGTGACAGGCCTTCAGCTGAGCCTCGAGCCTCTCAATGTTCAGAATCTTTTTACTGGGAAACCACAAAGGCATCAATATGTTAATCATCTGGCACTCAAAGTGCAGAAATCCTTAACCTCAGCACTCAAGTCAACAGGTAATAGTTACAGGAAGTATTGCTCACCTGTCAGCATCTACTTTCTCCTGGATGTGGCTGTGAAACAGTCGGAGGAAATGCAGTGCCGTAGGAGCTTTAACCTTCCAGTAGAGCTTTTCCAGGACGATCTTCTCCATCCTCATCATGTCTGAAACAGTGAAGCGGTTCTGGCTGATTCGGATCAGATCGCTAGCCAGAGGAACGTTCTTCTCCTCCTCGGAGGTCTTCACGGCGATGTAGAAGCAGCAAAGGCCGACACAGGACAGATGTTTGGGCTGGATCTGTGAGCAACAGATATGAAAGACACTTGAGATGGGCTTTACACTAGGTACATTTACATGTGCCCAAAATCTGTTAGTAAATCAGACTGAAAAGCCTTCATGTAAACATCTCGATCGAGCTTGATTAGAATGAAATTTCGGCCAGATGGAAAGGGGTGGCGTAGAGCTGAAATAATCCATTCTTGCATTGTTTAGGGTACATGTAAACACTACTTTTGGAAAATGAAATCAGATTTAATTAATTCGGATTGACAAACTGGAGCTTTTGAACACGCCTACTGAGAATCAGCATTTTAACAGGTCAAAAACTGCTCATAAATAAGAAGGTTTAGCCAAAAATAATCCCCTTTTTGTTCAAGCTTTAATCAGGAGGTCTCTCAAACAGTTAAATGTAAGCTCTGTGCTCATGGTCACCATTAATTGAATTAAAATAAGAAATACTGTTGGTTAATTGATAAGCATAGTAGATTTATTCTTAAATATCTTAAACAACAAAGAGTCCTAATTAAACCTAGACTAACATGATCCATATTATGAAAGATGCTAATAGACTACTAAGCTTAATGGCAAATTTCAACCCATAGTAAACAGTTTCTCATTGTATTTATATTTTATGAATTTATTATAATACTATCAAATTAGATTTTTAACTAAGCACATTTTCTGTCTTTACATTTTATTAGTTTTGTTCATTTCAGTTTTAGATGGGTTTCCCCCCCCCCCCCCAGTACAGTGTTGCCATGTCTGCTGATAGTATTTTTTGGGGGATTAAATCAAACATGAAAACTGCAGTTCACTTTTCCAGTGATATCTGGCAACCAGGAGTTTAAATGAAGTGAATGTGCTGTGTATTAGAGTTGGTGAAGCATGAAGGAGAGCAGCAGTGTACTGTGTGTTTACAGACTGAACAGTTGCTAGTCTTGATTACGATTGGTGAGGAATTATTTAATAAGGAAGCTTGAATTAAACCCACCTCGTAGTGTTCGCATTATTATTATTATTATTATTATTATTATTATTATTAATGTTCTGGCACCCGACACCGCCATTTCTACATGAGCAGGTCACAGTCGCAGGTTCAGGTTATTTTGCAGGATCAATAAAAGATGGCGGTTAGTGAGATCGGGAAGTTGAGAGAAGCAGATGTACAGTGTTACTCTTATCATAATGGCTTCTCTGCAGTATTTCCACACTTGTTCAGTTGACTGAGGTGACAAAAAGCAGTGTGAAAGTAACTGTTGCGTGGTGTACATGCATTTTGGACTTCCTGTAGTTTTTAATTCCAATTGTATTATACAACTCCGAACAGGTCACTCACTAGTGTGAGTATCCCCCCCCCCCCCCATTGAGCGTTGAGTCATGTTTGTTTTTGTAATTCTCAACACATTCAAAACAGTGGGAACATCTCAGCTGATCATTCATACCTTCATCAAAGACAGAAAGCGGTCCAGGAGGCTCACAGCGAGGGAGAACGTCTCTGCGCTGAACCCGAAGAAGCGAGTCAGAGAGAGCAGATCTTTCACCTCGAAGTCCCTCATCTTCACGGTCATCCTCATGCCGTTGTCATGGGCCGACTCCAGGACACGCAAGCCACACAGCTTAGGCTGACACCGGAACTCCTGCTCTAGAAGAGCTTTCAGCTGGAGCGCGAAGGGCAGAGCTTCTGCACCACTCACTGTGTCAAGCATCTAAAAACAAGAAACAATTCGGTTCAGTAAAAATTTAATATAAAACATTTGATTTTCCAGCACAGCTGTGGTCTAGAACCAAACAGAAGAGGTGGAAAAGTATTCCCGTCATAGATGCATCAAAACCAACAAACAGTCAGTCATGCCTTATGCACAGGTCTTCCCTACTGAAATTATTTAATAAAAACCCCCCCTCACAGAATTTGTAATGGTTTTAATGGAAACTAATGGTCCCTGTGGGTCTCTACTGGTCATTTGTTGCCTTCTATTGGTGGCATACATCATGTCTAGTGGATACCATTAAAGACCAATAATGGTCATGGTTAACTGATAGTTTGTAATGGTATTTGAAGTTGAAACCATTAGAATGAGATTGTCCATTGTTATTTCTCCCAAGCAAGGTTTTGCAATTGGAAAAAGTCAACTTGACAAAAGTATGAGATCATTCCACCCCCCAAGTTGTGAAATATTTTTGAAGCCATCTTTAGTTACAGACCACAAATTTTGTTCCTTGAGGAACTTCATCACTGGTAAAGTTCTTACATTTGTATTTTAGGACACCCTGAATTTTACAGATCTACTATCCAGTTAAGGAATAAAAACTCTGGGACATACTATTACAGGAAAACAACCAAACACAGATGAAGCACAGTTTGTTCATCCTCAAGTCGATTACGTTCCTATAACAGCACATCCCAAAGTGTTTTAATACCCCAATACATGCAGTTAGTCAATGGCAACAATTTAAAACTTATCCATTTATAGTTACATTTAAGAAGGTGCATAAAGAAGATCAGGTTCTCATGACCTGCTGATAGTGAGGTGTCATTCACTTTTAATGAATCTTTAATATGACTCAAACAACGAGTCGTCTCATAATGATTCGATCATTCTTGACCATGCATGCGCTGCAACATCCCCACAGGTTCTGCACAGGAAACAGAAGTGATTAGTTCATTGAGTCTTCATGTTCGAGTCACTCGTTCTTTCGGTGACCGCCGCATATGTAACACCAAGCGGTACCAGGAACGGGATGCACGAACGACTGGAGAGGTGAACTAGCCATTTGTGTTTCCAGGGAACTTGCCTGACAAATAATTGTTTTCTCATAATTCGGCCTTGGCTGCATTAGCCTGTACTTTGATAGTTTATTGGGTATTAGATGTGTTGGGGGAATTTAACATGTAACATTTTGTAATTTTTCCATTTTCCTTAACAAGATTCAAAGATCCAAGTCAGTAAAATGATCCGAACTTCACTACCAGCCGAGTGACTAATCACTAACAGGGGGCGTGTCTAAACAAGGTTTCCGGACCGGACACCGTTTTCCAAACGGGTTTTCTCAGCTACTATATGAAGACTTTCGTTAAGGCCACTGCTTAATCAATTGTTTATCATGTTCTACATACATCTCATATGTACAAGAATTATATAGACATTTTAAAACGACTATTGCACCTTTAAATGTTGTGAAACGATTGCGAACTTAATGTTGAAGTTTACTGAGTGAATACAGACATCGCAGGAGGTCAGACATGTTTGAGCATGTTGGGATTTTAAGTCAATTAGTCGTTTAATCATGGATTACAGCGATGATATAATTAAAGTTCTTACTAAATTAATTAGAGACAAATGTGCGCGTGACTCGTGACAACGTAGAATATGGAGGTCAGTCATCCATATTAGCTGCTGTTAGTCGTTAAGGCTTTTCCCCACCCGTATTATGGCAAGGCCTAAATACTGCGCTGGGATTAGCAGATAGCTTGAGCGTATGCAAATTGCGTGAATAGCTAGCCAGTCATAACGAAAGCGCTGGATGCTTCTAGGCAATCCTAGAACCGGAGGCGGGACTTGTCGAAATACGAGTGGTAAAATCACCGCTTCGAGTGTTATGCCTGGACATGTTCACGACACGATACAACATGACCTTTGTAACATATGGACGCGTATTTATAAGCTAACACACAGAAACCACACTTAAATTGAAACAAAATAGTCAAGTCATTGATGTACACCTTTCACATGTCTTAAATAAGGCTTCTTTTGCTTTACGTGAGAGATAAAAGACGTTGACTCTAGCAAGCTAATGTTTATCAGAACAAGGATTTACAGCTTTATAAAGAAAAACCTCCACACAATTTTTATAGAATACAATCGATAAGCTACAATAAACGTTGAATATGTTTAAATATGTAAAAACAAACAAGCTTAACCAACTTGAACAGACACAACATGGGAAGAGAACTTAAATACAAAATGGCGAACTTACCTTGGGTGTTCTTGTGTATTGGCTAGCTTTAGTTAATAGCGCGAGAAATTCTTAAAATGTGAAAGAACCATAAATAAAAGCTTAGGATAAAGACGTGAAATGCAAATACTTATTAAGTTTATGTTTAAAGCAAGCGTTTCAATTTATTGCCCGTGCACACCCCTGACCCTTGGCGTCAGGCGGCAGAGCAGACCCAGCTTCGGCCTTTTATAGTCTACAGACCACGGGGCCGCGAGCATTTGAACCGATTTCATTGGTTGGTGTTGAGAGGGCGTTCTTTCATGCTGCATCTTCATTGGTGTATCACGTTGTAGACTCACAAGCCACACCCACTCACAGCAACCGCTGCCTTTTTTAGTGCTTAAGTGTCAGTTGAACTGATATCAGATCAGTGTAAACTGATCCCCCGTTACCATGGTGTGTTCTAGAAAATACCAAAGTAATATAATAGGCTACTGCTGAAATACAGCAATATACATGTATAACGCGCATTATTAACCAATTATTCATACATTATTCACCTAATATTCACTTATTTTGAGACTTTTAGTATGACTATGTCCTGTAAATAATGTAACATAATCACAACACTCACGGCACTATTCAGACTATTCACACTGTGTAGGGGGGAGTGGGAGCAGTTGTCACATATTTGTCACCTTTATTTTTTTGGTAAATCTTATGAGCAAAATATACTAAAGCTCCTATTATTTTGCACATTATAGGTACATTTCATCTGTTAAATAAATATAATTTTCATGTCAATATCAGAGGGTATATCAAATTGAAACAAAAGACCAACAGACCCCATGGGTGGTGTCGAATGTAACATCTCGATTTGCTAATATAAATCTATTTCACAAATTATTTTTATCATGCAGTCTTATGTACATTGTTTACCAAGAGCACTTCTTTAGCTAAAACGTTGTGGTAGCAAGGGCGTGGTCGAGCGTGGGCTGGGGATGGACAGGAGGTGGGTTGAACTGGCAGGTAATGCCCCAGCTGACAAAAAAATTTCCCCAGGACATCCCCTAAATGGCCTCTACGGACGTCCCCCGAACATCCATGTGTAGGGTCCCCTTGAACGTCCGTAGGACATTCACAGGACTTCCAGTGGCCATTGGGGACGCTAAGGGGACTTTCGCTGAAATGAACACATTCAGTAGTGTTATGAATTGATATCCTCTGACGTCCTCAGAACGTCCGCCAGCAAACGTTATAAACCGGACCAAATGCAGACCTAAGTGGACGTCCCCTGTTTGCTGGGGCGTGATGATTTTCACCTCTGTGTGTGCATATGTGTTTTGTTTGTTTGAGAGAGGAGGTGATCCAGCGAGAGAGAGAGAGAGAGAGAGAGAGAGAGAGAGAGCGTGCATGAGAGAAAGAAAGAGAGAGATAGAGAGAGAGAGACTGAGCTGATTAAATCGACACAACACACAACACACTTACCTTAAACTTGAACATGAACACAAATTTGAAGAAACAAGCTGTCAGCAGTGTACAGTTTGGTTTAGTTCAAGTTTATTTATTAATTAGAACATATGCACGCTGAAAAGTGCTCACTGGAAAAATAAAGCTTTTTTTTTTTAAAAAAGGAAGCATGAAGCTACATAAAGAGTCGCCTGTATCCCGAGATTAAATATCTTAAATACCTGTACTGGCAACAGTGTTACAACAGAATGCACAATGTCAACCATCTCAAATTCTCATATACTAACTAATCAGATTTGCATTCTCAATTATCAATCATGCTAACTGTCAACTAAATTGTGATTTAAAAAAAAAAAAACTAGTTTATTTTGGTATCATTTACAAACTAAAATGATTATATAAATCAAAATGTCCTCTAGATAAGGAAAATTAATTTCATACCCCAAAATCCTTTGAAGATAAATCCTCCAAATTGTGATTAAATTGCACCACTAAAGCTTGGTGCAGATTGGAGCAATTTATTACGTTACAACTGATCCCGCTCTCCCCTATTCTCTCTTTGATAGTCTGATCTTTAAACATGTACATTTATTTAAATTCAAGCTAAAATGTGTGTATTAGACAGAAACTCTTGCTGTTTTTCCTAATTTAAGTGAACATTTAACTGTTACAAAACTGCAGGCATGCTACTATGTTATCATTATTTATCTTTTTATTCTCTTTATCTATATTAACTTTGTGAAAAAGTGCAAAAATAAAACACACGAAAGTCAACCAAATGTTATACAAATGTTATACACACTGCAAATTGAAGAATACTTACAGTACATACAGTATCTCACAAAAGTGAGTACACCCCTCACATTTTTGTAAATATTTGATTATATCTTTTCATGTG
>JANDJT010000041.1:23962423-23972423 GCA_024331685.1 Stegophilus panzeri
GTGTGTGTGTGTGTGTGTGTGTGTGTGTGTGTGTGTGTGTGTGTGTGTGTATGTGTGTGTGTGTGTGTGTGTGTGTAGAGCTACAGTAATACATGTACAGTGTCAGTCAGGTGAAGTATTAATCATGTAAAAGTTAGTTAAGGCTGGATTTACGTGTGTGCTGTGAGCAGGTACAGTGTATAATAACAGAGGGAGAAGAGGCGTTGCTCCATTACACGTTGTCCTGATAAAAATGTGAAAATACTGATTCCTTCAACTCAGCTTTAGAAGAACTCAACTGTAACAGAAAAAAGAGGAAGTGAATGAGAGAACAGGACGAGGCTACACACTGCAGCAGCAGGCTGGTCGTAGCAGCACTAACATATTGAGTTGAAAGTAATGGGGTGGGGTGGGTTGGGTAATGTCCAGCAGAGGGCGCTACATCAGAAACACGCTAATGAGAAACTCCATATAAATGACAGTATAAACTACTGTAATCCTAAACATATTTATACCACAGCGCTGTTCTATTCACAAATCTAATTGGTCAGAAGGTGTTGATTCTTTAAGCAGTACTGCACAAGCAAGACTGAGGTTGTACTGAATATCAGCACGACTGTGATTCAACTGTAAGCGCAAAGCTGCAGTGTTTTCAGTTTAACAGCATGACCACAAGTGCGATATTGGTTTTATACAACAGTTCTATAAACAAGAAATGAATATCGAGCAACTGACATTTTGGACACAATATGGCCAAATGTTTTGTTTATTTTTGCGCCACTAGCGGAAATAGATCCTGAAGACGCCACACTCACTTTATAGGACATTGGTTAGCTGGTTAGATTTTATAGCTTTCATTGGTGTTTGATTTAACCAATCCTGTTAAAGGTGCTTCCGGTAAAATTGGCATCCCTTCTTCCTTTTCATTTTCATCCGATGAGCTTTCATATAACGTTTAAGGTCAAAAGTTACATATTCGTGAAAAGTATCATGTACCATGTCTGCTGATGATGTCGCTAACACTACTGTAGTAACCGTTTCCAACTAGGAAGTGGAATTTTATGTGGCGAACAATGAAATATACCGGTACGGGTATACATTCTATATATTCTATATATATTCTATAGTAACAGTTCATTCACCGGGACTTGTATGGTGAACGTTCCACTTGCGCTAAGACTAAAAATAAACAGACTTGTTACTTAAGAAAGCATATAATCATGGCTGTGGTGAAGCTTTCTGTAAAGGAGAAGTTTACTTAACATTCATAGAAGGAGTCTCCAGTTTCAGAGCTTTGTAAGAGTCAGTAGGATTTCGGGGCAGAGGATTTTACCTTCAAGAGAGGCTGGGGAGGGAACAGTGTGTACGTGATAACAGGAACTAACATATTTCATAGATGGTCTGCAACATTAACTGTAACTATAAACAATTACAAAAGCATAGTATGTTGTTCAATAATAAGTAGAAAATTGCCAACTTCAGGATAACAGTAGAAAGAAAGAAAGAAAGAAAGAAAGAAAGAAAGAAAGAAAGAATAAATTAGGAATGAAAGACAAGTAAGAAAGAAATAAAAAGAAAAGGATAATGACTAATGTAAGTAAAGAAAGACAAGAAATAAATAAAGAAAGAAAGAAAGAAAGAAAGAAAGAAAGAAAGAAAGAAAGAAAAGAAAAGAAAAAAGATAGAAACAAAGAATATATTAGGAATGAAAGACAAGTTAGAAAGTAATAAAAAAGAAAAGAATAATGAGTAATGTAAGTAAGTAAAGAAAGAAAGAAAGAATAATTAAATTAGGAATGAAAGACAAGTAAGAAAGAAATAAAAAGAAAAGGATGATGAGTAATGTAAGTAAGAAAGAAAGAAAGATAGAAAGAATAAATAAATAAATTAGGAATGAAAGACAAGAAAGAAAGAAAGAAAGAAAGAAAGAAAGAAAGAATAAATAAATTATGAATGAAAAGCAAGCAAGAAAGAAATTTAAAAAATATAGAGAAAAAAGATAGATAGAAAGTAAGAATAGATTAGGAATGAAAGACAAGTAAGAAAGTAATAAAAAATAAAAGGATAATGAGTAGTGTGAGGAAAGAAAGAAAGAAAGAAAGAAAGAAAGAAAGAAAGAAAGAAAGAAAGATTAAGAAATAAATTAGGAATGAAAGACGAGTAAGAAAGAAATAAAATAGATTTCCTGCTCTCTCTCTCTCTCTCTCTCTCTCTCTCTCTCTTTTCTCCCACTGACTCCAAAATCAGAGCTGAACACTACACTAAACTCAGAGGGACTCGGATTATAACCCCAGATTAGAATCCTGTGGCGTGAGATACGCTGTGTCTCTCTCTGTCTAATGAGACCTTCATCCTCATGGTGTTATGCAAATTTTGAATCTGTGAGTCAGAAAATCTGGATGGAAACAAAAAACAAAGGAAGGTGCAAATGCTGGTATATTAATAGTTGCTGGTTGATATATCATATAACACACACACACACACACACACACACACACACACACACACACACATACACACATACACAAAGGAGCAAAGCGTTGTGTTTAAGAACTCACCTTTTCTTGTCTTTGGAGCTCTGCAGTGAGAGAGCCTGCAGTGTTTCAGCCGCCATCTTCCTCCTGTTAAAGGAGTTCATCTCCTCCTCTAGCTCTCTGCGCTTCTCCTCCAAAGTCTTCTTCTCCTCCTGGTGCATACGCTTGACACGCTCGAAACGCTCATGCAGCTGCACGGAGACGCACGAGAACACACTAATAGAACTGTACAGAAATCACAACTGAAACCTGCTGCACTATTCATAAAGTTGCCAGAACGTCGTTTCTGTGTTTACGTGTAACGTCATCCAGCAGATTTAAAATCCCATAACATTATGACGACATCCTTTTGAACCAGATGACACACGAACATACACATGTAAGAGCCTTTAAACTGAAGTTTTGAGTATTTATCGCCCATGACCTCTGACCTCTCGCTCTCTTTCCTTCAGCTCAGCCTCCGTCTCCTTTACTTTGACGACGAACATCTGCCGCATGTCCTCCTCCATGCGCTGCAGCTCTGCGACAAACTCTCTCCTCTTAGCCACGTACGTTTCCTGCAGACTGAGAGAGACGTGGGAGATGTTCTGATGGAAACAATTTCGCTGACTCAAAGGATGCTTTGAAATACACTGGCTTTGACAAACTGATTTTTTTTTTTATTTCTTCAATGTCTTTTGTCTCAAGTAAACCTTGTTTCGAGGAAGTATGGAGGACATGGTAACCCGTGGGCAGTACCTGAATGGCTGCATGTCAGTGTCGGGGTCTTTGAAACCCATCTCCTCCAGTTTACAGCGGCGGTACAGCTCGTAATGACGTGCATGTGTCTGCTCCTGTAGGTCCTCCATGTTCACCCGGATCAGCATCTCCCTCAGCTTTACAAAATCACAGTGGCTCTCATTCTCCACTGCGCTTAAAAACACACACACACACACACACACACACACACACACACACATACACACACACAAACACACTACTTACAGTCTTTAGGGCAAATATGTAGTACCTAGCATTGCCCCCAAATTCACTTTATGGTTATTGAAATTATTCCCACAAGCAGTGGCTCCAGAGTTTATTGTATCTATCTATTACATTAGCGTGTTTTTGGGACGTGGGAGAAAACCAGAGAACCCAGAGGAAACCCACACAGACAGTAATCCCAACTCAGGGTCGAGTCGAACCGGGGACCCTGGAAATGTGCGGCGGCAAAGCTACCTGTCTGAAAATGTTTAATATTTACTACTTTAAGCCATCATGGCCGCCGCTGGACTAGGGGTATAAATCCTTTACCACAGGATAATGTGAAAGGAAAATTGTTTATGAACACCCTAAAAAATCAGGACATCTTGTTTTACATTTGTCAGGGGGAGTAAAACTGACCAGATTATGCTCTAGTGTGTCTCAGATTTTTATTTGTATATTTTTGGAGAAATTCTGTGATATTCCAGTATCTCAGGTTTGTCAACATACTGTATGCCGTGTTTCAAGGCGAGGTCGCAACTTATAATGCCTACAACCGGTAAAAAAAACATCACAAAAAAAGCCCACTCAACTAGAAATTTCAGCTCGTCAACTCAGGGTAGTCTTTTCAACTCAACTACCAGTTCCTTCCCCGTGACATCAAATCAACATGGCCGCTCCTTCTCTACTTTTTAACGAGTTTATAGCAGTACTGGCTTTAGATCAGTTAATATACAGATAAAGTACTTGGTTCAATCTATAACATTATACACCATACTGATCAAAGTTTTGAGAAGACAATTATCAACATTAGTTATCATTAACGTTAGCCGGCTAGCTTGTTGCTAAGCTATTCGCCGTTGTCTGCTGTTGCTCCTGTGCTGCAATTTCAGTCCAAAATGTTACATGAATGTTTGAAGTTCACTATGCTAGAACAGAACCAATAGACACTCGTTGCTGTATCAGTGCTGTAAAAAGCTTGATGTGCTCTGACAGAGCTAACAAAAGACACGCTTTCATGGAAGCATCCTTTTTTTTCCACTTGTGGAAAATCTTTGTTATTACGCCGTGTAAATAACCACTTACAATATACCATGGATGCAGCATGAATCTTAAAGTGTGATGTGATTTATTCTGGGTCAATCTTATGACTTGCTGGAATGTGCAAATAATATGAAGGTGGTGTGTGTATGGAGTATGGCACCTACGCAGTTCTCCCGTGTGGCTTGCCGTATAGGTACTCACCCTGTACCGCTCCCCATGGGTACTGTCTGGCTCTTACCAGTTTGTTTCCCACTTTAACCTCCTCTCCACTTCCCACCACAGCAAAAGGCAGATGAGCCTGAAACAGAAAATCAGACACACAGACTCAACATTGTTACAAACACAATAACTGTTTACAAACAGCCTACATTCTGAGTTTGAGTTCCACTCACGTTCATGGAGGAGTTGATTTCTGCAACAGCTTCATCATCTGTGGGGAACTGGTAAATCTGAACGCCGTTGCTGACAAGCTCGCTCATGATCTTAATCTTGAATTTATGGAGATCGGATTTGGAGATTGTGTCTGCTTTAGCGATAATGGGAATGATGTTCACCTATGGAGGATTAAAAAAAGCCTCTGGAAATAAACTGATCCATTGATCTGACAGATATACTGTACATATACACCAGTCTGCCATAGCATTTAAACCACTGACAGGTGGACATAAATAACATTGATTATCTCATTACAGTGGCACCTGTCAAGGGCTGGGATATATTAGGCAGCATGTGAACAGCCAGTTCTCGAAATTGATGTGTTGGATGTAGGAAAAATGGGCAAGCATAATAATCTGAGCGACTTTGACAAGGTCCAAATTGTGATGGCTAGATGACTGGGTCAGAACATCTCCAAAACAGCAGGTCTTATGGGGTGTTCCCAGTATGCAGTGGTTAGTACCTACCAAAAGTGGTCCAAAGGAAGGAAATCAGTGAACCAGCAACAGGCCTGGTCTGATGAATCATGTTTTCTTTTACATCATGTGGACGCCCAGGTGCGTGTGTGTTACTTACCTGGGGAAGAGATGGGAAGAAGACAAGCTGGCAGAGGAAGTGTCATGCTCTGGGAAATGTGATGCTGGGAAACCTTGGGTCCTGGCATTCATGTGGATGTTAGTTTGACACGTACCACCTACCTAAACATTGTTGCAGACCAAGTACTAATGGCAGTCAGTGGTTTCTTTCAGCAGGATAATGCCCCCTGCCACACTGCAAAAATTGTTCAGGAATGGTTCAAGGAACATGAAAACGAGTTCAAGGTGTTGACTCAGTCTCCAAATTCCACAGATCTCAATCCGATCGAGCGCCTGTGGGATGTTTCCGGACAAACAAGTCCAACCCATGGAAGCCCCACCTCACAAATTACAAGATGTAAAGGATCAGATGCTAACGTCTTGGTGCCAGATATCACAGCACACCTTCAGAGGTCTTGTGGAGTCCATGACTTGATGGGGCCGAGCTGTTCTAGCAGCACAAAGAGGACCTACACGATATTAGGCAGGTGGTTTTAATGTTATGACTGATCAGAGTATGTATACTGTACATTATTTATGTTCATATGAAGCACATAGGGCTTGATAACTTGAAAGGATAACTTGAAAAAATGAAAGGAAATAAATCTTACCTTACTGTCCAGCATCTTCATGGTGACCAGATCAAGGGATTTGAGCGAGTGTCCTGTAGGGGAGATGAAGTACAGGCAGGCGTGGATCCTCGTGTCGTGGTAGTTAAAGAGTGAGCGTTTGATCTTCAGCTCCTCTTGGAGGAAATTCTCAAACTGGGCATCAATGTAGTCTGTGATGGGTTTATAGCTACAGAAAAAAATACATTTACATAACTTCCTTGTAAAAGAATGACATATGTATAATTTTACTAATTATTTCTGAGCTCTAACTGAAAACTGCACATTTGTATACAGTTACAGCTTTTTTCTAATTGATTATGCCTCAAAAGTATAGAAAATGTCTATTAATCCCCTCAGACTTTGCTTTTGTGACCAGAACATTGGTATTTTGAAATGTACCTATTTTCACCACTGAAGATCTAGAAGTGAGAATTGTTTCGAGTTTTACAATTAGATTGTAAATCACTTTCACGAAGCAGTGCCCAAATGTAGTCTCCCATCATGTCCTCCTTATATTGTTCTTGGTAGCAGCGTTCAAAGTCCAGTATATCTGAGTACTCCCCCATGTTCTCCTTGAACTTATCAAGATGAGCATCAAGGATATGGACTTTGATGGACATCCTGCAGCCCATTGTGCTGTAGTTCTTCACCATCTCAACAAGCTCCACATCTTTTTCAGCGTTGTGATTGCCCAGGAAGCCCCGAACCACTACGACAAAGTGAGCTTCCTAGTGAGCTTCTTGGGGAATTCCTTTCACTCCAGGATTTTCTTTATCTGTGGTCTGACAAAGACCCTGGCTTTGACTTTTGCCTCAGATAGCTTAGGAAAGAAGTCTCGAAGGTACTTGCAGGCTGCCGACTCGTTATCTAGAGCTTTGACAAATTGTTTCATAAGGCCCAATTTGATGTTCAGTGGTGGCATCAGCACCTTCCACCAAATCCTTCCACGGGGTTCCACCAAATTTAAAACTGTAGATTTATCTACAATTATCCCCTTAATAATTATATCACTATATAATAACATTTTTGTTCCTGGGTAGCAAGTGCTATTTTCTAATTGATTATGCCTGAGGGCTGTAGAAAATAGCTATCAATCCCCTCAATCTTTGCTTTTGCTTTTGAACACTTGACGTTGTTCCTTCCCACAGCAAACTCAGTCCGTTGTGGCCAGTCCCACCTTTGGTAGTTCACCTTGGTGTCCCTGCTGTCCCAAAGACAAAGACAAAATTGGTAAAACCTCCTTGTAGACCCATCAGGACTGCCACCATTTTGAAGTCACCAATGACCTCCCAGCTGTACTCATCATAATTCCAGGCATCCAGCAATGTCTTGACGCTGTTGTAATCCTCTTTGAGGTCAGAAAAAAACAACATATTTTAAAAGGTACCTGGTTTTTTTCTGATTTTATATGAATGAGAAGACACAAATTGATCAATTTTCTCAATGAAAAGAGGAAAATTTCAAAATACCAATGTCCTGGATACAAAAGAAAAGTTTGACCACCCAAAATTTAAACTCATGCCTATTAAGTGGCAGGTTGTAAGATAATTGGGAAATTTGTGTTAGTTAGATTTCTTAGAGGCTCCCAGAGTGAACAAATGTTTGATGCTTAACTTTTATTCACCCATCAGTGTCCAGAGCACTTAAATGTGTGCATTCCACAAACCTCTCTTCCTTATTGACCTGGTCACCGAACCCCACAGTGTCGACGATCGTCAGCTTGAGGTCCACATTGCTCTCCTTCAGCTCATACGTCCTGGGTTGTAAATACACCCCACTTTGATAGTGACTGGCCTCCTCGTTTTCAAAAATCGTGTTAAACAGAGTGTTCATTAATGTTGATTTTCCAATCCCGGTTTCACCTGAAAAGGAAGAAGCCCGTATGGTATTGGTATCTCAGTGGTTAAGGCATTGGTATACTGTTCAGAAGGTTGTGAAAGGTTGTTCAAACCCCAACACCGACAATCTGCCACTGTTGGGCCCTTGAGCAAGGCCCTTAACCCTCAATTGCTCAGATGTATGAATGAGATAAATGTATGTCGCTCTGGATAAGGGCATCTGCCAAAATACCATAAATGTAAATGTAATATGGTTTTGCTCAAAAGCTGTACCAGTCAATGACTGTGGGGCATCTCTGAGATTTTATCTTGTATGCCTCCATTTTGGTTATGTGCTTATTATTTTTTGGGAGATGGGTAATTTTGTCTGTTTGTGAGGAGAAAATTAAGGTCAAAAGATCAGAATTAAGGGCAGAGGAAAAAAGAGGAGCGTATGTTAGCGTAGCTGAGGGTAATTGAAAGAACTCAGCGAAGGTGTTTTGCATTCTTTAAGTGGACAGAGAGAGATAGGGTGAGAGACAGCCAGCCTCAAATAGATTCCTGTAGATTCATTAGATCATGTGTCAAAGACAAATGAATCAAATGAATCTTATAAGGAATTTCTAGACTTATTTCTGAGTAATCTGAGAATCTGTACTCATACCCCTGATGTGAGTTTGTGAAGTACATTAGAGTTATTGCTCACCCACGCAGAGGATGTTAAAGCAGAAGCCTTGAGACACCGATTTGCTAACCAGCTGATCCGGGAGGCTGTCAAAACCAACATGGCCGCCAAGAGTCAGAGTCCTCTTTTCCTCAGTCTGAGCGGTGAGAGAAAGGAGTCGGACACTTTATGAATATTACATGATGTATGTACAAACAACAAGCAAACAATTCATAAAAACAAAACAACAAACAAACTGTCATGGTAGCACCAGAACTACACTACCCATCAGGCCCAGCATGTCATATGCCTCACTAATCACTCTCATCTGTGTCTCATTATACCTTATATAAGTTCAAGCTTTTCAGCGTTTTGCCGTCAAGCTTTTGTTGTCATGTGCGCATATACTGTATTATACTCTATATACCTCTTGCCTTGTTTCAACAGTTCATGTTTATGTTTCTTGTTTTCACGGTTTCTTTTGTTTTGGTTGTACTTTACACAATAAAGGATCTGCACTTGCATCCGCCTTCGTCTCCATCCCATAGCACAAACAAATAAATACTTGCAAATAAACCAACAAAATAAGCGATAAACCACAAAACAAACAAGAAACATACAAACAAATAAATATATGTAAAAACAAATACTGAAGCACCAAAGAAATTAATACATGCCTATAAACAAACAAATAAAATAATAATCAAACAAACAAATCAATTAATATAAACTAATAAATAAACAGTAAACCACCAAACAAACAGCAAACGAATAAATAAATCTAAAACACGAGTAAATAAATAAACAAATAACAAATTTAAAAAATAAATAAATAAAGCATCAAATAGATGTTTTGTAAATGAAGCGTAAAGTGGCGATACATTGTTTATTTTTGAAAAGCCAGAAACGAGAGTGGGTGTAAACTTTTTTCTTCATGGATGGTGTACAGTCCAGTGATGAAGGAAGCATTTAGATGTGAAACAGGGCTGAATGGAGATGTGAGGCTCATGGCAGAGACGAGACCATCCCCAGCACCAAGCAGCCCGCTGACACATTCAGAGTGCCAGCTTCTGTCCAAACACAAGAAAAGTGTTTCACACAGCAGGCCGTTCCACACACTGGCACACTGCTCTCAAAACACACACACACACAAGGGACATAAAGGCCTCTTTATAGATCCCTCCCTTCGTGAAACACAGTGTCGCTACTCTTGCTTTGTGAAAACGCTCATCAATCAAAGTTCCACTTTTTGCTAAATGTCATGACGGTTATTGAAAAACGCTGCAGGATCTGGCAACCCTGTATCCTATATACATACATGACCAAATACAGCATTATGACGTACAGTGAATAATGTAGAATGTTAAACATCCCCATG
>JANDJT010000041.1:24004736-24018371 GCA_024331685.1 Stegophilus panzeri
ATATACACACATATATATATGATGATTAACCGTTCAATTGCAGACGATGCTCAGTCACTTGATGGGTCATCAATCTCCACATCACACATGCACATACATGTATATACACACACACACACACACAAATATACATACATACATACATATATATATATATATATATATATATATATATATAATTTCACCTGTGTATGATATTGCCTGCTGTTGTATAGTATACTGAATTTTGTCATCATCACTGAATTAGACACACCTTCAAAATCTCGTAGCTGGAAGTCTTAGCAACGTGATGCTCCCAGGACTTGGCTGTTAGCTCTTGCTGCTTTCGGTTTAACCTGATCTGCATGATCAATGTCAACAACAGTAAGCAGTCTGGAGCTGCCAGCGTGACAGATGTGTGAATAAAAATAAATAAATAAATAAATAAATGAACATTCTTCACCTCTTCATATGCATATTTCTCCTGGTGAAGGTCCTCCTGCTCTTTCCGGTCCAGAATGCTCTGCTGCAACAAGGAGACGTGTTTGACTTTGTCTTCGCTCGACCGGGCGATGGTGCTGAGAGCCTCTGCGTCCAGAGTGACGGGTCTCAACCCTTCCAGCTCCAGCTCAGCCGTGACTTCATTCCACACCTCGGCTACCTGCACACATTTTTTTTTTTAAAAAAAGGAAACATGCATCCAAAAATTAAATTGACATAATTTTCCATTTATTCCAAAATCTATTTGATCAACCAGTTCATGTTGCGTTTGGTGTGTGAGATTCGCTTAGAGCTACCTAGCATTGTGTAAACCACACATCTGAATCACACACTCACCTCAAAGGAGGTAATTTGGTTCAGTAACACCATTCGTACATAAACTGGTTCTTAAACCTCCGAGAAATAAAAGAAATTTGAACTATATTATAAGCTGAATCACTTCTAAATTACAACTCCGCCTACAAACTTCAGGCCACGCCCCCTAATTCAAAATACCCTGTGGCTGATTAAGCGGTTTTACTTATATCCTTAATATTGAACTGCTGGCTATTCAGAATAAATTAAACGTAATTTGGACTATTATAGTATTTCAAGAGTGAGTCCTTTGCAGGATCATAACATACGGTTTTTGCTAACCTTAAAGTCCAGGTAACTGCTCACAATGCTCAAGGTGATGGAGTCTTCAGCAGTCAGACCTGGTAGATCCTCAAAGCCTGTAAACACAATCATTTCTCATTAACATCTGTTCTCTCTCTCTCTCTCTCTCTCTCTCTCTCTCTCTCTCTCGCTCGCTCGCTCTCTCTCTCTCTCCAACACACTCACCTAGTCTGCAGAAAAAGGCGTAGATTTTGGCACGCAGGTTTTCAGAGACGTCCATAATGGCAGCGCTTGGTCTGTTTGCTGGTACGGACTCCAGCGGCTCCTGTTCCTGATACATCGTCAGAAGAGGCTTCTTCTCATCTACAGATTAAAGACACAACAACGATTAATCAACACTGAGAGAACTGAACAGACTCATGAGAAAGTAAGGCTATGAAATACGTTTACTTTAAAATATAAAGCATATATAAAGATTAGCCAATAGAACAAATTGGCTGTGCTGATGTGAAAGAAAAATTAAGATCAACATATACACAACTTTTCTAGAATACTTATTTGCATGGGAGAGCGGAAGGCTTACGACTGTCTTCTTTGCAATGGCATATCACCTAGCAGAGGGTGCCTTTAAAAAATGTAACCGAACAAGGTGTATATACCAGCGATTCGGCCATGCTGGTCTCTCTTGACTCCGATCTCCGCCTCTTCCTTCCGCCAGAGCTGCAGGAGCAGGACCGGAGCCGTGAGCTCTTTCTCGCCCCTCCAGGCCTCAACGTGTGTCAGCGTTTTGGGGTTGTCACACAGCTCCAGCAGCGCCGCCAGCACCACACTCTGCATGCTCCTGGGGCTCGACTGACAATAAAGTGAATGACAGAGCCGTGTCTGATGCTTCTGATTGGTCTGGAAATCTGGTCTTATTGTAATTATGTCTTACTTACCTGGATGAAGTCGAGTAAGAGAAATGCTCCCTCCTTCTCCAAAAACAAATCCTCTGTGGTGTAACAACCGACAATGCAAGACCTGGGAAAAACAATCAGAATAGAAAACGATCACATTATCACTATATACAGCATCATCCATCCATCCATCTATTTTCTGTACCGCTTATCCTACACAGGGTCACGGGGGGAGCCTGGAGACTATCCCAGGGATCTTGGGGCACAACCCATCCAACCAATCAGAGGGCACAATCGCGCACACATTCACACACGACAGACAATTTGGGAATGCCAATGTCTTTGGCCTGGGGGAGGAAACAGGTGTACTTGGAGGAAACCCATGCAAGCTCCGCGCACACAGGGCGGAAGCGGGATTCGTAACCCCATCTCCGGATGATGCGAATCTACGCAATTTACGCCAT
This sequence comes from Stegophilus panzeri, assembly GCA_024331685.1. Taxonomy (NCBI): domain Eukaryota; kingdom Metazoa; phylum Chordata; class Actinopteri; order Siluriformes; family Trichomycteridae; genus Stegophilus; species Stegophilus panzeri. The sequence goes on from JANDJT010000041.1 coordinate 24,007,174, forward strand.
CAAGCGTGTCAACTTTATTCTAACACATTAGTTAGGAGGTGTGTAGAGTGTGTATGTGACTCACCACACACAGTCCACAGCGGACAGAACCAGTCTGTTGTGTCCCAGGCCGCTGTACAACTGAGCCGGGTCCATTTTCAGATAACGAACCATCACCTCCACGCCCTCCGCTCCAAACAAATCCTGCTCACAACACACCCACCCACCCACATACAATTCTTAGGGTTGACGTTCAGCTTTAATTCAAATGTGAGTGTGGTGTAATGACGAGCGTCTGACCTTCCTGTGGATGTCTCCTTCACAGAGGCTGGACAGAGTGACCAGTACGTCGGTCTGGATCTCAACTGACACGGCATCCTCTTCCTCCTTCCTCTCCTGGAAGCGCCTCAGCAAGCCTGAGCACCATAAACCATACTACTCAACAGAGAATATCTGTATGATCTACATACACACCTACAGTTCAAGCTGGAATATATTGGTAGTCTAGTCTAAACTGCTAGTCCTGTTTAGCTAGCTAGCTGCACTTGTAACTGAACTATAGCAGATTGCTAGCTAGTCGACATGCAAACTATAAAATATCAAAGCACAAAATGAAATAGGTACAGTAAACCTGTACAGTCTGTCAATTCACATTATACAAATAATAATTTGTAACCTTTATGAATTACGAGCTATAATATAACGCTTCATGCTAACATATTTTGCTAAGCTACTGCTGACTTTCCTCCATTTTGGATCTACACATCCAAAGCTGCTTATGGAATGTGTATGGATGTGACGTGAAGTCACTGAAATCTTGGATGATTTCTACTGAAAAAAATGTTTTTATTTTTATTTCAACTTAAAGGGTGTAACGAAGTGTCCACGGAGTGAGGATCCATTGAGGATCCACAAAATAAGACTTCGCAGTGAGTGTGTATGTGAGTGTGGCTTAAATAGAGTTTGATGATGATCAAGTGTGGTGATAATCAGTTCCGGTACGTGGTTATGGGAAAAATCAATACTCGGGTGACCGGTGCCTTCTGGTCGTGAGCGGGAGGAACCACCGAGGCCTGATTCGTGACAAATGGAAGTTTGCCTGCTAGTTTGTAGAAAAAGTTCCCTGATTTATTAGTAGGCCAAATAATGTCGGTTTGAGCCACCGGTCGCTAATTGATGTACAGTAAGGTGAAATTTTATGATACATATGAGGCATGACCTTTAAAATAAACTCTATATGTTGTAATATTCACCGAGGAGTTGGCTGATGGCTCCCTGGTCACAGAGGTCCTGGTTGATGAGGCTGTTGCTAAGTGAAGCCATGCAGCGGAGCAGCCGCATGCAGTACCGCATCTGAGCCTTCCTCCCACCTCGACCTCCGCTGCCATAGAAACCCTGACCATGGCCAAAGATGGAGTCAGTTCCTGGTACAGAGGAAAACGAGCAAGAGTTACACCAAGCTTAGTTTAGGTATACACTGTCACTGGTCTAACGTATAGCAAATCCGATGTAATAGTTTTGAAATATGTATTTTAATTGCTCCTGGATATATTAAACAACAGGCTTGTGAATGACTGAAATAATGAATCTCTTTGTACTTGTACAACGAATAAAGGTATCCGTAAATCTATTCATAAAAACGTCTTTAACTACACTTCCTTTCATGTCTTAGTTCCATCATCTTAGTACATGAGGAATTTACCCCAAATGTTTTTTTTTTTTTTTTTAATCTAAATGATCCATCTGTTTATTTATTTATCAATTTGTTTGTTGGTTTATGTTTATATTTGTATCCATTATAGCTGGGCATATCATGATAGATTATGTCACAATACACTTCTTGGAGAATTCATACATATCGCAATATGTTTATATCACTTTGTTTTACGTGACAATTACAAACTTGATTCAAATTGAAAATCTTTGTGTGTGTGTGTGTGTAGATAAGAAATAAAAGTGTTACCGAACCTTTTTTTTAATAAAACGCAGCACTACTGTTTCCTGCTTCATGTATCATGGAATTTTTTTCATGTATCATGATATGATATCACCCACTCCTAGTGCCCTTTTGTTTATCGTCTATTATTTGTAACAATTTTGTAATTTTTTTATGTTTGATTTTGGGCTTTCGTCCTACACAACATTATAAAAGACGTTGTCGTTCTCACATTCTCACTTTTAACCTTAAACAACCTCAGCGCTCCAAGAATGTGTTTAATAAGATGATGTAATAGAATGACCCCTAAGATGATGCTACTGAAGGGATCTGGACATGACACGTTGAGAACAGAATTAAAACACAGATCAGGTTGTAATATTGAGTGCCTTGTCAGTATTATCTGCTCTGGCTGTTTTCCCAGTGTGTGTCCGCTACCTTTTTGTGTGCACCAGTCCAGAAGCACGAGCAGGCAAGTGTTGGCCTGACAGGCCATGTACTCATCCAGCATGAGCGGCGCCACTGTGGCCAGAGCGGCCAACGCCTGCAGCTGCAGCTCCTCCTGCTGGACGGACGTCCAACTGTGCCGGGCTTTCCCGCTTCGCCTGCTCTCAGAGTAACCGGGCCGAACTAGCAGCATCAAAGCCAGCATCACACGGCTCTCTTTAAACAACTGAACAAATCATACACATGTTGGAGTACAGAAGTTGATATGCTCCTTTAAACACTTAGTAGTACTGAATCACCTAGTAATAGTATTTTAAACACCTAGTAGTACTGAATCCTCACCTGTACAGCTGCCAGATCTCTGGACAGAACAACAATCAGGTTCAGCAGCAGCTTCTTCATCTCAAAGTCCTCATTAGTGAAGGTCAGCTTGAAGTTTCGGATCAGTGGGCTATGGCTCCTCACTGCATGACAGAAACTCAAACTGCTTATTCTACAAACATCTCATTACTTATGACAATACTGTATATTTCTCCAAAACTTACACTCGGGAACAGTAGCAAAAAGGATGAGCTGCTTAGCAAACCCGGTCTCCTATCAAGACAAGGGAGTATTAATTTAAATGATTTAAAATGAACAGGATAATGACGGAATAAGCAGGCGTGGAAGTCAAATCATCATACTCACGATTAGCGGGGCGCTGGGGTTTTCTGCAATCAAGGTCGTAATTACTAGAAGGTCGTTGCGAAGCTGCCGGTCGTATTGTCGGAAGCCGGTGAGAAGATGATGCAAGAAAGCCTCTTTCAGGACCCTGGTGTTTAAAAACACACTCAGTCAAGAGGTAATTTCAGATTCATCCAATATTCAACAATCCACTTGTTCCGAGACTGAAGTGGGAATGTAGATTGGCACGCACTCAGTTCAATATTCCTCTTAAATTCTAGTCTACTCTAGTTGCACATGTAGAAAACAAACCGTGCTCTACAGGATGTATTTGAGAAAACGGTCTATGGCTGAAATGATTGAATGTCTATGGAAATATATATATATGTCCTATGTTGCCTCTAAGCCAAAACCATTTTATTTAATATATGAAATGTATATACTCTTAGTAGTAGCTCATAGATTAAAGCTAGATAAGCTAAAGTTAGATAAGCTAAAGTTAAGCTAAAGTATACTAGTACATAGATAAGCTAAAGTTAACTAGTATTTGGAATTCCGGTTCATTCTTTGAGCAATCTCCTAAAAGCGTAAGAAAACGAAATACTTACAACATAATATTTAAATTTATTTATGTTTATGCTTATTTATGTTTACAGTTGCTCTTAGAGGCAAAACCGGGAAATTACATCGAAATTGAGCAAATTGTTCATTGTTAAATTGCAATTTTCATATTTTCATACATTGATCAAAAAGGGTAAAAAAAAAAAAAATAAAAATAAAAAACAACAACAAAAAAATGAGGTAATGGAATAAAAAAATACAACTTAAACATACACTACAGATTGTATACTGGTAGTTGTGGATATACAGTATGTTCGTTTTTGGAGTTATGTTTCAACTTTATGTCAAATGTTATTCAAAATCCCAAATTTGGAAATTAATATTTGAGATGTGAGACAATGAGGGCTGAGAAATGAAAAATGCTGTTAAATGCTTGATGCTAATTATAAGCTATTATTTCCAAACAGAATTACAGTAAGTGGCCAGTTTTGTATATTTTGGTATTTCGCTCTCAGAAAGAAAAAAAAAAAAAGAGTACTAACCTGTACCATTCCTTGTTGTACCCTCTTTTTTGTACCTTAAGTGTGTACCTTAAAGGGTACCTCTGGTCCAGTTATCTATCTTCACTGCAAAAACTGACATCTTTAAGTGAAAATATCTTGAATACAATCAGATTTATCTAGTATTTCCTATTATAAGATAACAATAAACCAAATATAAGATATGCTTTGAATTTTCTCATTCTATTGGCAGGTCAAGCTGCTTATTTCTAGAAATAAATGCTTAAAATGAGCAAACCTATCTGCCAATAGGACAAGACTAATTCAAGCTTCAAGCAAAAGAAACTCTGTAAATAAGTTTCATAATCTTCTATTTGTTTATGAGTAATCTTATATATAGGAAATACTAGATACATTTGACTATATTCAAGACATTTTCACTTGCTAAGATGATTCATAATTCCATGTGAAAGATACACATTAAAAGGTACAAAAACTAAGTGCACCACCCTAGTGACAAGGACAGGTATAGCTTAGTACCCTTTGTTTCCAAGAGTTTAACAGAAATGGGGGAATACATTGGGGGAAAAAATATTTTCTAGATACATGTTGCACATATTATTTTGTTTATGTGTGTCAGCCTGGGGGGAAAAACCGTCACATGGAAAAGATTTTCTACTATATATACACAGGTGCATCTCAAAAAATTTGAATATCGTGGAAAAGTTCATTTTGTTTCCGTGTTTTGATTCAAAAAGTGTACACTTTTTGAAAAAACCTGGCACAAGCGAAAAGCGAGAAAGTTACATTTATAGATTTCATGCCGACGCATGCGGCGCAGGAGCATCGCAGCCATTTTGACAGTTTTAACCACAGAGACACGTGACGGATTTTCCAGACCTCCCCACATATCCCATTGGAGGAAGCATTAAGAAGCAAAACTAAACGCACATGACGCAGTCCATGTTGCTGAGCTGCTTGCTGACTTCCTCTCTGGAACCGTTATCCAAAAGGTTCCACAGGATCTCCGTGGAGCGGAACAGCACCTGTCCGGACGGATCCGGCTCGTTCATGTGGAAGCAGATCTTCTGAGCTCCGTCTGCTTTCAGGATCAAACTACAGTTCACTGCTACAAAGGGCAAAAAAACGCTGGATGACCTCTCACACACGCGCATGCACTGTAACTGCATGATAGATACTGTAACTCTGCGGCGCGAATGCAGTTAAATGCGGAACTCACCAGAAGACCTGGAGAGGATCTGCACCGCCTGTAGGGTGTGCAATTTGACTGACAGCTGCTTCTCCAGGATAGCCAGTGACATGAGCAGAGTCTCAGCCAACCCGCTGCGCTCTACCATCTCACGCCTGTACACCAGGCTTGTGGGACACACACCTGACTCACAAAAAGAGAGAATGTCGCTATCTGTTTCTCTTTCTGTTTAGCGCTCCGAATATCTTTATTCGTCGTTAAAGCCAAAGTGGGTGTGGCCTAAACAGATAGGGGTTTTGTTTCTTTTAAATGAAATTCATTACATATATATGTATTTAAAACACAGTATCTGTTCATTCCAATTAATGTATTCATATTCGTTATCACACATATCCCTAGTGTGCATATACTATGAGAATAAAATCACGCCTCTGTGTTGCAGAGTCTCACCATCTCTATAGTGCTTTGGTTTGTCAGGGCTGATATAGAGTGATATGATGGAAGCACAGATTTGCTCTTGGACTTCTGCATTTGACACCCGCATCAGATAACCTGTCATAATACAACCACAAACAACAAAAAACAACAACAACAGATTCTCATTAAACACACACTGATTAAATTAACACAAATCCAGACTCTATTAGAAGACCCCATGATACCCACAGGCTGAATTTATTTTCCACTGACCAACTCACCAGTATCAAAGATTCCAGCTGAACGGTTTTTGGTCTTCTCAAAAGGAACGAATGGTATTTTGTGGGCGGAGCTAGCAACACTATTAATGCTGATTGGTTACCGATACAAACAATAAATAAAACAGTCCGTACAGGATTTTGCATAGTTTTTGCGTGTGTGTGATTGTTGCAGGCAAAAATGTTCGATTTTGCTGCGTCTTTTCTCAAAATCTGCGAGTTTTTGTGCTTTTTTTTTTGTTTGTTGCAGAAACCAATTGCAATCACACAAAATAGTTTGCACGGTCTTTTACAGTGCTGTTTGTTGGTACAGTAAATGAGACCTTTCAGCTGTACTCATGTTCGACGCACGTGAATCGAAGAGGGCTTTGGCTGAATGTGTGTCGTGATGACGTCACGTGACATTTGTAACATTTGTAAGCTCCTCCGAATATTGAGGAGTTTTCTTGATTTTGATCGCAAAATCGAGAAATCCTGGAGGGACTGATAAAAAGCCAGAATAATGTGGGAATAGCTTGTTAGTGGTGCTTGGCTTGTCCATTTTTCCACTGAGCGCTAGTACCGAAGTACTCAAAACAGCCACCAATAAACTCATAAACTCATGGGGTGGAGCTAGCGACACTGTAATTGCTGATTGGTTATCACGTCCTTCAACGTATAAATGCCAACAATATACACAGAAAAACAAACAGAATAATCTGTTTGGTTGGTGCTGCTTGTGGCGTTTTAATTCTCAAATCTGGAGGCACCAACATTGCTAGCAAGAAAATCCTAGCATGCAGAGTGAAAAAAAGAAGCCGAACTTTACCACAACAATCCTATACGGCATTTATTTTTTCTTGTACGCTGACTTTGGTGCACTCTGGTGTGATGGCTACATAATAATTAACAACAGTTTGGGGTTGTTTTTTTATTTTTTATAGTCTCAAATTCATGTTTTCTGCTGTCTCACAGCTTCTGAATTCACAGGTCAAATTTTGCCTAGTGAAAGTCGCAAAGTTGGGAAAAAAAAAACGTGGCTCTTGCGTCCTTTCCCCTTCAGTGAAAAGGCGTTATGCGGTGTGAATTTTAGATTTTGTTTGGTTTAAAGTTTTATGTCAGAATAACAGAAAAGTGTCATTTTAAGGTGGCTACTCTATATCCATCGCAAGAGGTCAAACATCTTAAAAGCAACTGCGACACAGTAAATAATGGCACCTCTGATGCTTTTTTAATCGACAGAATATTTGAATTGTCTAATTACAAAGAGTATAATGCTGTAACGTTATATTAGTTATGATATACTGTAAATGGTGTGGAATTAAAAATGTATTTTCTCAGCACAAATTACCTTCTTTGTTGTCAGTACTAATTAAAAGAAGAAGAAGAAAAAGAAGGAAAAAATCTTTTGGCAATAATTTTGTTGCAGCCAGTATCAGTCAGATCAGATAAACGAACAGCATTGCTCTCTCAGGAAAAAAAAAGGGTACTAAGCTGTACTATTGTGTACCTTGTTGTTGCAGCGGTACTTCAGTGTGTATCTTTTGGCTTACTTTATAGTACCGTATAGTGTAGCTTTACTCCACATGTATGTACCATAAATCTATTCCCTGGAGAAAGAGACATATTAAAGGTACAATAGAAAATGGTTTCACCCAAGTGGCTCTTATTTAAGATTTTAATCCAAGCATGCTTTTTTTTTTCAACTGTTCTACTTTTTCTGCTGTAAAATGAACTGGTTTCTTTTGTTGTTGTTGTTGTTGTTGTTGTTGTTGTTGTACATGCCTTGGAAAACCACCCGAATTCATCACCACCACAACATATCATCTTCCCTAACAGTCCAACACAAGCTTTACTGCATATACTGTACGTTCCCTGTGGCAGGATGTTCACGTACCCATCTGAGAGAGCGAGTCCGTCACAACGCTGGCGTAGTTCATCTCGTCAGACGCCTTCTCCTTTAAGAAGGGACACCTTCGAGAGAAAGCTGCATTAAAAACCCAGTTCTACCCAAGTGATTATTATGAAAGATAAACATTTACATTAATTAATGAGTTAATTATTCTGACCTGCATATGTATACGAGGTCACGCAGCACGGGAGCATATTCGGGATGCTCTTCCCATTTACCCGCACAGATGTTTAGGATCTGAAAGACGTCCGAGAGGTCTCTGAGAAACTTGAATCGCATGGATTAAGGAAAATATCGAGCACATATCGATATTACAGATAGACTGAATTATACCAGACATGTAACGAAGGAAAATCTCATTCTCTTATTATGAATTTAGCCTAGAGGCTGAGAAAGGTGAAGACGCTGTAATTGGCCCCAGGAGGATCGGTGATGAGGTAGTTCGACTTCCCTCCAGGGTGATAAAAGTGTTTCACGGATAACAGATAACGTCAGAGCACGCAAACGCAGAGAAAAGATCCGGGGAGTCATAATTCGGTGAGGATACATAGCCATTCTGGGATATCTTCACCACTCGCTTCAAGGCGGAGATGTGCCGTTCTTTCAGAGAGCACTGAAAAAACAAAACAAAACCAAACAAAAAAACAATCTTTGCTGTCAATTGCAAAATTATTGGCACCCATACTGGTCGGGGGGGGATTACATTAAAGAATCAGATTTTATAGCAATTAGAAAGACCACATACCATTCACTTAAATCATTCTAGTAATAACAAAATTATCCCCCCCCCCCCAAAAAAAAAGAATGTTCAGTGTTCCATATATCTTTACTAAGCAGTTTATCCTGGTGTTGAAAGATACAGAGACAGTCCCGGGTCCGTGGCAGGAATACACCCTGAATATGACGCCAAGTCCATCGCAGGACACCATTCACACACATTCACATTTGCACATGTGTTTAGTTCAACAATGTTTATGTGTCAATACATAAAAGCTACATATTGTACTCAAGTGGAAATTCTGCCCTTAATTTAAATGCATGAATTTATGATTGATTAATTGTTGGTTTTTTTTTTAGTGTATCACCAAAATAAAATAAAAATCTGATGTTGGTTGATCAGGACTAGTCAGGTAAACACCATTAAGCACAATTAGGGACAAAATAAGAAACGTTTCCAACATCTGGAACAGTTGAAATTCGGCAGGAAGTGAACGCACGAGCCTCTGCACAGTGAGGAGTACGGTAAAGAAGCCAAACAACACAGCGTAACAATCGTATTTTAACTGTATCTTTGGGTCAAGTTTCAAATTCAATTGTTAGACATCATGTAGACCTGCACAATAACAAGCTGTTTGTGCATGGAGCATCCAAGATCTTCTACAAGCCATCTGTGTTGAAACCTTCTAAGTTTTTAATGCCATGGTGATTTATAACTAATGGAAATCGCTTCAGATTTGCTTCTGGAGATTCAGAGCATTTTTTTTATTGTCTCCAACACTGTTAGATATTACAGCAAGGAGACTTTAATATATAAGTCTCAAGATGTCCTGAGGGGGAAAAAACTCTCAAGAAAGCCTGAGAACAAAATATTGTGTTAAGAATAACATTAGTAACATTCAGATATGATGAAGCGCACAGTGTCACTCACTGCAGGTGTGATTTATTTCATCCGCCTCACTGAAGCGTGCCAATAATTTTGCATTTGACTGTTTATAAGTGATTTCACGCACCAGTGAAATGGATAACATGAACTATAAAAGTGGTGATTTAAGACAGCGTTTCGACATGTGATTGGTTATATTACTTACTGATATAGGATCCTTAAGCAGGTTTATGACACGGGGAAGGTTAGGATGCCTCGTAGCCTGAAAAATAACAGAATTTTTTTTTAATTATTATTTACGGCAACTAATTTTACAGATTTTTTTTATTAAACTGCATCTGTATGTATGTATTCTACTTAACTGTAGCAAGAGAATTATCAAAACTCAACAGAAAAAAAGTTTTTGTACACTTCGAAGAAACTCTGAAGAAGACTTTAAGCTCCGCCCACTCCACAATCGAGCGTTGACAAAGATCAGTGATATTTATATACACCGATCAGCCATAACATTAAAACCACCTGCCTAAAATCATGTAGGTCCCCCTTATGCCGCCAAAAAAGCTCTGACCCGTCGAGGCATGGACACCTCTGAAGGTGTGCTGTGGTATCTGGCACCAAGACATTACCAGCAGGTCCTTTAAGTCCTATAAGTTGCGAAGTAGGGCCTCCATGGATCGGACTTGTTTGTCCGGCATGTCCCACAGATGCTCGAACGGACTGAGATCTGGGGAATTTGGAGGCCAAGTCAACACCTTGAACTATTTGTCATGTTCCTCAAACCGTTCATGAACAACTTTTGCAGTGTGGCAGGGCGCATTATCCTGCTGAAAGAGACCACTGCTATTAGGGAATACCATTGCCATGAAGGCGTGTACTTGGTCTACAACAGTGTTTAGGTAGGTTGTACGTGTCAAAGTAACATCCACATGAATGTCAGGACCCAAGGTTTCCCAGCAGAACATGATGACCAGAGCATCGCACTGCCTCTGTCGACTTGCCTTCTTCCCATAGTGCATCCTCATACCATCTCTTCCCCAGGTAAGCGACACACACGCACCCGGCTGTCCACACGATGTAAAAGAAAACGTGATTCATCAGACCAGGCCACATTCTTGCGTTGCTCCATGGTCCAGTTCTGATGCTCACGTGCCCATTGTAAGTGCTTCCATCAGTCTACAGGGGTCAGCATTGGCACTCTGACCGGTCTACAGCTACACAGCCCCATACGCAGCAAGCTGTGATGTACTGTGTGTTCTCACACCTTTCTATCAGAGCCAACATTAACTTTTCAGCAATTTGTGCTACAGTAGTTCTTCTGTGGAATCGGACCAGATGGGCTAGTCTTCGCTCCCCACCTACATCAATGAGCCTTGGGCGCCCATGACCCTGCCATGACCCTGTCCTTCCTTGGACAACTTTTAATAGGTACTAACCACTAGATAACGGGAACACCTCACAAGACCTGCTGTTTTGGAGATGCTCTGACTCAGTCGTCTAGCCATCACAATTTGGCCCTTGGCAAAGTCTCTCAGATCCTTCGGTCAGCGTGACCATGCTTCCAAAACATCAACTTTGAGAACTGACTGTTCACTTGCTACCTAATATAATATATCCCACCCCTTGATATGTGCCATTGTAAGGAGATAATCAATGATCTTCACTTCACCTGTCAGTGGTTTAAATGCTATGGCTGATATATAGGACTAATATATA
>JANDJT010000041.1:24071446-24092012 GCA_024331685.1 Stegophilus panzeri
AACCCAAATGTCTTCAGTCTACAGAAAAAAAAAAAAAAAAAAAAAAAAAGAATTAGTCTTGCTGTTCCAACGGGTTATATTTTACGTATATAATTTTTTACTTTATTATATTTATTACATTTGCAGTGTAAAAGCTCCAGTTTTGTTAGTCAGGATTTTTTTCCTGTATTTTTTTTACATGCTTCAGATTTAATAAAAAAAAAAAAAATTTAAAAAAACCAAACAAACAAACAAAACCAAAACAAGTAGTTGTTAAAGAAACAATATCAGATCGATATCGGCTGATTCACTGTTATACTGGTTATATATTGGAAAAGAAAAAGTGGTAGCAGTTTAAAACAGGTTTAAATCTGAAAGTTAGGGTAGACCAGTAAGAGGTACATGTGGTTATTGTGTGCTGATGGGCTTGTGACGTTTTTCTTTTCCTCCTCAGGAACTAGAGAGAGAGATCACCTTCCAGGGAGGCAGTGGTCTTTATTACTACTACTACAAACACATGCTGTTCGCCTCGTCCTTTGAGAAGGGTAACGCAACTCTTTTGGGATTCCATTCCCAGCCCAGTATCCTAAATATGAGTAAATACTATGGGGTGCAAAATTCTGTACCCCTCTCGGAGACACGAAAAGGTTTTTAGAGACATGCGAAACAAGGCCACATCTTCCACACATTGTTGCACTGTTAATATCTTCATATTCACACGCTGATACTTGTTGTGTTACCTGTTCTGATGATAAGCAAGTGTGAAACTGAGCTCACTTGAATTGCCTTGTTGGGTTTCATCACTTTATAGTAAGGGTGTGCAAACTTTTGCTTTCAGCCATACCTCTCATCTTCACGTTTGCTAATTATTATAAGCTGCTGGTCTTGTGACAGTAAACACTGACTACTATGGAAATGAAAGGCATTTTGTCCAACTTTAAATTAAATATATTGTACTGTTTAATAAAACTCAGTGTATGTCCGCATATTCAAGTTAATCTATCTCGTTTCTTTAACATGTCTGACATCGGCGAGAGGGACAGACTGAAAGAGAAGATCAGAGAGAGAGAGAGAGAGAGAGAGAGACAATGGGGGGAGAGAGAGAGAGAGAGAGATGTGAAGAGGGAAAGAGCTGGAAAGTGAGACACAGGGAGAAAGACAGACCGAGAGAGGAACACAGATGGACAGAGACAGAGATGGAGACAGATAAAGAAAAAAAACAGGCCGAGAGAGACAGGAAAAGCGGGACAGAGCAAGAGAGACCGAGAGAACAGCAGAGGGAGCGATAAAGATGTAGCGACATGGACAGTGAGAGAGAGAATTAGAAACAACCACAGACAGACAGAGTCAGATAGATAGATTTAGAGACAGAAAGAAACAGAGATAGAGCGCAACAGAGGGGGCGATGTGAAGAGAGGGATGGAGAGTAAGACAAAGGGAAAGAGGGATAGAGAACGAGAGGTGGACACGACAGAGTCAGAGAGAGAGAGATACATAAAGAGAGCTAGAGAGGGAGGAAGAGATGTGAAGAGATAAAGACAGAGTCTGAACGAGACAGACAGACAAGCAGAGACGGACAGAGAGACAGACAGACAGAGACTACTGATACTAAGGTCTGATCTTGGTGTGTGTGTACAGGTGTGTCTGAGCTGATGCGGGATAACAGAACTGTATCTGGTCAGACGATTAATGCAGTGGAGCAGCTGTCTCTCTACCCAGAGCTCCTTAGCAGCCTACTGTACAAACTGAGTGGCAGTCAGGTGAGATCAGACCGAGATCAGACCGGGATCAAACGTTCCCTAACCTGAATTCTGTCTCTAATCAAACTAATGATAAAAGCTGAAAAATATGTGTATGGTGAAGCTATGTGTATGTGTGTATGTGTACGTGTGTGTATGTATGTATGTATGTGTGTGTGTGTGTGTGTGTGTGTGTGTGTGTGTGTGTGTGTGTGTGTACGTGTGTGTCTATGCGTGTGTGTGTACGTGTGTGTGTGTATACGTGTGTGTGTACGTGTGTGTGTGTATGTATGTGTATGCGTGTGTGTGTGTGTGTGTATGTATATGTATGCGTGTGTGTGTGTATGTATGTGTATGTATGTGTATGTATGTGTATGTGTGTACGTGTGTGTACGTGTGTGTACGTGTGTGTACGCGTGTGTACGCGTGTGTATGCGTGTGTATGCGTGTGTGTGTGTGTGTGTGTATGTACGTGTATGTGTGTCTGTATGTGTGTGTGTTTGTGTGTGTGTGTGTGTGTGTGTGTGTGAGAGAGAGAGGGAGAGAGTGAGAGAGAAAATGAGAGAAAGGAATGTGCTTTCAGGTTCTCTCTCTCTGTGCTGCAGGACTCCATCGAGCCGGTTTATTTCTACATCGGCGTGGTGTTTGCGCTGCAGGCCGTCTACGTGACGGCTCTGTTTATCTGCAGCTGGGTGATGAGTGGCACTTGGGTGGCTGGGATGCTGGCAGTGGCCTGGTTCATCATTAACAGGTCAGACTCTCACAGGAAACACATCAATTAACCCCAAATCTGCTCTGTCATGCTGCTGACTCTATGCTGTCAGTAATGATTTGGATAAAAACTCATCGCCATGACCATTCATCACAACGATCTTATAGAGGTCATTTTTCTTTTAAATAGAGCTTGTTTCCAGGAGCAGCGAATCAAAACAACATTTTTTTTTATTTTTTTTATTTTTTTCATAATAATGTGTAATTTAGGGAAAGTTTAAGCAGATGTGAAGTTACAGACACGGTGGGAACTGTGCCACAAAGACCATTAAAGATTAAAGGTGAGATCAGGAATTTCAGGTCAGAACGTTTTTTGTAATATTTGGTGAAATAAACGAATATAAACAACAATATAGTTAAATGTAAAATATGCATTAAAGGTGAAATCAGCTATTTAAGGCCAGAACACTTTCCTTGTAATAATTGGTCAAATAAATAAAATAGTGACGAGTTCCAAAACTAAGACCGAAATAAAACCTAAAAAAAAAAAAATTATACTAATAAGAGAAATGAAACACAAATGTAAACGATGCATTAAAGGTGAGATCAGCAAAAATCAGCAAAAAAAAAAGTCAGAACAGTTTATTTTTATTTTGTAAAAAATCAATAAACTGTCAGCTCAGAGGTGAATCTCTGGTCTCTGTGGAGTCCGAAACTTTGGAAACATCCAACCAATCAATCAAATGTTGTTTTTTTTTTTTTTTTTCCTCTCACCTGTCAATCATGTAGCTTGCTAGTTCTAACCTCAGCGACTCATTTGCACTTGTTTTGGGGGCTTGGCTTTGGAGGAACACTGAAGGGAAGGGCTTGAGTTGTTTGGATTTTTTTTTTTTTTTTTTTTTGGGGGGGGGGGTTGTTTTTGGAGTTTCATTGATGACCTTTAGGTAAAAGAACTGATTATACCTTTTAAAACAAGCACAATGAAATAAATAAGCATTTAAAAATATATATATTATGAAAAAATTAGCACAATGTAATTTCGAATGAGCGTCAGTGTCAGGTGTGTGGTAGAGCTATCAGGTGATTTTATTTATTTTAATGCAAGTGTGTTTATCTAACTTGACCGTCACGTTTTCTCTGATCGGTTGTACGCCTCAGGCCGGACACGACTAAAGTGGACTACGCCATTCCTCTGAGAGAAAACTGGGCTCTCCCGTACTTCTCCTGCCAGATAGCTGCTTTAACCGGCTTCCTGAGCAACAACATCAGCTCCGCCACAGAGGTGTGAATACATCGATACACACAGAGGCAGACAGCACTGAGAGAGAAAGCATCAGTACTTCATTACTTCCTGTTTGCTTAAATAAAACATTGTGTAATAAAGCACACTTCTGTAAGTGTTGCATTGTATTCAGTTGTGTTATTTAATATTTAAGTCCTTTAACTCTACAAAGTGTGGACGGTTGTAGGTTGGGTAACTGTCGCGTGTGTGTGTGTGTGTGTGTGTGTGTGTGTGTTTCAGATGTTCTGTTATCTGCTAATGAGTGTAACGACGTTCACCTTCATAGTGATGTGGGAGCACAGCCACTACATACTGTTTGTACAGGCCCTTGTGCTCTTACTACTGGACTGTTTCGACCTCGTACCAGCACGCAAGGCACACACACACACACACACACACACACACACACACACACACACACACACTTCCTTGATGCTATATTCTACAATAGCAACGTTTTTTTTATTTATTTATTTATTATTCATATCACTTCAATAATGGATATTTTTCTCTTTTTTTCCACAGACAGCGGACGTCCATAAGGTGTACCTGAGCTCTCTGTTAGTGGCCTACATTCTGCAGTATCAGAAGCCTAGTCTGCTTTCCTGTCCCCTCCTCAGTCTGCTTGTAGCCAACGTGCTGGCCAAGTACCTGCAGGTACAATAATCAACAACAAAAAGGCCATGATTACAGATCTCACTCACTCCTGATTCGTTTCCACCATTACAACGAGCAAATCAAGCAAAGTTACATCCTATAAAAATACCGCAATCATGTCATTGTGTCATATAAAGGGTTTTCATTCCACCTGAGCTCTCTGTCACGTTATTAATTATATACTATATATATTTTTATTAATTTACATAACGCCTTGCAGAATGCTAATCATTTTTTTTTTTTTTTTTTTTTTTAAAGAGAGATCATTAAAATGACATTTTGGTTTTTATTTAGTACTGCCCTGAATACGCTATTTCACATAACAGATGGTTACATATAGTATAACAGTTTACAACAATCATCCTGTTCAAAAGTTTACACCCCCCCGGCTCTTGATGTATTGTGTCGCCTTCTTGAGCATCAGTGAATGTTTGCACCTTATGTAATAATTGTGTACGAGTCCCATCATATAAACACCGATGGAAAGGGCTCAAATATGCAGAAGATGCTGGAAAAGCAAAGAATGTGCAGGACCTGGAGGATTTTTCTGAAGAACAGTGGGCAGTTTAACTGATCAGGACAAACAAGGGACTCATGAAGAACGATCACAAAACATAAACACAACAAGTCGTTGATCATCCAGATAACGAGACACAGTATTAATAATAAAGTGTATGTAAACTTTTGAACTGGTTCATTTGTGTAAATTCAGTTATTATTGTGTCTTGTGGACTTTATGTAACATCTGTCATGTGAAATAGCTTATTCAGGGCAGCACTAAATAAATAAACTAAATGCAATTTTAATGATCCCTCTCTTTTTAAAGTTAAAATGATTATTTTTTAAAAACATTTTGCAGATTCTGCAAGGGGTATGTAAATTTATGAGCACAAGTGTTATTACTGACAACAAAGTTCAGTATGGATTTAGAGGATTCTTTCTATGTTCTTTATTGATTATTATTCAGAAGATATTTTTATTAATTTTTTTAGCAAAAAATGAAGATGGGTCCGCTGGTGGCGAGACTGATGAAGATCGTGCTGCACCTGTACTTGGTCTTCACCGCAAGCATCACCTTCAACTACCTGATTCAGGTCAGACGCAGCAACTGAAACGGATTAAATTACACAAGAAGTGGTAACGTGGACGGTGAGGCCGTGGGTGTATTTTAAACAACTAAAACTAAGTGAAGCAACTCCAACCACTCAGTCGTCGGTTTAAGTGAAAAGAATCTGCAGTACGCATTTCTGGGACACTCGGTGCCGTTGCCAGCTCTTCTGCGATAAGTTTTGTCTGGCCATGAGTTATGGGTACACGATATATACTTAACAGCTTGTTCATTAGTGCTGGTGATAGGATGATGTAATCAGCCATCAGTGATGTCCAACATGTAATCAGTGCTAATCTTTTTTGGGATAGAGAAATAGAGCGCTTATGAAATTACCCTTATATTTACATTTTAATTACAATTACTTACAAATAAGAAAAACAGCAGCTTAGATATGCAAGATCTTGATTTTTGTTTTTTAACAAAATGATATAGTTCTAGTTATGTTTAACCATCACCTAGTCCTACTGCACATTACATTATGAATGTATTGTGTTGTGAGTCAGTGAATCAGTTCCCTCAATCTCATAGCTGTTCCTTATTTATAAAAAATATCTGTACAAACATACACACTTTCAGCATCTTGGTGAACGAACTATTTATGGCAGTACAGTACAATACAATACATATTACAATGCATTTTTCAATACAAGCCATGATTTTAGATTTTGAAATCAGTGTATAAGGTTTAAAATCTGATTTCTGGGATGCTCCAGTGGGGAACTTGGCAACCCTGTCATACAGCAGCCTGTCTCTTCTTTAGTTTTGGTTTATAATAATGATAATAATAATAATAATAATAATAATACAGGAAGTTTTACGAGATTTGGTGAAATAATTATTTATGGAAATTGTATATCGGCATGTGATACTGGCATTACTTCTAAATATAATGATACATTTTGCAACAGTAGTCATGCTTTTACAGCTTCAAATCAGTGTATAGGGTTAGAAATGGGCCAGTTTTGGAGATTTGGAGACGTTTTAGTAGCTTGCCGGGCCACCCTGAAAAACTGCCAACTATTTAAAAAATATTGTCAGCAATGAAAGAAGCAGTGAGGGAAATGAGTATTGAATGCGTCAACATTTTTTTTCAGTAAACATATTTCCAATGAGTCTATTCACATGAAATTTTCACCAGACATCAGTATTAACTCAAGAAATCTGGACATATAAAGAATTCACAACATTAAAGTCGATAAATGAAGTTATGTGTAATAAAGTGGAATTACACAGGAAAAAAGTATTGAATACGCTAAGAAAAAGGAGTTCTACAAGGCAAGGAACCAGCTGAAATCCGTAAGTAATTATACCTCCTACCTGTGCAAATTAATATCAGCTGGGTTAGTAAATTGATAGTCTATAAAAAGGCTTTTCATTACCAAGGTGTCACACAAGAAACATTGTTTTGCACATTGCAATGCACTCCACTGCTCACACTCACCCCACAAGACTCCATTACTAAAGAAAAGGCATGTCGAAGCTCGTTTAAAGTTTGCTACAACTCATTTGGACAAGCCTATGAAATACTGGGAGAGTGTAGTCTGGTCAGACGAGAGCAAAATTGGACTTTTTGGCTGTCATACTACACACCATGTTTGGCCCAGTCAATCACATGACTCGAATCCAATTGAACAAGATTTAAAGGCAATATGTCCAGAAGAACAGGCCAAAATCACACCTGAATACTGCGGCCCATTAATTTCTTCATACAGGAAGTGTCTTGAAGCTATCATTACAAACAAAGGCTTCTCCACTAAGTATTAATTAAATTTCAGTTAGTGTGTTCAATACTTTTTTCCTGTGTCATTCCACTTTATTACACATAACCTTATTTATGGAATTTAATGTTTGGATTTCTTTATATTTGCGGATTTCTTGAGTTTACATTTATGGTATTTGGCAGACGCCCTTATCCGGAGCGACTTGCAATTATCTCCTTATTTATTTATTTATTTATTTAACAACTGAGTAATTGTGGGTTAAGGGCCTTGCTCAAGGGCCCAGCAGTGGCAGCTTGGTGTTGCTGGTATTTGAACTCACGACCTTCCGATTAGAAGGCCAACATCCTAACCACATCCTAACCACACTGAGCTACCACTTCCCTTACTACTGATGTCTGGAGAAGATTTCATGTGAATAGCCTCATTGGAAATATATTTACTGAAAATAATGTTGACGCATCTAATACTTATTCTCCCCAATGTATTAGCTTTAGTTTTGATTTATTTAAGGTAAGAGATGGAAGAAGCGATAGTGTGATTGAGGTTTTTCCTTGAACGTGTTCATACTACCTCTTCTACAAACTGCAAGCAGTCACAGAAATGAAACCAACACACTGTTCAGTGATGTAAGCAGCCATGTTGTATTTGGCTCACTCACAGACACAGAGTGGTATCACAACAAAAGATGTTTGGAGCTGTCTTTCTTACATAAATCAATTTTTTTTTTGCTTGCAGTATACTGCCAACTCGAATCCATCCATCCATCTGTTTTCTGTACCGCTTATCCTACACAGGATCACAGGGAGCCTGGAGCATATTCCAGGGGACTCAGGGCACAAGCTGGAGGACACCCTGGATAATTGTACACACATTCACACACTATGTACAATTTGGAAATGCCAATCAACAGACAATGCATGTCTTTGGACTGCGGGAGTGAACCGGAGTACCTGGCGGAAACCCCCGAAGCATGGAGAGAACATGCAAACTCCACGCGCACACAGGGCGGAGGCGGGATTCGAACCCCCGACCCCGGAGGTGCGAGGCAGACCCCTGCCAACTTGAATGTTTTCTACTTTTAGATCATTTACTTCTGTTTTGTGTTTTTTTTTTTAGAGAATCTTTCCAGTCAATCGGAGTGACTTCATACTGAAATTCCTGGAGGTTAGATTCGGACTGAACTCGACAACGTGAGTGCAAAGATCCAGACTCTCTTATTTCTTAATAAATGGTGCTTTATTTCAATTAATAGAGTGTGTTTTGTTTGTGTGTGTGTGTGTGTGTGTGTGTGTGTGTTTTTTAGAGAGTTTATACCTAACCTGCTGCTGTGTGAGGATGGTTTCCAGGCTCCGGGACAGGACTTCTTCCTGCGCCTCACACAGACGTCTGTCCTGCCTTTTTATTTGCTCGTGCTGCTCATCTGCGTGCTGTCAATTGTGCAGACAACCTACAGGAGACTCAAGTATGCTCAGTGCATTAAGCTTAAACCCTCACATGTTAAACGTATGATTTAACCTGGCATAAAACGTCAACACCCTCACAGTGTTTTCTATGGAGAGTTGTGGAGGAGTGTATTCTGTAAGACAGATGACATCTTGTTCTTTAGTAAATGAGAACATTGTTAGTGTTGTCAGTTTGCTGTGGTAGGAAAGGAATCAGCAGTAACCCTGCTTTGCTTTGGCCTGGATCACACCAACCCCTCACTGATTCCTTTCCGATAATAACAAACACGGAAAGGACTTAATTTGCATATGTAGCATAAAGGATTTTACATGTGTACAAATTGAGCCAGAATCAGGGTTTTGTTATAATCGTAAAAGAAGACTGTGTGTTAGGAGTGCCCTAAAAAATTATATACTGTACACCGTTTAATAAATAGAGCGCTGTTGTGTATGCAGTGGTGAGCGTGCGACGGACAGCGTGCAGATGGAGGACGGGCGGATTGGCGAGCGGCCGGAGGTGATCTACCACGTGTTCCACACACTGCTGTTCGGAACTCTCGCCATGCTGTTTCAGGGGTATTTACACATCACTATTACTATTCGTTGATACTAAATAGTTACCTGAGCTCTCTGCTGCTCTGTGCTACAGTAATAAAACACACCACTTTTAGCACTGTGTTGAGATTCTCCCTTTCCTGTTACTGAACATATCCGGGCCAGTTGCACTTATGGTACATTCACGTCCATGATGCATTCCATGGAAGAGCAATGTTCCTGAATGGTGGTCAATCTTTTTATCAGTTTTTCATGCCGTGGGTCTCGTCATGATTCATGCCCAAGGTCTGGGTCAGGCAGCACACTGAAATCAGTGAAATCAAAGCCAGTCCATGATTACACCAGTGAAATGACTGAATTTCTATTTATAGCTCAGTATACCCTGCAAAAAGGCTGGAAAAAAAAACACACCGGGAAATTTGTGCATTGACTAAAGTGGGACAAAGTACATTGGTTGGAATTTAATTAATTTGAAACATGAGGTAAAACTTGCTCGTCTCTGTGTTTGATCATTTTACTTTTTCCCCACTGTACTGTAGGATGAAGTATCTTTGGACCCCGTACATGTGTATGTTCACTGCATTTGGAGTGTGTTCACCCCAGCTCTGGATGACTGTGTTCAGATGGGTCAGACTCAAGTCTGTCCATCCGGTTGTGCTGGTGAGTGGATGGATGGATGTGAGGATGGATGGTTGGGTGGAAGGTGGATAAATATAGGAGGATAGATAGCCGGTTAGGTGCATGGTTTGGAAGGGTGGGTGGAAGGGTATTGGTTGTGTTGATGGTTGGATGCATGGTTGGATAGTTGTGTGGATGGATGGAGGGCTGAATTGATAGGTGGGTGGATAAATAGTTGAATAATTGGAAGGATGGGTTGATTGTTAGATGGTTGGTGTAGGGATGGCTGAGTGCACAATAATTAGATGGCTGGAGGATGGATGGCTGACAGATGTATGGTTGGGTAAACGGGTAGATAGTTGGATGGAGAGTTTGGGTAGGTGGATATGGATGGTTGCAAGGATTAATGTTTGTGTGGGTAATTTGTATGGATGGATGAAACTTGGATGGGTAGATTTGATGGGTGTGTGTATAGATGGTTGGTTTGGTGGTTAGGTGGATGGTTTGGATGGCTAGATGGTTGTGTGTGTAATTATCTTTGATGGATGGAGATATGCATGCTTAGGTGGAAGTTGATGAATTGGTTGTTGGATGAATGGATGGATGGATAAAATGTATGGATTCATTGGTGGTTGTCTGGTTAATGTTATGTATGGATGAGACTTTGGTAGGTGGTTTGATTGATAGAAGGATGGATGGAGCTGATTGGAAATTTTCTATCTTTCATTAGGCACTAATCCTGAGCACTGCAGTACCGACCATCATTGGCTTCAGCTTATGGAGAGAGGTGAGCTTGTGTCTTATTGATCCGCACTAAATTTAGAGTTAAAACATTCAGAATCAGGAACTGTTCACATGCTGATGTTGGAGTATAATAAATAAAGCTCTCTGAACACTAGTTTAGCTTTAGATGGATTGCCATATGGATCGATCTACTTTATTAATCCCTGATGGGAACTAAACTGAAGTTTTATGTGTGTTTGTGTTTGTGTAAGTGTACTGTTTTGTTTTGTTTTTTTCCTCGGCAGCATTTCCCACGTGTGCTGTCAGAGCTTACAGAGGTACAAGAGTTTTATGATCCTGATACAGTGGAGCTCATGAACTGGATTAGGTGAGTGTTTAATATCCACTTATCCTTTTTAGAACAGCTCTTACCGTGCAAGTGTGTGAGAGAAAATTTTGAAAGGAGAATAAGTCAGGCCAAATCAAGCCTATCAAGTGTTGGAAGCACGACTGAGACTTGAATAATAGCATCATATTATCCTGTGGTTGATTTTCCTGTAACAGCATGCCCAGTTATGTTTCCTTTCTGATCAGGTTCTATAATAGCAGCTCCGAGAGTAGTGCAGATGCAAGGCGTATAATAATACACTCATTCTGAAAAGTTGTTTTTTTTTTCTTTTTAAAAAATATACAAACCCAGATTCGTTTTGTGGACGCATAAACAGATTTAAAATGTATGTGACTGTTGATATGGTTTATGGAAGGTATCTCCAGTGTCAGAACTCTAACAGTCAGAGGTAAATCTAGACTAATCTAAATCTAGATTATGAGTAAGTAGTTCTAACTGTACATAGGTCTCTCTCTCTCTCTCTCTCTCTCTCTCTCTCTCTCTCTCTCTCTGTGTGTTAGGAGTCAGGCTCCGCTTTCGGCTGTGTTTGCTGCAAGTCCTGCACTGTCAGGAATGGTGAAGGTGTGCACAGGATGGCCGGTCACCAGTCTCCCACTGTACGCAGATCTCAGCCTGCTGCAGAGGACTGAGAGTGTGAGTGCACTTCTCTCTCTCTCTCTCTCTCTCTCTCTCTCTCTCTCTCTCTCTTGTTGATCCATCTGCTGATTCAGGAGGCATTTAACAGGCCTTCACTTGAATGTCACATGGTCTAGTATTCATGGAGCATTTCCTTGTAGTAGAACTCATCTGTAGTAGAACTCATCTGACTTTGTGAATAAAAGTCAGGGTGGAGAGAGGCGCGCACACACACACACACACACACACACACACACACACACACACACAGAGTTGTAAAGCACCGCCAAATAGGAGGGCTGTTTTTAGATCAATGGTGGGTTGCCTGAACATGCACAACCACTGAAATTAAATCAGCCCTTATTCCATTCATCCAGCTGTTTTCCATGCCGCTTATCCCACACAGGGTTGTGGGGAGCATGGAGCCTATCCCAGGGGACTCGGGGCATATGGCGGGAGACACCCTGGGCGGGGTGCCGACCCATCACAGGGCACAATCGCACACACAGCCTACAGCGCATGTCTATGGACTCTGGGAGCAAACCGGAGTACCCGGAGGAGAACATGCAAACTCCAAGCACACAAGGCATAGGTGGGATTTGAACCCCCAACCCCGGAGGCGCGAGGCAAACGTGCTAACCACTAATTCTACATACAAGTCGCTTTGTGATCAGCCTCATTTTAATACAATAATATCTCACCCCTCCCCCTTATTATTGTAATAAAATGAGGCTGATCATAAAGCGACTTGTAGAATTAAGACATAAAAGCAGATTTCAGTCAGAAATGCACAGAATTAGAAGGGAGATTATCACAAAACTTGGACTGAACATATTAATCATATTTGAAGTTATCTTAGCATATGCTTTTGTTTGTGGAAAAAATTATGCTGTGTATTCGCGAGTAACATGAGTCAGCTAGCTCCATGTGAAAAATTGCATTAGCAATTGCCGTGAAAGAGAGAGCGAATGAGGGTGAGGGTAGAACAGTTTCTAAGTAGTGATGGCATTTCGTTTGACTGAGGCCATTTTGGGAAGGTTTGCCCTTTTATTTTTTCCCTTGTGTGTGTTATGTGGTGTGTGATTTGTTGCAGACGTATCAGGTGTATGCCATGCGCTCTGCCGAGGACGTCTATAAGCTGCTGACAGGTCAGAAGGCAAGTTACGTCATCATCGAAGAGGAGCTGTGTAACGAGATGAGTCCTGTCAGAGGCTGCAGGATCAAAGACCTGCTCGACTATGCAAATGGCCACGTGGGTCAAATTACACTCCTGCACCACACACTTACAGTGGATATAAAAAGTCTACACACTCCTGTTAAAATGGCAGATTTTTGTGAAGTAAAAGAATGAAACTAAGATAAATTTTATCAGATATTTTCTCACCTTCAATGTGTATACAAGTATACAAATAAAGTGGAAAAACAATCAAACTTTTTTTCTTTTTTTTAGGGGGAAAAAAGAAAAATCAAAAACTTAATAATTTAATTGCATAAGTGTACACACCCCTAAACTAATACTTTGTTGAAACACCTTTTGATTTTATTACACCGCTCAGTCTTTCTGGATAAGAGACTCTCAGTGTGGCACATCTCGACTTAGCAATATTTCCCCACTCTTTCTTGCAAAAACGCTCTAGAGCCATCAAACTGTAAGGGCGTCTCCTGTGCACAGCCCACTTCAGGTCACCCCACAGATTTTTAGTTGGAGTCAGGTCTGGACTCTGGCTAGGCCATAAAAAAAACATTGAACTTCTTTTGGTTAAGCCATTCCTTTGTTGATTTGGACGTATGCTTTGGGGTGTTGTCATGCTGAAAGGTGAAATTCCTTTTAATTTTCAGTTTACTAGCAGCCACCTGAAGGTTTTGCACTAAAATCGACTGGTACTTGTAGCTATTCATGATCCCCTACACCTTGATAAAAGCCCCAGTTCTGGCTGAAGAAAAGCAGCCCTAAAGCATGATGCTGCCTCCACCATGCTTCACCGTGGGTATGGTGTTCTTTTGGTGATGTGCTTTTAAAAAAAAAATTTATTATGGAATTATTTTACCTTTTGGAATTGGTCTCATCAGACCATAACACATTTTTGCCACATTGTTTGGGGTGATTTAGTTGAGCTTGGATATTTTTTTGTGAGAAAGGGCTTCAGTCTAGCTACCCAACCCCATAGCCTAGACATGTGAAGAATACGAGAGATTGTCATCACATGCAGAGAGTAATCAGTACTTGTCAGATTTTCCTGCAACTCCTTTAATGTTGCAGTAGGTCTCTTTGTAGCCTCCAAGGTAAGTTTTTGTCTTGTCCTTTTGTAAATTTTGGAGGACCATCGTTTTTTTGGTAAGGTCAATGTGGTGTTCCATTTTCTCCACTTGTTGTTCATGGCCTTCAAGGTGTTCCATGGGGCATCTCATGTTTTAGAAATTCTTTTATACCCATCTCCTGATTGATTTCTTTCAACAAGTGTGATATCGTACATGCTTTGTAATCTCTTTGTAGATCATGGCTTCAGCGGTCGGATGAAACCAAGAAGATGTGAAGAAAATCCTACAGAAACAGCTGAACTTTATTTGGGGTTAATCAGAATCATTTCTTTGATGACAGCTGTATGATAATTACTTTTCAACATGAGATTGAATGTGATTGGGTCATTCTGAACACCATCACATCCCCAGTTATAAAAAAGGGCGTGCACACTTATGCAACCAGGTTATTGTAACTTTTTTAATTATCCTATTTTTCCCTAAAAATGTTTTGATTGTTTTTCACTTAATTGTTATACATTGTAATTTCATATTGAAGGTGGAAAAAGTTCTGACCTTATTTATCTTGGTTTCATTCTTTAGATCACAAAAATCTGCCATTTTAACAGGGGTGTATAGACTTTTTATATCCATTTGTAAGGTCACCTTCTACTATAGATGTGTACAGTACATGATTATAATTATAATTAATTATACTAATTAATTGCTTGACGTGGTGGTTCCACAAAAAAGACATGCAGATTGAATATGCAAATTAGAAAACACTTTAAAGCTACCCCAATAAACTGATGCTGCTTTTCCATATTGAACCTGATAGTCTCTTATACTTGACACATAGCCTCTTGTAAATGACTGCATGTGATGTGTTCAACTTAGTAACCCCTCCCCTCCCCCTGAAGGGACTTAATAAGAGAAAAAAGTTTTGGGTGCCTGGGCTGTTTTGTCCTGGAAGCCTTTTTTGTAGATCTTTTAAAAAAAATGTTTTGTTGTGTGTTATTTCCCCGTTCTCTGCTAGGTGGTGTATGACAACGGGGAAATGTACACTTTCTCCAAGCATGGGAGGTTCTGTCACGAGATCAAAATGAACTACTCTCCATACACCAACTACTTCACGCGAGTGTTCTGGAACCGCTCGTACCATGTCTACAAAGTTAACTCGGTCATCTCCTTCCAATACTGACATCTGCTGAGTCCACTCCATCATCTCCTCCCAATACTGACATCTGCTGTCATCAGTACTGATGAATACAGAGTCAACTCCATCATCGTCCCCAGTACTGATGAATATAGAGTCAACTCCATCATCTTCCCCAATACTGATGAATACCGAGTCAACTCTGTCATCCCCTCCCAAAACTGACAGCTGCCAAAATAGTTCAATTGTCCCCTCCAAATACCTATGTCTACAGAGTTAACTTTGTCATTCCCTTCCAATACTATTGTCTACAGTGTCAACACTGGCATCTTCTTTCAATTCCCACAGCTACCAATTCAAATCAGTCATCCCCTTTCAATACTAACAGGAACCAAATCAACTTTGTTGTCCCCTTCCAATCCCAATGTCTACACGGTCAACTCCTTCATCCCCTTCCAATCCCAATGTCTACACGGTCAACTCATTCATCCCCTTCCAATCCCAATGTCTACACGGTCAACTCCTTCATCCCCTTTCAATCCCAATGTCTACACAGTCAACTCTCATTCCTTTCCAATCCCAATGCTTACACAGCTAACCCCATTGTCCACTGCCAACCCCAAAGTCTACAAAGTCAACTCCTTCATCCCATTTCCACTTCCAATGTCTATATAGTCAACCCCATCATCCCCTTTAAATAGTGGCAGATACCAAGTCACCCCGTTACTGAATTCCAATACCAATGTCTAGAGTCAATTCCATCGTCCCCTTCCCTAGCTGTGTTACTGATTGTCTGACACCCCGTACTGTGGGGCTAGAAATCATACGAGGAGATGGAGAATGGATTTTAAAATGGTTCTTTTATCACATTGCAGTTATGCACAATGACATTTAGTACTGCGTTTTGTGTGTGTGCGTGCGTGCGTGCGTGCGTGTGTGTTTGTATCACAGATCTGTTCAGGGGTCCAGTCACAGGACCTGTTCAGCATCTGTAATGCTGCCTCCGAGCTTTTTGTGGTGAATGCACAGCCCTGTGGTGGCAGTGTTCGAAAGCTTTTTGCTGCTGTCAGGCTCTGAAAAGACCTTCCAGAAAGATGGCCACCAGTGAGTGGGGGAAGGTTGTGGTCTGAGAGGGAATCATGGGTAGTGCAGGCTGGCTCTGTGACTGCCATAAAAATGGAATTTGCATTCTCTTTTCATGTTTAAACACTGTATCATGTCTCACATATGACTTAGAGAGAAGGAACGTGCTAAGCTCTTGTTATGGCTAATAATGTTGTCGACATGTTGGGAAAACCCATACATTAACTTGAGACCACTTTCATTTTTTTTTCTTTCTTCTTCTTTCTGCTGTACAACTTTGTTCAGCAGTTCAAGACAATGCATTGTGACCATGCAGATCTTTTTACTGCCGATGGATACAAGTGCAAATAACTTGTAGAAAACATACTTAATGGAAGTTTAATGGCACTTTTGTCGATTAAACATTTGAAAAATTGGCAAGCGGCTCAGTGGTTAAGGGTCTGGCTAAGCCATTAAGCAAGTCCCTTAACCTTAAATTGCTCAGCTTAACTAAGTTGCTTTGGATAAATAATTAAATAAAAAATCTTTTGAAATGAATAAAAGTCAATATAAATATGTGACCAAATAATACAATATCAAGGTTTCTACCATTACATTACACGTTGACAACAAAGAAAAATGTAGTAGTGTTGCATTAAAGTAGTCCCATCTCAGAAAGGATGAATTATACAGATTCATTTGCAAACATCTTGAACAATTCTTTACAAAAACCTTTTTTTTTTTTTTTTTTCTTTTTTCTACGTTTTACAAAAACAAAATAATAAATAAATCACCTAAACGTGCATCGACTCCCCATCATCTGCCATTAAGCTTTCTTTATAAGTGAGTTTGTAGTAAATGTTCTTGGCCTTTTTTTTTCCTATTTAGTTTTTGTATGCTACAGATATGATCAATGGAGACTGGATTAAAAACAATAGTAACAGTAATTCTTTAAAGCAGCCAACATCTCAATGCAATATAATTAAGAGGTGTTTCAATGGTAAATGATGCAATACAGTATGATTTACAGCAGTATTTTCTAACAAAGAGTTTTAAAAAACAGTATTGGGAAAAGCGTGGAGAAATTGACTGCCGTGAAAAAAAAAAAAAGTTTCCAATTGTTCCCATTGCATTTAGTTTGGCCCAGTACACTCAGTTGAATTGACTGAATGGACATGAATGTGAACGCTGGTGTTTCTGTAATGAACGAAATAAGGCTCTTAGAGACGGGAACTCTTCATGTATCCGTGTCAGCAGATACCATGTATGTTTCCCAGGACCCTGTAATGATGAAGCTGATGAATAGCTGATAGAGAATTGCACATCTGCAGTAGCTTGGATTAATGAGCTTTCATGACACATTTTATCACTGTGTTTCATGTCTGTGCTTTTTAAAAAAAAAAATTATAGACTTTCCTTCACCTGTTCTCTTATTTTATTATTTTTTCTATATGAATTTTAATATTGCAGGTCTAAGTTAAAAAAAAAAAGGCTTTTGATTTGGCATGTTTGTAATCACCAGTCTATGCAGATGCTGAAACTAAGTAAGTTATTTCATGTATGATGTTGTCTTGTTTGTGCCTTTCGTTTTTTTCCCCCATGTTTATTATAGTTTCATGCTTCCTATGTTTGAACTGCATTTACCATCCAAACTCATCCTCAGAACATGATTGTATCGTATCAGTCTGGCCGGTGTTCGCTGGGGAAAAGTGCTTTGTTGCAATTATGTGCGCTGCTGCTGGTAAAATGCTTTTTCTCATCCATGCGTGATCATGTGATTAAAAAAATAAATAAATTGTGAACTGTACATGGTCATGTGAAAGCACACATCAGTAGATTTAAGCTGATGCTCTGACTCATCTGTCTTATACTGTACAATATGAAATGATCTGATTCTGTTAAATACAGTCTTTGTATTCTTCTGTACTCCTGTCATCTGTTTTATTTTACCTTACACCACAACGCTGTTGAGTTCTCGTATCTGATTGGTCAGAATATGTTGATTGAATGATCTGTAACAGCAGCTCTGACAGTCGTGCCACAAGTTTATATAAACAATGCTTGTTTTGATGTGTTATTGTTTCTATAGTAACTTGTTCGGCGGTCGAGTGGCATAATCTAAAGCTAATATTAAATGGTTTGCAACAAAAGGCTTTGTTATTCAGCCGAGAAAAAGACAATGATATGGTGAAGCTTTCTGTATGGAGATATTTATTTAAAATTTATGGAAGGAGTCCCTGAACAAGAGGGGGGCAATATCCGAAGGAACAGTCAGTATCTGGTGGCCACCAGATGCTACAGTGCATCTCATCGTCATAGACTGCACCAGATTTGTCAGTTCTTGCTGTGAGATGTTACCCCACTCTTCCATCAAGGCATTTACAAGTTCTTGATCACGTCTGGGGGAGACAAGGTTACATGTAATTTTCCAGTTCAAGGACGATCAACTGTCCTTCCTGTTTCCCTGTAGCACCGTCTTAGGCATCTTACATTAGACAGTGCAGTTTTTAAAAATCCAGTTATTTGGGCTAGTGAAGAATTGTTACAATTTGTCCCAAAAATTAATTGATCAGAATATTATTTTAAAATAATTCAAACTTTGCCCCCTCTGTAGGTTGTTTGAGCACTAAGTGGTGGCAGTAGAGCACCAAGGTTCACAGAGATTTCCTCCAGCTGAAAAAAACAAAACATGAAAAGATACATATAGACAAATTTAACATGAAAACACAGGCTGAAAGGTTACTTACACTTGCAGTGTTAGTTAGAGGTATTTCGCATGTCACAGGCCCAAAAGTCTACCACATCTGCAATGTTTCACTTTACACACAACTGTCCAATTCTGTGCAAATATAAAATGAACAAAAGTGTTCAGGCAGTGACTAGACTGTAAAAAGGAGAGTGTGAATGCTGGGCAGTGGGGACTGCACAGAGGAGGGTGGGGCAGTGAGGGGACTGCACAGAGGAGGGTGGGGATGAGGGGCATTGAGGGGACTGCACATAGGAGGGTGGGGCTGATGGGCATTGAGGAGACTGCAGAGCAGAGTGGTGCAGTGAGGGGATTGCAGAGAGGAGAGTGGGGCAATGAGGGGACTTCACAGAGAAGAGGGGGGCAGTGAGGGGGCTGCACAGAGGAGAGTGGGCATGCTGGGAGTGAAGGGACTGCACAGAGGAGAGTGGGGCATTGAGGGGACCATACAGATGAGTGTGGGGCAATGTGGCAACTGTACAGAGGAAAGTGGGGCTGCTGGGCAGTGAGGGGACTACACAGAGGAGAGTGGGGATGCTGGGCAGTGAGGGGACTACACAGAGGAGACTGGGGATGCTGGGCAATGAGGGGACTGCAGAGGAGTGTGGGGCATTGAGAAGACTGCACAGAGGAGAGTGGGGCAGTGAGGGGCCTGCACATATGAGGGTGGGGCTGATGGACCATGAGTGGACTGCACAGAGGAGAATGGGGCAGAGAGCAGATTGCACAAAGGACAGTGGGACAGTGAGGGGACTGCACAGAGGAGAGTGGGGCAGTGAGGGGACTGCACAGAGGAGAATGGGGCAGTGAGGGTGTGGTGCAGAGGAGAGTGGGGAAGAGGGGTCTGCAGACAGGAGAGTGGGGCACCGAGCGAACAGTATAGAGGAGTGTGGGGCAGTGGGGGGACTGCACAAAGGAAAGTGGGCCAGTGAGGGGACCGCACAGAGAAGAGTGGGGCAGTGAGGGGACGGCACAGAGGAGAGTGGGGCAGTGAGGGGACTGCACAGAGGAGAATGGGGCAGTGAGGGTATGGCGCAGAGGAGAGTGGGGCAGTGAGCAGACTGCATGGATGAGAGTGGGGCAGTGAGGGTATGGTGCAGAGGAGAGTGGGGCAGTGAGGGCACTGCACAGAGGAGAGTTGGGCAGTGAGGGGCCTGCAGAGGAGAGTAGGCCAGTGAGGGGACCGCACAGAGAAGAGTGGGACAGTGAGGGGACTGCACAGAGGAGAGTGTGGATGCTGGGCAGTGAGGGGACTGCAGAGGAGAGTAAGCCAGTGAGGGGACCGCACAGAGGAGAGTAGGCCAATGAGGGGACCGCACAGAGGAGAGTAGGCCAATGAGGGGACTGTACAGAGGAGAGAGTTAATGCTAGGCAGTCACTGGACTGTAGAGAAGAGAGAGTTGATGCTAGGCAGTG
This sequence comes from Stegophilus panzeri, assembly GCA_024331685.1. Lineage (NCBI taxonomy): Eukaryota > Metazoa > Chordata > Actinopteri > Siluriformes > Trichomycteridae > Stegophilus > Stegophilus panzeri. Next base: position 24,091,627 of record JANDJT010000041.1, read on the forward strand.
ACTGGACTGTAGAGAAGAGAGTGGGGCATTGAGGTGACTGTACAGATGAGTGTGGGGCAATGTGGTGACTATAGTGGAAAGTGGGGCTGCTGGGCAGTGAGTGGACTACACAGTAGAGAGAGGGGATGCTGGGCAGTGAGTGGACTACACAGTAGAGAGAGGGGATGCTGGGCAGTGAGGGGACTGCACAGAGGAGAGTGGGCCAGTGAGGGCACCGCACAGAAGAGAGTGGGCCAGTGAGGGCACCGCACAGAGGAGAGTGGGCCAGTGAGGGCACCGCACAGAAGAGAGTGGGCCAGTGAGGGCACCGCACAGAGGAGAGTGGGCCAGTGAGGGCACCGCACAGAAGAGAGTGGGCCAGTGAGGGCACCGCACAGAGGAGAGTG
>JANDJT010000041.1:24190450-24205152 GCA_024331685.1 Stegophilus panzeri
CTTGATAGTGAGACGGCTGCATAGAGGAGAGCTTGATAGTGAGACGGCTGCATAGAGGAGAGCTTGATAGTGAGACGACTGCATAGAGGAGAGTGGTGCAGTGAGGGGACTTCACAGAGGAGAGTTGGGCATTGCGGGGACTGCACAGAGTAGAGTGGGGCTGCTGGGCAGTGAGGGAACTGTACAGAGGAGAGTGGGAATTTGACAGTGAGCAGACTGTATCTGAGGAGAGTGGGGCTACTGTGCAGTGGGGTTATTGCACAGAGGAGAGTGGGGCAGTGAGGGGACTGCGCAGAGGAGAGTGGGGCAGTGAGGGGACTGCGCAGAGGAGAATGGGAATGCTGGGCAGGGAGGGGACTGTAAAGAAGAGAGTCTGGCGGTCAGGAGACTGTACAGAGGAGATACGGGCATTGAGGGGACTGTATAGAGGAGAGTGGCGCAGTTATTGGACTATACCGAGGACCATGTGAATGCTGGGCAGTGCAGGGACTGCACAGAGGAGAGCGGGCTGCTAGGAAGTGCGGGTAGTGCACAGAGGAGAGTGTGGCACTGAGCAGAGAGGGGCAGAGAAGCAACTGTGCAGAGAAGAGTGGGGCAGTGAGGGGACTTTACAGAGGAAATATGGGCAGTGATGGGACTGCACAGAGGAGTGTGGGGCAATGAGGGTTTTGCAAAGAGTAGACTGGGGATGCCGAGCAGTGATAGTGGGAATGCTGTGCAGTGATTGGACTGTACAGAAGAGAGTGGGGTGGTCTGGAGACTGTACAGAGGAGATTGGGGCAGTGAGGGGACTGTACAGAGGAGAGTCGGGCAGTGAGGGGACTGTACAGAGGAGAGTGGGGCAGTGAGGGGACTATACAGAGGAGATGTGGGCAGTGACAGTACTGTACAGAGGAGAGTGGGATTGCTGGGCAGTGAGGGGACTGTATAGAGTTGTCTGGGGATGCTGGGCAGTGAGAGGACTGCACACAGTAGAGTGTGGCATTGAGAGGACTGCACAGAGGAGAGGGACGCAGTGAGGGGACTGTACACAGGAGAGTGGACTGTACAGTGGGCTGCTGGCATTGCTGGGACTGAGAACTGCCCCATGCTTTTCTGTGCAGTTCACTCTCTGTCCCACTCTAGTCTACGCAATCCCACTCTACTCTGGGCAGTCCCCTCAGTGCCCAGCATTCAAACTCTCCTTTGTACAGTCCCTTACTGCCCAACAGCCCCACTCTCCTCTGTCATGTCCCCTCACTGCCCCACTCTCCTCTGTCATGTCCCCTCATTTTGCCACTCTTCTCTGTGCAATCCCTTCTCTGGCCCCCTCTTCTCTGTGCCGTGTCCTCTCTTGCCCACTCTTGTCTGTGCAGTCCCATCACTGGGCCACTCTCCTCTGTACAGTCCCCTCTCTGCCACACTCTCCTCTGCAGTCCCCTCACTCCCCATCAGCCCCACTCACCTCTGTTCAGTCCCCTCTCTGCCCCACTCTCCTCTGCAGTCCCCTCACTGCCCCACTCTCCTCTGTGCAGACTCTCCTCTGCACCTCTGTGCAGTCCCACCACTGGCCCCCTCTCCTCTGTGCAGCCCCTCACTGCCCCCTCTCCTCTGGGAAGTCCCCTCACTGCCCCACACTCCTCTGTACAGTACGCTAAGTGCCCCACCCTCCTCCGTGCCATCCCGTCACTGCCCAACTCTCCTGTGTCCAGTCCCCTCACTTCCCCTCTCTCCTCTTTGCAGTCCCCTCTCTGCCCCACTCTCCTCTACAGTCCCCTCACTGCCCATAAGCCCCACCCTCCTATATGCAGTCCCATCACTGCCCCACCCTTTTTGTGCAGTCCCTTCACTGCTTCATTATGCTCTGTACAGTCCTCTCACTGCCCCACTCTCCTCTGTGTAGTACCCTCACTGCGCAGCAACCCCACTCTCATCTGTGTAGTCCCCTCACTGCCCAGCAGCCCCACTTTCCTCTGTACAGTCCCCTCACTTCCCCACCTTCCTCCGTGCCGTCCCCTCACTGCTCCACTCTCCTCTGTGCAGTCTCCTAACCGCCCCACTCTCCTCTGTGCAGTCCCCTCACTGCCCTACTTTCCTCTGTGCTGTCACCTCACTTCCCCACTGTTCTCTGTGTAATCCCCTCACTGCCCCATTCTCCTCTGTGCCACCCCTTACTGCCACACTCTCCTCTGTGCAGTCCCCTCACTTCCCCTCTCTCCTCTTTGCAGTCCCATCACTGCCCCAACCTTTTTGTTCAGTCCCTTCACTGCATCATTATGCTCTGTACAGTCCTCTCACTGCCCCATTCTCCTCTGTGCCACCCATTACACACACTCTCCTCTGTGCAGTCCCCTCACTGCCCAGTATCCCCACTCTCCTCTGTGCATCCTCCTCACTGGCCCACTGTCCTTTGCGCAGCCCCTCAGTGCCCCACTCTCCTCTGCAGTCCCTTCACTGCCCATCAACCCCACCCTCCTATGTGCAGTCCCTTCACTGCCCCATCCTCCTCTGTGCTCTCCCCTTGCTATCCCACTCTCCTTTGCGCAGCCCCTCACTACCCCACTCTCCTTTGTGCAGTCCGCTTTCTGCCCCACTCTCCTCTCTGCAGCCCCCTCTGCCCCACTCTCCTCCGTGCAGTCCCCTCACTGCCCCACTCTCCTCTGCAGTCTCTTCAATGCCCTTTAGCACCACCCTCCTATGTTCAGGCCCCTCACTGCCCCACTCTCCTCTGTGCAGTCATCTCACCGCCTGACTCTACTCTGCAGTCCCCTCGCTGCCCATCAGCCCCACGCTCCTGTGCAGTCCTCTTACTTCCCCACTCTCCTCTATGCCATCCCCTTACTGCCCCACTCTCCTCTGTGAAGTCCCCTCACTGCCCAGCATCCCCAGTCTCCTTTATGCAGTCACCTCACTGCCCCACACTCCTCTGTGCATTCCCCTCACTGCCCCACTCTCCTCTGTGCAGTCCTCGCACTGCCCCACGCTCCTCCGTGCCATCCCCTCACTACCCCACTCTTCTCCGTGCAGTCCCATCACTGCACACTCTCCTCTGTGCTGCCCCTCACTGGCCCACTCTTCTCTGTGTAGTACCCTCACTGCGCAGCAACCCCACTCTCTTCTGTGTAGTCCCTTCACTGCACATCAGCCCCATTCTTTTCTGTTCAGTCCCGTCCCTACCCCTCTGTCATCTGCAGTGCATTCCACTCAATGCCCAGCATACCCTCTCTCTCTTTTGTGCAGTCCCCTCACTGCCCTACACTCCTCTCTGCAGTCCCCTCTGCCCCACTCTCCTCTGCAGTCCCTTCACTGCCAAGCATTCCTGCTCTCCTGTGTGCAGTCCAAAACAGAGTTTTTAACAGCAAGAGACATGGACGCTCCTACTTTTTCTTTTTTTAAATCTAGAACATAAAAAAGGACAAGGAAAAATTGATGTACTGTTTAAATGACTGTAATGGTCAAGACACTTCTGATCAAATGTAGATGCGCAAAATCGCTGTGGACTTTTACTTCAGTCTATACGTTTCTGAAAAATCAGATGAGCAATGTAGTAATGAACTGCTCTTTAACCTTCCTGTTTTAACCTCAAAGCAAAAAAATCTTCTTAAAGACTGTACTTCTTCCTATGAAGAAGTCACGGCTGTGGTAATGGGACTCTTTGTAGGCCGTGCACCTGGAATAGATGGACTGTCTGCCAAATTCTATAAGGCTTTCTGGCCTGTTCTTAGACATGACTACTATGATAGAGTTTTAATCAAAGGCAATGGTGATATTGAAGTGGTAAAACATGCTCTAGACTGTTGTGGAAAGCATCATCAGCCAAAGTTAACTGGTGTAAAAGTGATGCTGTGTGGTGTGCCCAAATCGCTAAAAGTCCATCACACAGGAGACTGGCAATGCTTCCCCTCCCTCTCCATTTCTGCAGCGGGTGAACAGCAGGAGGGAGAACACAGAAAACTACTCTCTTTTAGCACACCACAGATGACGGACATTGAAAACGCTTCCAAAAAGACCTTGTATGCAGTCAGTGTGAGATTCATCCAACTCTCCGGCTGGAGTGAAGGAGTCAAGGTGGTCAGACCTACTGGTGCCAAGCTCTTCCCCACAAGGCTGCTGGAGGTCCCTGTACAAGCCCCCCATAGAGAAGCATACAGCTGATCTACAGTGAAGGGTTGTGCATGGGGCCGCGGCCAAAAACAGACACATGGCGCATATCGACTCCACCATAGCTACAACATGCCCATTTTGTGATGGAGAGGAAACATTAGACCACCTTTTCTGATGTGACAGACTAGCAGCAGAGTTTAATACACTGGGAGTATGGATGGGGAGGTTGGGTCAAATACTAACAGAGAGCCGGATTATTTTTGGTCCTAAATATCCCAGATAGCAAGCACATTTGGGCCGATTCTGGTAGAAATGCGTCACTGTCGGCTCAATGCCGGTGTCGGTGAAAAGGTAATTACCCAGAGCCTTGCTGACTGTTCAAACCACTTCTGGCTGACAGAAGGGTTTTGCTCTGTTTTGATCTCGGCTGAAAGCTGGTGTACTTGCGGCAGGTCCATACTCGGTGTAGCTGTGTGTATCTACTTTCGGCCTGAGTTCGTTAAGTCACAGTCGGGCCACAGCTAGAATTAAGGAGCTCAGCCGCCTGGAAAAAATAAAAGTTTTGACGGTTAAATCAGTTCCTGGGCTGCAGTCATTCTTCGTTTTCATGATTTCAGCTGAAGAAGTTAAGTAATTTAATTGAGTAATTTCAGTCTATAATATTGTTTGTTGTTTAAAATGTCAGGAAGAAAATATTTTTTATTTCTTTATTATGGTACGAGTAATGGCGACGAGAACATAACATCAGATAGTGTACTAGCAGCTAGCTAGCCGGATAGCTAATTTAGCTAACGTTAATGATGTGTATAAGAGTCAGGAGGACATGACAAAGTGCCCAAATTGTGTATTCATTCATGCAGTAGATCCTGATGGTTTTTTATTTTAATTTTATGTTTTTAATTATTTGAATAGCTACCTCAGCTAATCGCTAATAGCTAACGCGCTAATCCTCGGGCAGTAATGATGAACAGGGGGGATCCTTGATCTCTGATCTCTCAGTTTTTCTTCGTGATAGCAGCAGTCGGGAGACACAGACCATTTGGCATTGTCGTGACTAATGCGGATTCGCACAGCTCGACACTTTTTTATTAAGTTTATTTTCATTGCTCTACAACGAAGGCACAAACTCTTCGTTTATTTCTTTTCCTTTCCTCTTTTACTATTTTTTATTTTACTTTTTGTTCCCATTGTCTTTTTTTTTTTTTTCCTGAATGTTTGGTTAGAACTTTCTGGAACATGGCGCTAATGCTAATTTAATGTGTTCTGTCAGAAAACCCACACAGCTTGCAGCATGCTGTGGTCCCGTTATTAGATCATATTGTTCACTTGGCATGATAACAGACCTGTTGTTCGGCTCAACACTGTATTTCTTATGGCGTTTGTGCAATTCTTAGCCTTAGTCTAGCAACGTACAAGTTTTTTTGTCTCATTGAGTAATCCTGAAGGGACTCAATAATGATTAAATGCAACTGTATTTTACAGACAGCTATAAAGAGGGCAGAAAGAAAGCCAAAGAGTGCAGGACCTGGTCAGACCTCCAGTCAGATGTGGAAGTGTCTGGACAAAGACCACCAAAGTGTAAAACATACAGATATTTGTCCAGCGCTTCACTATTACTATTCCTTGATGCTTTGAGGCTGTATTTAAAGTTGTATTTTTCATGAAACATTGAAGAATTTGGCAATATAGTCAATAATTTTATCAGTGCACATTTAGTTTTGATCACACTTGTGTCTGGATTTACCCCCCCTGGAGGTCAGGAGCATTGTTTGTTTGACTCAGAGGATGTGTGCAACACCACCCAAACAAATTCTTCCAGCTGCCCCCACTGTTAACTTCCCCACCGTCACCCCAAACACCACTTTCACCCCTGTTCCCACCACCACTTTACCAGCAGAACTGGCAGTCGATGGACGATATGCCATGTGAGTGTATTCTTCTGCTTTCTGATTGACTTTCTTTTGTAGGTATTAATTTTGTAGAACATTTTCCTTCACTTCCCTTAACACAGTTTTCTCTTGTTGCGCTGCCAGGCTGTCAGACTTTACGAGAGGACCCCCAGCAATCATCAGAACCAGGTTGGACCAACCGTGATTTCCACTCAGCCACCTTACTGGAATTTGTGTAAGTTAGGAATAAGACTAAGGATGAAGTTGTATAGTTTTGTAGTGTGTATCATTTTTTAAATATTGTTAACTTCTTTATTATAGCCATGCTAAGGGAGGTGTTGACTAAATTAGAGATGGTGCTGGACCAACATACCAGTGAGATTGCTTCAACTACAGGAGGTCCAGGTACCGCCTTTGGATATTGAGGAAGGTTTACTGCAAGACCTTCCTCAACTGCGTAGTCTGGAGTAAAGGATGCAACAGAGCCCAGATTACAAGCAAAAACTGGTGAGAATTTTTTTTTTGTTGTTAACAATTGCTTGCACAATTACACAGCTACTGAAAGTGTTTCTTTTTTCTCAAAATGACACACTCGTACTCAAATCCTGTTCAAAAGTTTATACCCCCCTGGCTCTTAATGTATTAATGTGTTACCTTCTTGAGCATCGGTGAATATTTGCACCTTATGTAATGTGTACGAGTCCCTCAGTTGTCCTCACTGTGAAAAGATGGATCTCGACATCATATAGCTGCTGTTGGAAAGGGCTCAAATATACAGAATATGCTGGAAAAGCAAAGAATGTGCAAAAAAAACCTGGTGGTTTTTTTTGAAGAACAGTGGGCAGGTTAACTGTTCAGGACAAACAAGGGACTCATGAATAACTATCACAAAACATAAACACAGTCATAGATCATCCAGATAATGACACACAGTATTAAGAATCAAGCTTATGTAAACTTTTGAATGGGGTAATTTTTCCTTGCTGATGACTAGCCACCAGCCGTGTGTGTCAGTGCCTTGCAGCCACGCGCTCTCTGGCTGTCCAAAACATTGTTGGTGCTGAAGCGGAGCTGTCCGTTCAGCATCATAGCTGCAGTCGCGGGAGGAGTGCTCTTTCTCTTTTGTGCGCCAGCCGCGGGCCTGTCGTCACAGTATCCCCCATCAGTTCCGAGCCTACTGCCACTGTGTGTTGGGCCCACAGTGCGTCGCGTCGTGAGAGGCTATCTGCGTTCCCATGTTGAGCTCCTACCTGGAAAGAGTAGTAGACCAGGAAAATCCTCCAACAAAAGGAACCATCGTGTTACCCTGGCGTTAGTGTCCTTGGCCATCCACTGCAGTGGTGCGTGGTCCATCTCCAGAGTGAAGTGTCGACCGGCCAGGTAATAGCGCAGCTCCTTGATGGCCCACTTTATTGCCAGGGCCTTTCTCTCCACGGCGGCATATTTACTCTCAGCTTGGGACAGCTCCTGCTGATGTAGAGGACCAGGTGTTCTTCTCTGTTGAAAGTCTGCGGTCTGCGAGAGGACGGCACCCAGCCCTGTCTCTGATGCATCCATTTTCAGGGTTAAGTCCAGTATATGTAGTACTGGGGCGCTGGTGAGAGCCTCTTTCAGGGCTTGGAACGCCTGCTCCGCCTCTGCAGACCATTTCACCAAGTCCGCTTGGCCCTTCTTTGTGAGATCTGAGAGGGGGGAGGCTACAGAGGAGAAGTTAGGTACGAATCTGTGGTAATACCCCGCCAACCCCAAGAAGGCATGTACCTTTATGATCGGGGCCACTCGGTCGATCCTTTCCTGCATCTCCTGTACGAAGTCGATGACCGAGCAGAATGGTGAGGGCTGTTCTTCCCACGCTTCCGGGCCACATCCAGTAGTCCTCAAGGTCATCGTCCGAAGAGGAGCTCGAAGGGTGTGAAGCCTGTGGATGCTTGTGGGCACTCCCGGATGGCGAAGAGGACATAGGGCAAGAGGAGGTCCCAGTTCCTCCCTTCCTCATCTACCACCCAGCGCAGCATCTGCTTCAGAGTTTGGTTAAACCATTCGATGAGCCCATCAGTCTGTGGGTGGTAGACGGACACCTTCAGGTGTTTTACTTGCAACAGTCGACACAGATCAGACATTAGTTTCGATACAAAGGGCATACCTTTGTCTGTCAATACGTCCTTCGGGATCCCCACACGGCTGAACAGGAGCACCAGTTCTTTAGCAATGTTACGGGAGGTGGCTTTGCGTAGTGGCACTGCCTCGGGGTACCTGGTGCATAGTCCATGATGACCAGGATGTACTCATGACCTTGGGCGGATTTTGGGAGCAGCCCCAAGAGGTCCATGCCAATCATCTCAAAGGGGACGCCTATGATGAGGAGAGGGATGATGTGCGCTGGTGGGGGTTTCCGTTGGCACTGGGGGCACAGCTGGCAGAAGCCCCGGTCCTCTGCATCTATTCCTGCCCAGATAAAGTGGTCCTTCAGTTTTTCCAGGGTGTTTCGCACACCCAGGTGGCCCCTGAGTGGATGGACATGGGCCAGGTGCATCAGTATTGGGGTCCTTGACTTGGGGACCACCAAGAGGTCAACAACTTTCCCTCTGCAGTTGATCCTGTGATACACAAGGCCTCCCCTGACCAGGAAGTAGGTTGTATGGAGTACCTGGTCCAGATTCTGGTCGACCCCTTCGATCTGATGTACCTGTGCCCAGCAATGTTTCAGACAGTCGCCCTCCTTCTGCTCCTGCCCAAAGTTCCCCTGTTGTTTCACCTGTTGGAACACAGACTATATCGGGTTAGTACATGTATGCGGCATGTCCTCGCAGCCTCGCAGCCATGCGCTCTCTGGGTGTCCAAAACATTGGTGGTGCTGAAGCAGAGCTGTCCGTTCAGCAACATAGCGGCAGTCGTGGGAGGAGCGCTCTCTCTTTTGTGCATCAGCCGCCGGCCTGTCGTCACAGTGTGTGTGCGTGAGAGAATTTTTTTGCCTTTAAATATACTGTAAATATATTTACTTGTTATTTTGTTGTTTTTAAAGGTGTGTTAATAAATGTTCATATTGTAGTGTATTTGTTAATGTTTAATAAAAGCCCTTAATCATATTAAATGGTTGAATTTGTGTTTCCCTGCTAAAATGAACTACATTTAGCAGGTTCTGAGCCACAGACGTGGGCCACATAAACAATATAAGCCACTTTAAGGTGTCCGGGCCAGAGGAAATTGTATGTGTCGGTTTTTAGTTTGTGGGCCGGATCTGGGCTGGAGGAAATTGTACGTGTCCGTTTTCAGTGTGTGGGCCAGCTTTGGGCCAGGGAACTAAAGCAAGAACTAAAGCAAGTATGTGTCCCACAAGTGGGCCAGACAAATTTTGCTATCTGGGATGCAGTTGCACAAAAAAAAAAAAAAAAAAAAAGATCTGCATGCTTAATTTTATAATAGGCCAGGCCAAACTAGCTATCTGGCTCACACAAAAATTTTTTTAATGAAAGTCAGTGGAACACTGAACCCAGAACTGATGCTAAAAACCCCTTTGAAGGCCAGACTCAGAATTTAATTTGTTTGCTCAAAAATGACGCACAGATTGCAGGACTTCTGTAAGTTTTGGGGGCAGGGCGAGGTTTTATGTTGTGTTGAAAATGAATCATTAATCTTAACTTTTTAACAGAAGCACTTGCTCTTAAATGGAATGCTTTAAAAGGTAATATTTATGTCCTTATGTGAAACGTGTTGTACAAATAAAGTTTTATTTGACTTTTTAAACCAAATTATTATTAATTTCAGAGCACATGTTTGTGGATGTATTTACCTCTCATTTATTCATTGAACTTTTTTTTTTTTTTTTTTATCTATTTAAGCATTCAGGTATTTAGAAATAGTATTTATTTGATGCAAGAACGATAGATACAGCATGAATGGTTAAAATTAAATAAAAAAAATAAAAAGTCTCTCTCTCCCGTGCTCTCTCTCGCTTGTGTGTGCGCATGCTCGAGTGTAGTGGAGCGAGTGAAGCATGTTGGTGAGAGTGTGTGTGTGAAAGACTTTTTTTCAGTTGTGGCGACAGGCTGGCGGCCGGCGCACAAGAAACGCTCCTCTCGCGACTGCCACGGTGGTGCTGAACAGACAGCTCCGCTTCAGCACCACCAATGTTTTGGACGGCCGGAGAGTGCGTGGTGGTGGGGCGGGGCCGGAGAGTGCGTGGTGGTGGGGCGGGGCCGGAGAGCGCGTGGTGGCGGAGCGGGGCCGCCGACACATACGACTGGTGAATGGTGCGCGGCACGGAAAAATTCCACCATCCAGCAGGTGAGGGGAGAGTATAAAAAGGCGATATTCCGCTCTCAAGAGGAGAGAAGACTCTCAGTGCATGTGCGCAAGTCTCTGTTGTGTGTTTTACAGACGATTTCGATGTGAGCAAAGACTCCACCCCCTGGCTGCAACCGCGGCGTTGCCTGATGGCACAACGGGTTCCCTGCCACTCGGGAAACCCCCAGCATGACCCCGGCGGATGACTGAGCCCCTCACCTCACGATCGCACTTCAACACACACGCGCACCCACACCCCGTTCACGGACTGTTCTAAATAAAGATTTCTCCACAGGTAATACTGAAACGGCCTCCTGTGTGTCTGTGCTCCACCCACTGCTGGCTAAATTCCCTACACTGGTGGAGGATGCGGGCATGAGCACAGACCCACCCACCTGGAAAAATTAAATAAATAAATAAATTTATAGATAAAACTTCCCACTTCTCCTGGAGTCGAATCTTCAGCAGCAGGCCGTGACACAGCAGCTCGCCCAAAGCCTGCAGGCCGAACCCCCCACCAGGCAGCAGCAGAGTTCCATCGGTGGAGCTACCGGCCAGGGGTCAAGCCACACGGACAGATGGACACCCTCCTGCACATAACCAAGAGGTGGCTCCAACCCGATCTATATACCGCCACCGAGGTGGCAGAGAAGGTGGCCATGGATCGACTCCTAAGGACTCTGCCGCCCACAGAACGCCAGGCCGTGGGGATGCAGGCGCTGGGGACGCCCAAGGAAATCCTAACCGCCCTGGAACGTGCCTTGACCACCCTGGAACTCAGCCGGGAAGGACGGCGATCCCGCAGCCCGCCCAGAATATTCCCACCACACCGGCCCGAATGCCAGCGCTACCCCGGGGGGGGAGCAACCACCAAAGCCAGCCCATCTACGGGATGCCCAGGGACGAGCCCATGCCAACGGAGCCGGACCGGGAGACACCGAAGAAGGACCAGAAACCCTGGCTGGCAGGGTGCGCCCTCCACACGCCGAACCTGCTAAGAGCACCTACCCTCACTGTGTGGGTCGAAGGAAGCCCAGTCACTGCCCTGCTGGACTCCAGGAGCACGGTGACCCTGGCCCGACCGACAAAAAAAAAAAAAATCAGCAGGAATGGGACCATCACCATAACTTGAGTCTTCCATGAACACCTAACCAACCCATAAAAAAAAAAAATTACTCTAGCACTTACACCTCTACTCTGCGCACTTTGCTTCTTCTGGAATTCAATTAAGGGATCTTGTATGGTCGCACTACTTGTATTGTTCTCTGCTTGATATATCGCTTTGCTTGTATTTTCTCATTTGTAAGTCACTTTCAATAAAAGCGTCTGCTAAATGAATACATGTAAATGTAAAATGTCCATGGGGATGCCCGGGAAGTCCCCGCTACTGAGGTTCAAATACAGGGTAAAACAGCCACCTGGCCACACCTAGTTGGCGTCATCCCCGACCTCCCTGTGCCGCTGCTTCTGGGAAAAGACTGGCCAGGGTTCCTGGCCAGCCCAGCTCCCAAATCCAGGAGGGCGCCCCAGCGAGCGAAGGAGACACGAGCCCGGCAGGCCTGCTTGGCGCAAAATGAGGGGGACACCACAGCAGAAGGTGAGCTGCACACACACGCCAACCCGATCTCGTCTGTGTTCCAACAGATGAACCGGCAGGGGAACTTCAGGCAGGAGCAGAAGGAGGACGACTGCCTGAAACATTGCTGGGCCCATGTGCGTCAGATAGAAGGGGTCGACCAGAGTCCGAACCAGAGACTCCCCTCCTACTTCCTTGGCAGGGGAGGCCTCATATCCACGGGCCAGCCACAGAGGGGAAATCGTGGACCTCCTGGTAGTCCCCAAGACCAAGATGCAGACGCTGATGCACCTGGCCCATGCCCACTCGCTCGGGGGCCACCTGGGGGCATGAAACACCCTGGAAAAGCTATAAGGACCGCTTTGTCTGGCCGGGGATAGATGCAGAGGTCCGGGGCTTTTGCCAACAATGCCCCCAGTGCCAGTGCACCGCCCCACGGAGGCCCCCGCCAGCTCCCCTTATCCCTCTTCCCATCATAGGCGTCCCCTTTGAGAGGGTCGGTATGGACCTCATGGGGCCGCTCCCCAAATCCACCCGGGGCCACGAGTGCATACTCATCATCCTGGACTACGCCATCTGATACCCCGAGGCAGTGCCGCTACGCAAAGCCACCTCCCGTAACATCGCGAGAAAACTGGTGCTCCTATTCAGCCACGTGAGGATACCGAAGGACATCTTGACAGACCAAGGTACGCCTTTCGTCTCCAAACTAACATCTGATCTGTGTCGGCTGTTGCAGGTTAAACACCTGAAGGCGTCCGTCTACCACCCACAGACTGACGGGCTCGTCGAGAGGTTCAACCAAACCTTGAAGCAGATGCTACAGTGGGTGGTAGACGAAGAAGGGAGAAATTGGGACCTCCTCCTACCTTACGTTCTCTTCGCCGTCCGGGAGTGCCCCCAAGCCTCCACCTGCTGGTGGTGGTAGGAGAGATAGTCGGTTTTGATAATATCCTCTCAGCATGGCGAATGAATAAAGCAGTCGTTTTTGAAAACAGAACAGCTTGTTAATCAACTGACCGAGAATGGAATATGGGTTAGAGGAAGTTATGTGACAGTGACTCCTTTAGCGACTCCAGGAACAAAAAAAACAAAAAAACACTTTTTTGTAAAATCATTTCAAGTATACCGCCTTTCATTTAAAAGGTCATTCTTAAAGAATTGGCACAATACAGAAAAATCGCAGATCCCATCAGAATGATTGCACTAGGATGTAAAAATACAGCACTAAAAACACGTTCTCTCATTTAGGCCGCAGGTATTCATGTTTTTGACTTCACCTGAGCGCATGTTAGAGATCTCTCCCAGTCAGTCACGGAGAGAGCTCCTATGTGCTGTATGCAAACACCAATAACTTCAAGTGTTTTGAATGTGGCAATTTAGGACACAAACGGTCCTTCTGTCCACATAAAAATGTAGACAATGAAGAACAGTTGCCTGTTGACGCAGCTGAAAACGGATTGTCTAACAATAATAGCACCGATACCATGGAAGTTACAGCAACACAGCAAACAAAAGCGACGAAGAGGCAAGTACAAAGGCCTTCAGAGGAGGCAAAGGGGCAAGAGTAAAAGCAATGTTAATGTGGAGAGTAGTGAGCAAGCTGGATGCAGCTCTGCTGTTGTTATGCACTCAAGTGATGTTCCTGATAAAGTTGAGAAAGTGGACAATAGTGAGACAGAGGTTCAGATAAATGCACAGGCAGTGGAGGAAGATTCAGGAGATGAGCTGGATGGACTATCTCAGTGTACTGTTGACAGCATGAGAGATGATGAACAATGGTCAGAGGTGTCAAAACTAAAACTTTTAAACTGTGGCTCAAATTAATGAAATTCTTGTTGAAACTAAGGGTAAAAGTGTTGAAGTAAATGTTTTTTTTTCCAGACCTACACAAGTTCGTTTCATCTGTAGTGCAGGAAAGGAGAATTAGCAGTTATTAGGAGCCATCATAGCAGAAATTTATTCGATTAAAGAATCACATAACTGCAATTTGGCAGAGACATAAAACTGGAAAAGAGAGGCCAAAGAGGCGAGTGGGTAACTAAACACTATGACTAACATGCTGTTTTTCTTCCTGACTTGTTTCTTTCTAATCTCGCTTTTCCTTATGGAAACCTTACAGGTGGGTTCCCTCAAAGTTAATGGGATGAGGGATAAGAGGAAGGCTCACACAATTCTAGCATTTTTCAGGGTAAAAAAAAAAATCTAGATGTGATTTTTTTTGCAAGAAACCTACAGTGATGTTAAGAATGAGGTTGACTGGCAATGGTGGTGGAGGAGTGAGTGTGTTCTCAGTCATGGGACTAACCTGAGTGCAGGAGTTTCAGTTCTCTTCCCCTCCTCATCCCCTAAAGTAAAAAATTTTGTCTCAAATGGAAGTTGAACCAGGGAGACTACTTGCAGTTAGAGCTGAGATTAATGGTCTTTTTGTTTGTCAGTATCTATGCACCTAACAGAGGGTATGATAGAAACACTTTCAATTTGTTAAAGATATTTATCCTAAGACAACAACAGAATGGTGATTTATTGATTTTGGGGGGGCGATTGGAATTGTACGCTTGATTCGTCTCTTGACAGAAATGGAGAGGAACCGCATGTTCAGTCATCTGCAGTTTTAGTTAATATCACCGAAACTTTTAATCTAACAGACATATGGAGAGAAAAAAAAATCCTTCAATAATATACATGGGTAAAGGTGAATGAGGGGAGGATTTCAACAGCATGGCTAGATAGAAGGTACTTATCAGATAATTTGAGAAATAGAGTAGCAAATACAGCTATTGTCCCTACACCTAGTGTGGACTGCACCTTGACATCCAGAAAGCATAAAAGTTCTTATTGGCATTTTAATGTAAAGTTACTGCAAGATA
>JANDJT010000041.1:24295775-24308560 GCA_024331685.1 Stegophilus panzeri
TGCAGGGTCTTGCGATCCGATGAGGTGCAATTTCCGAACCAGACAGTGATGCAGCTGCTCAAGATGCTCTCAATAGTCCCTCTGTAGAATGTGGTGAGGATGGGAGGTGGGAGATGGGCTTTCTTCAGCCTTTGCAGATTTAAGCATGGCAGCATTTAAAAAAGACAAACTTTTGCACAAAAAAGTTTTCTTTCTTTCATTCATAAATTATAATAAATTACAATTTTGCAGAACATAGCTATAATAATGTGACTAAGTAAATCAGGGAGCTATCTTTCAAAACAATGATGTCTTTCCCAAATCAAGCAGCTGTTTTTTGTTTTTTTTTATATAGTAACCAGCAATAAACTCGATCATTCACTTTAAGTAACCGCTTTATACTTGTCAGGGTCATGCTGGAGCCGAAGGCTCTTCCAGGAACACTGGGCTCATTAACACCTAGGGGCAATTTAGAGTAACCAATCTACTTACTAGAATGTTTTTGGTAGTTGGGAGGAAACCCAGAATAAACTGGATTTTTGATTTCCATGAGCTGTAAGCCATAATCATCAAGATTAAAACAAACAAAAAAAGGCTCGAAATAGTTCACTTTATGTGTAATGAATCTAGAATATGTATGAAAGTTCCACTTTCTGAATTAAATTTCAGAAAAAAAAGTACTTTTCCATGATATTAAATTTTTTTGAGATGCACCTGTATGTTAGACCTGAATCTTAAAAACATTTGAAGACAAGTGGACATTTTATTATTATTTAAAGCATACTGTTATAACCTTTTTTTTTTATTCATTGACAATCCATTTACTTTTTAATATTAATAATATTTAGACAGAATAAAATTCATATAAAGTACCATGCCATTTTAAGCAAAAGGGGGAATACATAAATAAATAAAATAATAATAATAATTAATACATGTGATAAATTAATAAATAATAATAAATAATTTATGCGTGAACGGGTTCATTAGTTTAGATGGATCCATTTTTTTGGAGAATCCCCAGCAGAGATGCCCTGTGCACAGCACATGGCATATTATCAGTGGCCAGGCCCGGATTAAGAATTCAGAGGCCCCTGGGCACAATGTCTTGTAGGTAGAACTCGGGTAGAATGTGTCAAAAGCTACTTTCAGGCGCCACACTTCCTATGGCCTACGCCACTGTAGACGTTAAGTGGCGCGCATCATTTTAAATCTTGTGTACCTCAATGTAAAAAAACATTTTTTTTTTTCCCCTCGATTGGGCCCCAAAGTGCGCATGGGTCCCTGGGCCCGTGCCTATAACGTCCATTGGATAATCCGGCCCAGTCAGTGGCTCTATAATTATGGAAGTGAATTTAATTTGCCTAGACACCATCAATGACCTACTTTGCATAAAGACCCATTATTTGGCAACTACCCATCACTAGTGTTGAATCCAGACGGCTAGAGATGCTGTAAAGGTTTAAACCATATAAAAGTGACTAATATATTCTCCATGTTATGGCCCTTTTGGCTTCCATAGATCAGACTGGTGACTGGATAACGAGTCACTCTTCACTGTCCGTCCTAATGTAGGCCTCTTTCCGCTTGGCCATTGTCTGCGCCGCTGTAGTGCTTTGACGTGGCATTTCTGCTACCAGCAGGTGCGCTCTGAAGTGTCCTGAGCGTGTCGTTTCCGGATTTGAAACACAGCCCTGGATGCGAAGGAAATCACAGCAGTTTGAGAGATGGCCAGATCTGCGGCGCACGCAGGAAAGATGAAGAAGGACGAGTCTTTTCTGGGGAAGCTCGGAGGCACGCTGGGTCGCAAGAAGAAGGCAAAAGAAGGTAAAATAAATAAATAAATAAATAAATAAATAATCCGGATAGCGGTGTAGCCCATATGACACCTGAAATGAGATGTGCCCATGTCGTGTTGTACAGTAGAGCTACTGTCCATGGTGCTGTTTTATATACACTTCATTTTCAACAGTATGTGTGATGTGTCTTGTCTGGCATCAGTCATCCCTAGCATTTAAATCATGTTCATTCACAAAATATATGAATGCTATTAAGAGTGAATAGTCACTGATATCCAGTGAAAAAGTCTGGCACTGGTGCTGATGAAATGAACATAAATAGACACCTATGCCTGGAATGCAGGGATGTTAAGATAACAGTACTATTATACTTTTAATTCATATTTTTCTGCCTTTGTTATAGAGGCATTACTGTTTTAATTAAGTGAACAACTTCTTCTGTTGGTGGCGTCTATGCTTATTTAAATACATATTCACATTAGTTTCACTCCCTTCAGTTTTATGATTCACGAATCACCCTACTGTTATGTGCGAACAGCTGCAAAGTGTGTGTGTGTGTGTGTGTGTGTGTGTGTGTGTGTGTTTATCCTGATGAGGACATTTGGCTAGATCTGTTTTAAAAACTAAATGTTCCCTTTTGGTTACTGAGGATAAGATTAGGATCTAGGTTTAGTTGTAGGCGTAGCATTAATCAGCTGCTTTAATAGTTATGTCATGGAAGGTCCAAGGATTGTAGGACAAATGAGTGTGTGTGTGTGTGTGTGTGTGTGTGTGTATCAGCATGTGTGTTTTCATTCTTTTTTGAGCTGTCCCCAGTTGCTTCAGAGCCAGCTCATTCAGTCATGACTGCTAAACACTCATAGTATATAAATAGAACAAATCATTAGCAAACCCTTAAGAGAGGTAGACCAATTTACAAATTTAATTAAATTTAGAAACTTTTTTTTTTTTTACCACGACAAACTTTTAATTAACAGTCTCAAAAGGTCAAAAGACTGTGACAGCCTGTGACACTGTGTGTGTGTGTGTGTGTGTGTGTGTGTGTGTGTGTACAAATGTCTCAACACTTCCTCTGTGCCTGGTTAATTATTATTATTTTTTTTTTTTTAAAAATGAGGAATATTGTAACCATTGTTTTGTCTATCAACAGTTAAGTTGCTCAGGAAGTTGTCCTGACAACAGAAACACAAGCATGTGAAGTGGCCAAGGCTGACTGTTGGGCTGAAATAGCGTAATGACAGGTGGTCAGTTTGGTAATACTGGTGACATTCTGTTGTGGACCAGACATATGTGCAGGATTAGCATGGTGTGGAGTGTGTGTTTAACCCCTTAAATAATCATACAAGACCCTTCGCATAATTTCTAATGTTATTTTAGGCAATTGTGAATTGAAATGACAATACAGGGAAACAAAATGAAGAAATCTCCTGTCTCCCCATCTGTGTAGGTTTTGGGCTCATCGATGCAGAGAGAACCCGCACATGTTTAAGAGAAGTGTGCTGGTAGGCATCATAGTAGCTAATATACTATAGGACCATCACACCCACATGTGCTTGTTGAACATCCCACTCCAGATTCTTTGCTGTTATAAGAACCTCCACTCTTCTGGAAGGGCTTTCCACTAGATTTTGTAGTGTTGCTGACCTCACTACTGCTCTTGTGGCTGAATGAATGCAAATCCCCACAGCCACAAGAGCATTAGTGAGGTCAGGCGTTGATGTCAGGCTAGGAGGACTGGGGTGCATTTGGTGTTCCAGTTCATCCCAAATGCGTTCAGTGGTGTTGAGGTGCAGGACACTCGAGTTCTTCCACTCCAGCCTTGGCAAACCATGTTGTAGAACCCCGGTGTGTGAGGGTGTGGAGGAAGACTCGGGAGGCAGGCGGAATTTTAGCCAAGCTCCAGGTTCGTGTTTATTCAGCCCACGCTTTTTAAAAAGCTCAACAAAACAACAGAAACAGGTCAGTCCCGGACTCAGAGCTTTCGCTCCGTCAAGTTCAAGTCCATGCTCCATGGCAT
Organism: Stegophilus panzeri; assembly: GCA_024331685.1. Classification (NCBI taxonomy): domain Eukaryota; kingdom Metazoa; phylum Chordata; class Actinopteri; order Siluriformes; family Trichomycteridae; genus Stegophilus; species Stegophilus panzeri. The sequence continues at coordinate 24,299,571 of JANDJT010000041.1, forward strand.
GTGTGGAGCTCTCTCTCTCACTCTCTCGCACTCTCTCTTGCTGGTTACGGGAGTCAATGACATGTAAATAAACTGCAGAATTAAGACACAGGTGAGAATCATCACGTGTTACCTGTCAGTTTGACCTGCCTCCTCTCTGTCCACAGCTGACGCGTGACCACGCTCCCGCTGCCACACATGTCTTAACGGACCTCACTTTGTGCACAGGGACATTGTCATGCTGGAACAGGTTTGGACCTCTTAGTTCCAGTGAAGGGAAACTAATGCTACAGCATACAGTACAGTAATTCTATACAACTGTGTGTTTCCACCTTTATGGACACATTTAGGGAAGGCCAACATATGGGTCAGATGCTCAGGTGTACACAAACATTTGGCCATATAGTGTATTACTATTTGCATTTTCTGCTGGTAGTTTGGATAAGTAGCTTATGGAGTGAATTGTTTTGTTAGGTAATTTAGTAGGCTTTGATGCTATGAATTTAATGCAGTTTGAGGGAAAAAGTAGCCCAGGTTATCTCACTTTGTTGACATTTAATCTACATTTATAGTTAGGCAGCAAGATGCCCATTAAAAAAGGGAAAAAAGAAGGAAATTAAAAGGAATTAGGGATAAAGATATTAAATTAAATTTAAAAAGACAGTTAGGGATAAAGATAAAGAGAATGAAGGGCAAGCTATCTATTTAACACAAATGCAAGAAAAACAATTTAGTGACAAAGCCTACCTAAAGCAACCCATGAGTGTTCTTTGTATAATATAAAAATGTTGCATAAAAGTTATCATATTGTAATGATTCTTGCCAGTGCAAATAGAGGATCTTGTTTATATTTCCTAGTTATTACATATGGTATTTGCATGTTTCTTTTTTATCACCCAAAAAGGGTCCCCAACACAAAATATTGTCCACCAAGTCTTTGAGACCAGGGTTGTATGTGATTAACTATTTAAACAGAGATGTTAGATGGTATTGTGAAGTTCAGTTGTTAATTGAACTGGGTTGTATATGGCAACTTGCCACCACTGATACCAACAGCAGCAGTATGGAGTGATACTGATATTATTCCACGGACTGTATGTTAGATTTTTCATCTCAGCATTTTTCTCTGAAGAACTTTCCTCATTTCCCTGTTGTGGACATTAATACTGAGTACTGAGAAGGCACTGTTAATGACCAGGATACCCTCGGGAGAGCGTACGCATCCTGGCCGGGAAAATGATTTTCTAGGGTGGTACTTCTGGGTGGATAACTTGCATGTGGTTAATGGTGGAAACAATTTGTTTTAAACAAACATACATGTTTGTTTGAAGCAAAACAAAGGTATTCTGTAGTTCCCTTCCTGCTGGGTTTGCTATTTTGCATTGTGGACACTCTTATCTGTCTGTCATCTGAATATTTCTTGCTGGTTTCTTTATATGTATTGTTCACTTAGTCAAGCTGTTTGGTCCCTTAATTCCACTGCATAGATTTTTTAATTTGACATTTGATAATGATAATGAGTCTTTATTAGTCACATATACATTACAGCACAGTGAATTTTTTTTTTTCACATATCCCAGCATGTTAGGAGGTAGGGGTCAGAGAGCAGGGTCAGCCATGATACAGCAGAGAGGATTAAGGGCCTTGCTCAAGGGCCCAACAGTGGTAGCTTGGCAGTACTGGGGCTTGAACCCCTGACCTTCTGATCAGTAAACAAGAGCCTTAACCGTCGAGCCACCACTGCCCCCCCACCCCTGCTCATTTGCTCCATGAGTTTAAAATGATTCAATCATACTGTGTAGTATGTAGACAAAAGTTTGTGGATGCCTGCCAATAGTACTCATACGTGCTTTTTTGAACATCCCATTCCACATTTAGTCCCCCACATTGCTGTTATAGTAACCTCCACTCTTCTGGGAAGGCTTTTCACTAGATTTTGGGGCGTGGCTGTGGATATTTGTTCATTCAGCCACAAGAGCATTAGTGAGGTCAGGCACTGATATCAGATGAAGAGGCGTTCCAGTTCATTCCAAAAGTGTTCAATGTGGCTGAGGTCAGGGCTCTGTGCAGGACACTGAAGTTCTTCCACTCCAACCTTGACAAACCACATCTTCATGGTGCTCGCTTTGTGTACAGGGCATCGTCGTGCTCGAACAGGTTTGGGCCTCTTAGTTCCAGTGAAGGGAAATTGTAATGTTACAGCATGCAAAAACATCCACTTGTGTGCTTCCAATTTTGTGGCAGTCTGGGGAAGGAACACATATGATTGTGGACACGATGGTTAGGTGTCCACAAACCTTTGGTCATATAGTGTATGAAATGAGAAAGAAGACATAGTTGTTGTTTTTGTTGCTGTTTTTATTCAAGGTTTGCCTTTTTCTGCAGTTATTTCTCTCTTGCTGGCATTGGCATTATTCTGACAAGTTTGATACCCCTCGCAAACCTCTGCTGTTATTCTATAAAAGAGTTGAGGATGAACGTTTACATACACCTAGGCATTCAAACTCAATTTTTCACAACATTGCACATTTCATACTCTCATACAATTCCTGTGTTAAGTTAATTAGGGTATCTACTTTAATTGTACAAAGTATGCTTAGGATCCTTGTCCTGCTGGAAGTCCCAGTTGTGACCAAGTTTTAACTTTCTGGCTGATGTTCTGAGTTGTCAGTATTAATTGCCCATCCTCATAATGCCATCTATTCTCTGAAGATCACCAGTCCCTTTTCCAGCAAAACACCCCCACAACATGATACAACTTTCCATGCTTCGCAGTTGGGGTGATGTGGTGTATTCGGATTAAAAGCCTCCATACATAGCTCTGAACATTATGGCCAAACAGTTCAATTTTCATTTCAACTGACCAGAGAATTCCCCTCCAAAAGAAGAAGAAGTTTTATTTATATAGCGCCTTTCCAAGCTCAAAGTCGCTTTACATAGTATACTGTATATCAGATACATAAGATACATACAAATATATAGAACACATATGATAAAATTTTTTTTAAAAAAATCAGTAATTGAAAATATAATTCAAACAGATATGTCTTTAGATGGGTCTTGAAACTAGGCAGAGAGGTGATGTTACGGAGAGTAAGAGGTAGTAAGTTCCACAGTTTAGGAGCAGCAAAACAAAATGACCTTCCACCTGCAGTGGACAGCCGAAATCTAGGAATGGACAAAAGGCCAAGTTCTGATGATCTAAGGGACCGAATAGGGCAGTATGGATGAAGTAAGTTAGACAAGTAGGGAGGGGCAAGACCATTTAGTGCCTTGAATGTTAAAAGCAGTATCTTAAATTGAATACGTGATGCCACAGGTAGCCAGTGGAGATCATGCAAAAGAGGAATGATATGAAAAGGTGGAGGGGAGAACCCTTGCAACTGAATTTTGAACATACTGTAATCTTGAAATGTATTTTATTGGGCAAGCCAATAAATAAGGCATTACAATAATCCAGATGTGAAGTGATTAGGGCATGAACTAAGATTTCACCATCAGTCAGAGTGAGAGAGGCTCGAAGACGTGCAGTATTATGAAGGTGGTAAAAAGAGTTTTTAAACTATAGAGTTGATATGGGAATCAAAAGAGAGAGTTGTGTCAAATACAACACCAAGATTACAGGCAGAGGAAGAAGATTTAACAAGAACCCCATCAGTATCAAATGACATATCCATCCTTTTGACTTAAGTAGCTGAACCAATAAACAATTATTGTTTTATTATCATTCAGTTTTAAAAAGTTCAGGGACATCCAGTGTTTGATGTCTCTAATACGTGCAGTGATTGAATCAGAAAAAGATGGCTTATCAGAGCTGGTAGTAAGGTAACTTTGGATGTCATGAGCACAACAATGAAATTGAAGTCCATGCGTGCGTATAATGTCATCAAGTGGATACATATTAATGATAAACAGTAGTGGCCCAAGAACAAAGCCTTGAGGAACACCCTATGTCAGAGGAGCAATGGCGGATTTGAACCCTTCAATAGTGCCATAATACTTTCTGTCATTGAGGTCGGAAGTGAGCCAGGAGAGAGCTGGACCAGTGATGCCGATTCCAGAAAGACGAAAGATAAGTATATCATGCCAGACAGTGTCAAATGCAGAGCTTAGATCGGGGAGAATTAAAATGTTTATTAACCCGGAATTAATGGACAGGAGAAGGTCATTAACCACATGAAGAAGAGCAGTTTCAGTGCTGTGAGATGGACGAAATACAGACTGGAAAGTTTCAAAGAGGTCATTTGCATCTAAATGAGACCGTAATTGCATGGCGACTACTTTTTCCAAAATTTTACTTAAAAATGGTAAGTTTGAGATTGGTCTGTAATTGTTCATATTTTGATGATCAAGGCCAGATTTCTTAAGAATGGCGGTCACCGCAGCAGTTTTTATTTCTTCTAGAACAATACCAGATGCTAGGCTACAGTTTATCAGATGAGTTATGGAAGGTGAGACTTCGGAAACACACATTTTGAGTAAAGTAGTAGGTGCAGGGTCAAGCTGGCAGGATGTAGAATTGGACTTCGTAATCAGATCACTTATAGCAGAAGGTGCAGAGAAAGAGTATTCTGAGTGAGCTGTGATAAACTCATCATGTGGGGCACCTGTATGAGGTGTATCTTTGGCAATAGATTCAGTGATTGACTTCAGTTTGCCCGAATAAAAAATTGAGAAAAACTATTCACAAGCTTCTCAGAGCCAGATATAGCATGCTGTGGAATGTTAGTGAGCTTCTTTACCATAGCAAAAAAGTGATTTGGATCTGCATGTACAGTTCCTAATACTGTAGGAAAGATAGGAAGAACGAGTGGCAGTGAGGGCTCTATGGTACTTACGCAAATGTTCTGTAAAGGCCAGAGAGTGCACAGTAAGTCCAATTTTCCTGCATAGGATTTCCAAGCGATGACCTTTAGCTTCAGGAGTTCTTAAGTTCAGGAGTGAACCAGGGTGAGATGTGAGTGGATGGAACCAGTCTAGTTTTAACAGGAGCATGCTTCTCGATTACTTAAGAGATAGCATTGTTATAGAGACAGCAAATTTCTGATGGAGAGTGGGATAGTAAGGAGTCTGAAAGAATAGAAGCCCTTATTGACACCGAGAAAGCTGATGGGTTTACAGAACTGATTTTACGGTAGGTGAGCTTTTTTTTAGTAGGCAGTATTGATATAGGAAAACTAAAGCTAAATTTGAAAAGTTTATGATCAGAGAAAGCAAACTCTGAACCAGTAACCGAGACATTATATAAGCCAGATGTACAGACATTGATATAATATTACTTTCATAATAATCTCATGGCAAACTACAGCCAACCCTCCACCTCTACGATGGGGGCGTGGTTTAGAAAAATAGATACCCGGGCGGTGTATGGAGGTTTAAATTCAGGAAGTCAATTGGCTCCTGCCAAGTCTCGGTCCGAAGTAACATGTCCAGGTTTGCATCAATGATTATGTCATTTAGCACGGATGCTTTATCAGTCAAAGAGCGAGTGTACAGCAGAGCACACCGCACATCAGGAAACGCATTTTTGAACTTGCCAAAGTCACGATCAATGCGTAATGACCTCAGATTTTCATAGCTGATCACACATTTTTCCTGCTGCGATTTATCAGGAACACGGGTGTTAGTGCAAATCACAGGAATGCTGTTGGGAGATGTGTAGTGAAGAGACCAAGGTATCTTCCACGGCCGGTGTAAAAAACTCCAAGTTGTTTACACCATTGATATGTGTCTGGGGCCAAAGGAAAAGCTCCTTTTAAAGATCTAAGCTGAGCAGCAGAGTACTGTAGAGCCATGTCAGGAGAAGAGATTTGATTAAAGTCGGCCAAAAGCAGTCCAAAACGACAGAAGAACAGAACTTGAGAGCAGTTACACAGCGACCAATGATCCACTGGGATCCACACAACAACTAATCGATATACATGCGTTAGCCAGAACCGTATCGAAACCACATTCACAATTCAAAGAAATACCATACCAAGGAATGCCAGCACAAATGATAAAGAGATTGGAGACTGTAGCAGATGTCGGATAGGAAATAGAGACTAATGGAGAGAGCTCACAGTGTGACAGGATCACCAGAATCACAAAATCCAAGTCAGTCAAGTTCAGGTCTATCGACTCTCAGCAAGACCATATCCAAAAATAAAAATGTATCAGCCAACAAACAAAAACAAAACAAATAAACCCTGTTTGGTAGAGCCTGGGACCTTACCAGCATGAAGCAGAAGCACAAGCGCGCTTAGCGTTCTCACACCGGAAATGGAGCACGCGCACGGTGGCTTAGTGGTTAGCATGTTTGCCTCACACCTCCAGGGTTTGGGGTTTGATGGCCCTGTGTGTGTGGAGTTTGCATGTTCTCCTCCGGGTACTCTGGTTTCCTCCCCCAGTCCAAAGACATGCATGGTAGGTGGACTGGCATGTCCAAACTGTCCGTAGTGTATGAACGGGTGAGTCCCCTGGCGTATCCTGGGCAACGTTCAGTATCATACTGCTGAGTGGCTAATCCTTCCACCACGATGGTTCCACTTCATAGTGTATGAACTTCATAGAGATTCCACTATGAAGTGGAACCTCGACATGAAAAGAAGAAGACCGGAAATGGAAAACCAAGAAGAAAAATGACCTTTTTTATGCTGGTCTTGGAGTCGTGGCTTCTTCCTTGCATGAAAGTCTTTCGGGGCATTGCAGTGTAGGACTCTGTTAATGGTAGATGTACATACTTCGGTATGGTATTGGTACATACTTTTGGATAAATTAAATCTGTATCCTGATTTCTGTAAAGTTGCTTTTTTGTCAATGTCCATTGTTAAAAGCACTATATAAATAAAACTTAACTGAATACTTATGTAACTGATGTCTCCAATTTCTTCACCAGTTTCTTTTTTGTTGTCTTGGGGTTCAGCTGAACCTTTCGGACCAAAGTTTCTTTCATCCTGAGAGTTAATTTGTGCTTCTTTCCTGAACGATTCAGTGTTGGCGTGTGTGAGTGTGTGTGTGTGTGTGTGTGTGTGTCACTGCTAAACACATATGGTCCTATTAATTGTGATGTGATCAGTGTTGCAAGAACAATTTAACAATAGACTTTGGTCAAACTTTGGGAATATTTAGAGGTACACAGTCTGAGTGGTTTGATATGTTATTACAGTGATACTGACAGTGTTCTAGTTTTCCTAGCTCCTGCTATTCTAACACAGCTCTACTAGTGTTCTCGTTCCAGAAATAATTCTTTGTTGTTGAGACATAGCATTGGTCTATTGGCATGCTCACTTAATTTCAACAGCACAACAGGGACAATCTTATTAGTATCAGAATGTGTGAATACACACAGCAAAATCACCGGTGTTGATTTAACACCCACAGTGTTGAATTTACACCAGACAGTGTTTATATAAGTCCATTGGACTCAAATAAACACTCTGGGTGTTAGTTCAACACTAGGGATTTTACCGTGCAGCACAGCAATGCAAGGCTTGATGATGGCAATGCAAAGTGACAAGGCCCAAATTTAGCCTATTAACATTGGAGGCCCTCAATCAGGCACTTGTTCCCCTGTCTGTTTTGTGGATGCTCATTGTAAATCCCAACAATTAAAGGTCCTAAAAAAGATTATACTAAAAATCTACAACTAAAATGATATGAAAGACACAAAGTGTATTTTTGAATTTGAAACAGAATTCTGTTTGGTCTTACCATCTAAATGTGCATGGTTGCTCTTAAAGAACATGGTCTGTGCATATAGAACACTAAAATAGAACTTATATTGTGAAACAAGCGTGTCTAAAATGCTAAGTAATAATGTGGTTAAAGGCAAGCAGTTTGGGTAAACAGTAGCACCAGAAACACAGACCATGCGCCATTCGTTTGAATAGAAATGTAGCAGCAGACTAACAGAGCTCCTACAGTTGTATTTCCTAATGCACAAGTTAGTTTTTCTCAGATAAGCATGTAGGAACTGTGTGCCTTTGATCTGTCAATCCAAATGTTTCTCACTGACAAGCATTAAGTGCAGTTGCATAAATGCAAGTCATTGCTTTCCACATACTTGCAGTCACATCCTCCAGTCTTCATTAACTGTAGTGACACAAGTGCCACAGAAGAAAGGTACTAAAAGTGAGTTGTCTATATATTTTTTTATCTCTTACACTAGTATATTTGAGCCTCTGCTTTTAACTTAAAAAAAAAAAAAATGCTAATTGTAAATTTACACCTAATTAATTACCATTATTGGCAGCACACCTGGTGTTGTTGTCATATTTGTAAAAAGGCAGCAGTAACAGCGCTATAATACAGCACAGTCTGTGCCCTGTTGCTCACTTGGTAGTTGTGTGTCAAATCTAGCCAGCCACACTCCAGAAATATCCAGAGATACATTTATGGTGACGCCATGTGTGTCCAAACTCAAATACCTTTTAATATGTCTTGCAGAACCTGTCTTCCTAGAGATAAGCTGTGAATATGGTTTGATTTTGAAGATGCAGTTCTGCATCTATGGGAAGTTTATTTGATATCTTAAGCAGCTTGAACATACCACACTGCAACAAATGATATATCTTAGCAAGTGAAGATATTTTGAATAAAAGAAACGTTATCTAATATTTCTTAGGATGAGATTATTATATAACAAATATAATACCATTAGGGATTATTTCTGGACAGAGTCGCTCATTTCACACTTGAAATGGTCTTATTCTATTGGCAGATCATTTTTCAGCTTTAGAGAAATCAACGCTTGAAATAAATAAAAAGATGAGAATTTCAAGCTTGAAATGAGTAAGATATCTAGAAATAGGCTCAATAATCTTAGATGTGTTTATAAACAATCCCTTAAGGAGAAATATTAGTTGAATACTCGCTAAGATATCATTTCTTTGCAGTACAGCCTTTGTTTCGTAGATCTGCTCCAGGTGAAACTAAACCAGTAGGTTAGGCATGAAATGGCACAAATCTGATCTATAGCCTGAGTATATTCTCAGTATTCAGTACAAGTTGCAGCTGTATTGATTGGTCCT
>JANDJT010000041.1:24336719-24354816 GCA_024331685.1 Stegophilus panzeri
TATATACTCTGAGTGTATAAGTTATATTGATTTTATAACACTGATAACATAACAGTATGTTCAGTTCTGAGATAATTTTAATACCACCCACAGTGGCTTCTTATCCTACTCAACAGTCAAACCATTTTTATGGCTTGAGACCTATCTAAGATGTAAATATAAACAAACAAATATATAAATTAATAAATAGAGAGAGAGAGAGAGAGAGAGAGAGAGGAAATGAGGACAATTGTACAATTGTAAAACTTATTAATATTTTCAAGTCGATGATATCTGCTGCAATCAAAAAGAAAGAAAGAAAGAAAGAAAGAAAAAGAGGCTAGAAATGTATCATAAACGCAATTGTTTTAGATAGAGATAGAGCAGTTTTGGTGACAGGCATCTCAGAAGAGCTGTCCTTAGCACACTGTCAACTGTCAAAAGTACGCCCAAACAAACCTAAGCGAGCAGAAGAAGCGTGTAGACATGTGATTCTCCCCGTACATCCCAGGTGCAATGAGGCTAAATCTAGATCTGCAGCAATGTCCTAATTCCAGAACACTGCTGCAGACATGACAATCTGTCTTAGTCTTAACGATGTCTCACAACCCCAAGAGTCATGAGGGCTCACAGGGACAGTGGGAGGATTGAGTTCTGGCCAGATGGATCAGATAATACTGTCAAAATGATCAAAACAGCAGAGTTCCACACAAGAGTGGCTTTGAAGTGCTGACCATCTGACCTCTCAATAACGAGGTACACTAACATTCTGACAAGACAAAGACATGTTTGTGAAGATAAGAATCACTACGGGTGCTTATCATTTCTTACTTGTGCATCCTCGTTTCCTTTCCTCGCTTCCTTTCCTTGCGTCTTAGCTCGACCCCCTTCGAACGCGAGGGAAGGATGCAAGGATGAGATGTGAGGAGAGAGAACTCGAAGCAAGTCGAATGGAATATCCTCACTCGCTCAAGCGTCACTTCAAAGCGATGTCAATTAATGAGGACTGTGCTCAGCTGGATTACCTCACTGTGCAGCAGGGATCTACCATTATGTTGTTGGAGTTTGGTTAATAACGACGTTCTTAATAAAGCAAAATGCACTGATAGTATGTGAAATGTCTGGGTTATTCAACAATGAATTAATGAACAATACATAATCTTTTGTGCAGCTTTGCATATCCAAACATTCAAGGATCAATTAATTACATATTAATTGTAAGCATATTATTATTTAATTATATTTCACACCAACTTCCTTCACATCGTTAAAGGACTTTTTTGTGTTGCTCCTAGCTCCTCTGAAAGCTTCCTCACTCCTTGTTCCTCACCTCCTCATGGTGCAATTAGAGAACTGATATGTCCTTCAAGATGGTTGACGTCATTCAGTTTCCAGGCCACGGGCTGGAGGACGGAGGAGCGAGGAAACGAGGACACATCAGTTTGAGTATTGAGAAGCACCCTATGTCTTCCCCCAACACATTCCACCATAGTCTCTTGGCTCCCGGACAAGGCCAGCTGTGGCATCATCAGGATTCAAACTCGCATGACTGGTGTATGCTTCTGATTCAGTTTAAGAAAGAACAGAGTCACACATCTGTAGCCAGGAACACAGCTGGAAAGATAGATCTTTATTTTTCCCTTTAGTGACAGTACAAAGTTAACAACTGCAATACAACTGAAATAAAGGCTGTACAGTCTACCTAATAGCAAAACACAGGCTCACAGGGTGTGTGTGTGTGTGTGTGTGTGTGTGTGTGTGTGTGTGTGTGTGTGTTTATGCATGTGGAACATCATACAACCTGCTTTAAGTTACCAGAAGCTACACTGCTGCTGTGTACAAGTATAGAATTACTAAGGCAACTGTTGCCAAGACGGGCTGTCTTGAAAAAAAAAACCCCAAAAAAACAATGTGAGACTGTTCCCTCTTTGTGGTAACTCAAGGACAGTAATTTTATTAATATTAGTCTACTGACTTGTTTGCCCTGGTGTACTTCCTTAAAAATCCATTCAAATCCAAACAGTAAATAATGTTTATAGATTCAATCTGCCTAGCAGTCTGTGTACTAGACCGCACCGAATTACGAATTATCTCCCATTTCCAATTAATTTCCCATCCTGCTGCAGATGTGCTTGAAATTCTCTACCCCTTTCCTGTTATCTACTATTGTTCATTCTGTGTCCATCTCCCTCCTGCATTCCCAGCCAGCTAATCAATGCAATGAACGTCAAGGTGTAACATGAGATGATACCGTTCCACTCTAGAAATTGGAGTAATTGGATTTTGGCTATACTGGGCATATTTGAAGCTTATTTACCATAATTATGGGCTGCAGGATTACAATCATTACCTAATCAGTCACATGTTTCTCATGAGATTTTTTATTTCTTTTTATATAATGTTGCAGTGTATATTGTATTCATGTTCATTATACAGCCCCGTCTTAATAATAGAAAATCAGAAGTGTTGCCAATAACAATTTTAAAAAAAAGTGCAACCATACTGTTTTGCTCATAGATGGGATATATTTTATACTTTTATACATTTTATATTTAATTCAGGAAAGGTGTTAAAGGGAACCCCGTCTATGAAGACTTGTACGGCTTATTATTAGATTAACGCTGCCATCCGCTATATAAATCCGCTATACCAAAACAGATGTTTAGATGTTGGTTTATAAAAAATAATAAATCCTTGTACTCATAGGCCGCCATTGCTGTTTACGTTGCAATGCATTCTGGGTAGTGACGTCAAATGGTTGCAGCTTGATTATCCAGCGACCCTACAGCGATATAAACATGTCTTCAGCCTTTTCAATTTGAACCCAAGCGTAATATAAGCGAGGAGGCTAATATAGAAGACATTACTCAAAATGTACATCAAAATGAAGACAAAAAGAGAGGTGAGCAGGCGAGAGTGGGGCAAAATCGCCGGTGTCTGTGTGGCAACTGCACGTCTATTCCAACCGAGAGTGTTTGTTGTTTAAGGTAAGCATATGGATTCAACTGTCGTTTTATGATGAAACGTATTCTAATAGCAATCATTTTTAGCGATTATCAGCCATCTTGCCGTCGTATACTTTATCCTGTTAAAATTCCGACGGCCCACCAGCGTGCTGTCACCATGTTATGAGCAAATCTATGCTATCTACACAGCTTCTGTATGTACGAAGGCACTCGTATCTTTGGATTATCTTTGATTTTATGGAGATGCTAGTGATCCTGATCCTTTCTGCTCTCCGGACCAGACTGATCCGTTCAGATGCCCTGCCTCTGGATGGAGCTCTCATCTGCTCCAATTCCAGATGGACATTCTCACAGTGGTTGCTGGGACTACGGTTGCTGCTATGGCCCTGGGACTGCAATTACAACATGCAGTTTTGCACTCAGGTCTCCTTTGAACAGTGGACTAGTTCAACAAACAGACTTCATAAAAAACCATAATGAACTTTCCTTTACTTTTACACTATCCGCTGATACCCAGATGAGGATGGGTTCCCTTCTGAGTCTGGTTCCTCTCAAGGTTTCTTCCTCTTAACATCTTAGGGAGTTTTTCCTCACCACCGTCGCCACCGGCTCGCTCAATAGGGATAAATTCACACACTTAAAATCTCTATTCTGTGTTTATATTTTTCTGTAAAGCTGCTTTGAGACAATGACCATTTTAAAAAGCGCTATACAAATAAAATTGAATTGAATTTGGAAAGCTAAGATTCTTGTGATTCGATTGATTTTGAGATACAATCACAACAGCAGCTACAATCAATGTCTCTGTAAGACCACCAACATACAAACAAACACATACGAAACGGAGGCAACTCACCTCTTATGAAGCCTCATAGTAATCCACTGATCCATAACATCCTGACAAAAATAGTCTTTTTACATGGGCAAAGGTCCAAACAATCCAATTATGTAAAAATATTTAGTCCATCTTTCACAAGAGACCAAAGCCATGCATGTACTCCAAATGGTTCAAGAACAGCTTTAATTTTACTTTGGGTATGCCTTGGCTAGGCGTTTTAGGCTAATTTTCCAGGAGTTTTACGTTATGAGAATATACGGAAAAAACGCACTAACTAGATGCTTACAGTTTTGATTATATTTACAGATATCCCCTGTATCACAGCACACACAAACTAGAAAATTACAGTCAAAAGCAGCACACTGTGGCATTCGTTTGCTGCTCCGGGGGGTAGTAGCTAATTCTTTTGAGTGCTCAAGTGCAACCATTTTACATCATCGACTCAAAGATCATTGCGCACGTCACATAATGGCGGCCTCCGTAGGTTAAAATATGTGTTAAATATTAAGGATTTTTAAAGTAATGAACATATTTCGTGTGTTTCTAACAACATATTTTAGTAGGAGAGAGCAATTATTACATGTTAAGGCCTACAAGTCTTCATAGTCAGGGTTTCTTTTAAAGTAATTTCAATCTGGCAGTACTAATTACACGTACTGATGGATTCACTGATAAAACATGGATTGTAAATGAAAGCTGGTACTTCAACTTATTAAGTAATTTCCTAGTCTTAGATTACAAATGAAATACAAAAAAAACAACAACACAGTTTCATAACTGTGAAAGCACTACCTGCTTTCAGAAGACCACCAGATACTCTAGCTAATCTAACAATTAAAGTGAACAAAATTGACATAAGTGACATGACAACATGTATGATCACAACTGGTTTCATGTTATGGAATGGCATAAAAATCTTTTGCCAACCATGAATTAAAATCTCTCAAATTTCAGCGTGTCGACTGCATCAAAATTAAATATTGCTTTAAAAAAAAAGAAGACATTTTCATAGTATACTGTGAAATATCCTTGGGTATTTATTATATCATTTTTCCAAAAATTACAAATGGGCTGAATGTTAAATAGTAAAAAATATTACCAGAAATCACTGCAACTTCAGTACTGATTTACCAGACTAAAAAAAAAAACAAGACAACACTGCACCTACCATAACGTACAATATGTACATGTACCGTGTGCAGTGTTCAGCAAGCTGTTTATGCAGCAATGGTATTGTCTTAGTGGTTCCTAACAGGGCTTTCCTCATAATATTCCCTAAAACAAAATACATAAATAATGTAAAAACAAATGCTCCTACCACCACACAATTACAGCAATTAGTCAGGATTAGGTCATATGAACAATATAAATATTGTTATATTAAATATAAAGGTGTTCTTGAACACTCCTGCCGTTATGAGGCATACTGTGTTGGTCATGAGTGAAGAGCTATTGTTTATTATCCTGGACAGACTTTAATATAGTTCCTTAGATCCTCCTGAAGTTCAGTTGAGTCTCATATCATCATCATCTCTGTTCCCTACAATCCAAGCTATGATGTAGTTCCTTTAATTACCTGGTTCTGGGAAAGAACCAAGTATGCCAACGATTCGTTTGTGTTTCTCTGGGTGATTCTGATGGGAAATCCATACGAAGACAGATGATTAGAGATGGTTGTACTTGAAGAGAGACAGCTGGAAGGGGAGGCATGCCTGAACCAGCATTCACTTACAACAGGGTTATTCTCCAAGGACTGAGGCACAAACTTTATTTTCCTCTAAGCGTTCCTCTCAGATGTTCTCCCATCATCTGGCGTCTCTTTGGAAAAAAAAAAAAAAAGGAAAAAGGAAAGAAGACACAATCAGTAAGATTAAAGGCCTAGCATGTACGGCAATGTACTGAGCATGACCCAAATCTAAAAACTAGATGTGTTTTCACCATTTAACCCTCTTATAACTCCCAGAGGTCCAGACTTGTGTTCTACATAACGACATACCATTTTTATCAGGTTTGCTATAGTTTCTTGATCATTCCTAGAAGTTTCTAAATAATATGCTGTAAGATATTTAAACCATAAGTTGGAAATTTCAAAGTTTATGTATTATTAAAGTTTAGTTTTTTTTTAGTTATCTATGGAACTTCACTTGAACATAAAATTGGTACTTGAAGAACCCTTCTACCTTTTCTTCCTTCTCCTCAGTTCAAATCAATTTTATTTGTATAGCGCTTTTATCAATGGACATTGTCACAAAGCAGTTTTACAGAAATATATAATTGTGCATATAAATTAAAACTGCATAAATGTATTCCTAATGAGTGAGCCAGAGGTGACGGTGGCAAGGAAAAACTCCCTGAGATGACATGAGGACTCCTCATCCTCATTTGAGTGACACTGGAGAGTGATTATAAATAATTTCTCTTCTACAACAGTATACATATATTATAATATATGGTTAAAGATAGTGTCATAAAATAGTGTCAACAGAAACTTAAAATTATGAGCAACTTAAGAGTATGAGCATCAGAGTCATTTCTGAATTCATTATAGTTTTCATTTAAAGTCTATTGTGTTGAAGTTATCGACTCTTCAATGATGGAGACATGACTCCTCCTAATCCTCATAGCTTCTTCTTATTTGTGCAATATGTCATTTACTGTTTTATTCGGGCACTGCTAGCCACCCAAGCTGAAAGGAAAACATTTCTTAACGGGGATTGCCTGCATACTTTCTGTTTCTGTTAGTTACTTATGACAAAATGCTGAACCAAATGAAAACCATTAGGGCAGTTCCCATTAGGAAGTTCCCTGCTAAAGGATTTTCTTTAGCACGGACTGTAAGGAAGCATCTATCAGCACAGTAGGTAATCTTTCACATGTAACATATCACAACCAACATAATAAATATAAATTACACCCTAACGGTGTTCCAGCTACACCATAACACCATTCACAAACATTTTTGATCACCTCCTTGTTGATATTTCAAGAGTGAGGAGATCCACAGCTATAACAGTTCTATTGTACTCCTCTATTAAATTTTATTTTCTGTCCCAGTACCTTCAAGCACAAAATTAATATTCCAATTATAATAGAAAATAAACTTGTTCATATTATAACTCGAGGCTGGTGAGAATTTTAGCAGTTATCAGCGAAATTCAGAGTATTCAAAAGATAACAGTCTCATTTTTAGTTGAAGGTGTTTTCTGGTCGCTGTTAATTATACACACAATATGCCAAGCACCATTTAAAATAGACTGATTTTTGTTTACTTCAGTTTACTTCACAGCATGACCCAAAATACCCAAATCTGGCAATTTAGTGTAACAACCTGCAGAGACAAATACAGTAGAGAAGCGATCCATAAACTGTCATTTGTAACATACTTTTATATTTATGTAACACTGTGATTTCCTGAGGGGAAAATGTTATGGAAGCAAAAAGTCCTTGATAAAGAAATGTTTTTTTTTTTTAATGGTTTTATCATCTTGGATCATTTGACCTCAGACATTCCCACAAAACGTTGGACAACACATCTTACAGTGTCTCATCTAATTCATATCCGTTCCTTTTCCTTTTCTTTTCTTCATTCCACAGCCTGTCTTGTGTGCAAATCCTAAACTCTCTGTGCATCTGCTCACTGCATTAAAGTTCTTTATTTTTTGTCCATCCCTTCTTCGTGCGTGTGAATATACTCTCTCGGCCACGTTTTCCTTCCACCTACTTCGACTGATCTCATTTGTAGGTTGTTAGATGGAAATTGGTCTTATCAAATCAAAATTCAGAAGAATTCAAATGTGTGAGGGGGATGTGCTTGGATTTTGTTAGGCTTTAAATATTTTTTATTTTATTCATTTTTTTTTTACATGAAATGTATTTGTGACCAAGAGTCCAAGGCTGTAGATGGGATGGTGCTACTTTCCCCCGAGCCAATCACAGTGACACTAACCAATCACGGGGTATCTGTAAGATCATGTATGTAGAAGAGGGTAGATGGCGCTTTCCTATGATTAGGTTCAGCTGCTCTGTGACATAATATGAGCAGCAGTCAGAAAAGATGTGGCGACTGGTTTCATGTGTTTTAGAGTAAAACTAATATGAATTGGTTCCCAGCAAAGACTTCAATCAAGTAGGAGAGTGCTTAAGCATTACATTACTCAACATTATTGTAGGAAGCTAGAGTGCACTCAGTGTGCCCTCAAGTTATATAAATACTGATTACTAGGAAAATTTTAGAGGATCAGTAAAAAAAAAAATCTGTTCATATTTTAATGATTTGTTTTTATTATTATAAAAATAATCAGTGGTTATTAAAGAATATGCAGTATATTTTTTTTATAATTATTATTTAATGTGCTTTCATACTTTAATTCTTTTTATTTGACCCTCTGAAATAAAAATAATCATAAACAAATAAATTAGAATATTGTCAATATTAAAAACTAAATACATTTCAAGTTTAGTCTAATATTCTATAGTACTAATATTCTCTTTGGGGGGTTTTTTCTTCATGTTTTAGAGCGCCAGATCTTTTCCAAATCAGCCGAGACCTGTATTACAGGGGTCATGATATCAAAATCTACAGGTAATCATGATCATTTAAAGCATTTCTCATTTATGAGGACTCCATTTTCCCAAGAGAAGCAAAAGAAGCATTGCATACTGATATTACTGTGTCCAGAAGGAGCACTCCCACTGCCTCGTCCTGTCTGTTTTCGTTGATGGTGTATTTTTAGCTAGAATGATGGCATGTCCCAAGTTCTGACTTGCACTAGTCTGTAGAGACACAGCCAAGGCCTACAGCCAGACTATTCAAATACTGGCTTGCTATCTTATTTACAAAGCAACATATGCAAAATCTTGTTTCATTAACATCAAAGAGTTTCTTTGTACTCTTGTGAACAGAAGTTATTTACTGCTAACATCCTAGTGCCAGTGTAATATGTAAGCTATATATATATATATATATATATATACATTCATTACATTAACCAGTGCAGAATCTGCTCCATGGTTTAATCCATGATGATCATATATAAGAAAACCATGCTGCACGGTATTTTTCCTTATATCTTCTAGAAGCATCATCAGAATATCAATCAGGACAAAGTAGTGTGTTTGGTCTATAAATTTGCAACCCTGCCTGGATATCCACAAACTGATTACACCTGTTGCTAGCAACTGTTTGCTAGTTGCTAGTTTGCTATGTTAATTTACTTGCTTGTTGCAGCAGGCAAATTAACATCTTAACAATTAGTGCAGAACTAGCAGGCAAATTGTCACCCACTGCATCTCTAATCTTGTCTCAAATCACACACTGAACATCTAATTCTTGAAATTATAACCATTAGGTTATAGTATGTGAAAAAGTCTAATAGATTTGTATGTAGTAAACAGTACCTAGAAGACACTTTCATTTGAAATTCAAATACTATATAAACAAATTTTGTAATTAGATTTAATTAGACTCACCATTTTTTGACTGTTTTTCGACACCTGATTCTTTCATTCACCTTCTACTAAATGTTTGACTTAAGGTTAGAGAATTAAATAATTCTATTGTACAGTACACGCAATTTCTATCTAGTGATGCATAATACAGAATTTGCAATAAATGCCAAGTTCATGCAGCAATCTGCCACTTTTTTCCTGCCTCATATATAGTGTGCCCCGTGTACACAGTCCATTTAGTAGTTTTGACCAACACTGACTCTACAGGTATCTTTTTCTCCAAAGATAGAATAGCCTCCTTTCACTCCTTCCAGCTCGGTGTGTGTTTACTACAAGCATTTTTAGTAGAATGCTAGAGAGTGTCCATTAAAGTCAGATTCCCCTTGTTAGCATTACTAGCCCGTATGAGCTATCACTCACCAGACAGTGTCTGAAGCCAAATAATGCTGACACGGTGAGCTCAGCTGGCAGTTTCAGACCCTGGTACAGAGTCGAAGATGGCCTTAGGGCTGCAGTCTAAACAGCTTGCTAGTCAAAAATGTTCACATTCAGTGATGACCGAAGAAGCCTAGAAAGCCTTCCCTAGTGTGACAGGTGTTTTTGCTGTTTTCAAACTTGCATACATCCTGAAAACACCTGTGTGGAGCATTCATTTCCATGCCTTCTAGCTCCGGTTTAATAAATATGCCATGCAAATTTGTGCACTGACCTTCAGGTTATTAGATTGGACATACATTAGCACTATGTTTATTAATTGAATGAGATTTTCACTCCTGTTCTAAGCGTGCACGTTAGAACTTTTACAAGATTTGGATTTTAATTGCGCTGCTGTGGAACAAACCGTTTCAGTGTCGCCATGTAATACATTTTCAAGTTCCAGAATGTGACTGAAAGATAATAATAATTCAGTGCAGTGATGCAGTGTTTCATGTTGCGAGTGATGGGGCTCTTTCAGTTGCCTTTTTGCTACTGCATATGTATATATACTTAATTTATATTATTTCACCTAGACTTCACCATGGCTGTGAAAACTGTATGATTTAATTTAGCACCCATATGTTAGAAGGCATCTAACTTTGATTGCTGTCATTGTGCTAGATTAACCTAGGTACCAGAGGGAATTCTTATTTGTTAGAGACAAGTCTTTGATTGAAGTAATATAGATCAGTCATACTGTATATGCAGGAATTATATGGACCACCACACTGCAAAAAAATGATATCTTAGCAGGTATCTTAAATATAGGTAGATCCAACTAATATTTCTTTTTAAACAAACAGAAAACAATTATACCTATCCGTCGATATTTTACTCATTTCATGCTTGAAATCTTCTTCTTCTAATGGTTGCTTATGTCAAGCATTTATTTCTAGAAAGTAGCAAAATTATCAGACAAAAAACTTTAAGTTTGAAATTTATATCTAGAAAAACTAAAATATTCTTAATTGTGTTATTTTTAAATATAATAATCTCATAATGACAAATATTTGATAACATTTCCAGTTTTCAAGATATCATCTCTTAGATGAAATATCTTAGAAGATATTTTTTGCAGTACATAGGTACATAGGTACTGCAATCTTTTTATGAAGCTCAAACAACATGTAATTCATTAGAACAAAATAAAAGCCCTTGACTGCATATAAATGCATACACAGTATCCCAACTAGTAATGTAAATATTAATTTAATATGAAATTACTAGCATCTACAATGGGAAGAAATTCAAATAAATCCTTTTTAAAATTGTATTCTCAGTTCTAGCAGTCAGTAAGTTGGGGAAAGAGTGAGATAACAGGCCCAAGAGACAGAGGATGTGACATATGACATGTTACCAATTAGTATTTGTAATATGTACTCGATGTGAATGGGACTCAAAATAACTGTAAAAATAGAAGAAAAAAACATTACAGTGAAATTCTTTTCATCACATATCCAAGCTTGTTATGAAGTTGGGGTCAGAGATGACACAGCACCCCTGTAGCAGAGAGGGAGTTAAGGCTGTGCTGGGGTTTGAACCCCCACCCTGCTGATCAGTAATCAGAGCCATTAACCATCGAGCCACCACTGCCCTGCAAATATATATAAAACACACTATCTGCAAAAGGAGTCCAAGCACTACAGGAGACGCAGGACATTCCGACGAGTGGTGTGGTGTCACAAGTTAACTGCTGATTTTCCACAAAGGGAAATGGGTTCATAATGGGTTCATACAAGAGCTGGACCCTACTATGACATGTCACTGTCTGAGGAGTGTCTCCTATTTATAGGGATTATTTAGAGATGAGCCTCTCTTGTTCCTTGGCATCACCCTGCACTTTCTCCATGTTAACATCGCCTCCCACGGTCGTGCAAGTGTAGCGGTCATTTCTGAACACTTTTATGCTTACTCCTTGGGTGAGTATTGTTCCCATGAAATATATAATCCATGTGAGTTTATTATTATTATTATTATTTTAACCACTATAGCAGGGTTAAACAGAATGTTATGTATGCTCATTGTGTATATAACTCATCAGTCAGAACCTGCAAAAAGGGATCTGTGCAAAGGTTCTAGGGACAGATGGTTGCATAAAAGGGGAATTTATTGCAAATACTGCAGCATGTGTCACTGTGTGACTTTGCTGCAAGGTCTCAGCATGTGTGCACATGCATGGAGGTATCCAGGTGGCAGTTCATAGAACCACAGTTATACACTTATAAATAAGTAAAAGAATCTGAAGGATCCCATATGGTATGCTTAGGTACATTTGTCTCTTTTTAGAAGATGGACACACAAATCTACACACAACACCACCACCATGAACAACAAGAACAACCATTACAACAACAACAACACCAACAACAACCGTTACACTTAATCTGTATGTAAGATTATGTAAGATGTACTGTAGTGTTTTCATGAAGGCTTCAGTTCCCATTCATTTTACTTCACACCGGCAGCATGTTGATGGAACACAATGCAACTAACAAACAGCAGAATAATCCTGCTTCCTGTTAACATTCCCAGGGGCTGCCTCTTGTTATCCCAATGACACAATACACAGAAACTTGCCATGTAAAGCTATTTCTAGTGCTTTCTCATGCCACACCAGGAAAATAAATAAATGGCTGGTAACACTCACATACAGAGACATCACATTGGCATAGCTTACTCTGGTCCTTCTAAGTCACTTGCTTCAATTCCCAAGTACGCAATAAGCAATAACATAAGAAGTTAGTCATATTTGAGTCAGTGACCTATCTTACAAGTCTCGACCCCTATCAGCAGATGTTTTCTTCATGGTTCGGGCCAGTTCTATTAATTTCCCTGATGGTCCCTGAGGAATGGATTAGACTGTCTCCAATGACCTCAAGCAGACAATTGAATTGTGTTGACGTACAGTTTGTGTCTATGAAGAACAATCACCTAAATGAGTTTTCTCTGCAATCTCTGCACTGTACTTGGAAAGGTAACAATGATAGCTGCATGAGACATGGATATCAACAGTAAGATTAATAGCCAATTATATATATTCTATTTACATATATATATACAGATGTTCCATCTGTACATGAACATCTGAACATCTGTTTCTTACCATTGCTATCATGCCACATGAGCATGAGTCTCTCCCCATGTGTACATTATTGTTTGTCTTTGTCTGACTGTGGATTTGATTGTTCTCCCTTGGTTAAAATCATCAGATAATTTATCACAGAGCCCCAGTAAAGGGTCGGAGATGCAGAAAATGCAGAGGCAGTTGTATAGCATTCTGAGGTGACCTTTCCAGACAGAAAGGCTGTCACCGCATCAATTCGTTAAATAAATATAGTACAACTCCCTGGTAAAAAGTCATTCTGTACCTTTACACTTAATACTGGAGAAAAGTCTTCCAGCTTTCTTTACTCAACATAAAATCACCAACAGATCTGAGACATATTTTAATTGACAATCCACTGGGTTTTCTTTTTAGCTTATTTACTTCAGTGACAGAAATAACACAAGACATATTTTTTGCTTGCTCTAGGGCATTTAGTCAACATCAATGATAGCCTAGAAAAGGAAACTTTTGATAGTTATATGGTGACTGGCACTAAATTGCAAAAATGTAAAAATATAAATAAATAAATTATTTGGCCAACATTAACAAACACTTCAGAAAGCTTGGCTGAAGTCTAGTGTACTGTACATGTTTGTACTCACCAGGCAATTGATGTGTTGTGTGCAATGTGTGTTGGACTCTGGGCCTCTGGCTTTAGGCTGTGTCTGGGCTGGGAGTGATAGTGTGGCTGTTGGTAATGTGATAATCCTGCTGGAGCTCCAGGATGAGAAAGCTGCCCCTGACTCTCCTCCTGCTCAGGCCTTTGCCACTGACTACGAGCTTGCTTCAGCCAGCGCCCCCCGAGCCCCCACTTCTCCAGGTACACCCTGAACACTTCGTAGTTTATGGCTGAGTAGTAGAGGAAATCCAGTGCCAGCAGCACCATGACGAAAAAGCCATAGATCCACACTCCAACCAGCGCTGTGTAGTTACTGAGATAAAACACAGATGACATAAGGTATGAACAGATGTGTCTATTCAGTAATGGTAATGAATCAGGGCCTTCAAGGCCTAAACCTTGTTTAAAATGGCTGGTTGCCCTGGCTTTGATTATTTTTGTTTACTTATTTTAGCTGCCTGCAGCAATATATATAGATATATTTTTGGCTTTGACAAACTGTTTTGTTGCCAAATCCCAGTCAGTGCAACATTTGGAGCTAGCAGTAAATGGAAAAGACAAGATTTTTAAATGTGAAAGTTAACATTTTAGTCCCACCAAGGGTATTCCAACCCCCCATGTTCCTGTGACAAACCCTGGATCCACCTCAACCCTGACCAGGATAAAGCAGATACTGTAGACGAGTGAATGAATGAATGAATGATCATTTTAGATTCAGACAGTCTTGATTGAATAACAGATGCACAAACGTAAGTTGATACAAATGATTTTTATCACATGTCACTGGCAGCATAATTACCTACGTGAGTAGGTTTTTAAATGATATAATTATTACATAATAATTGATAGCTTTTGCCACTGGAAACCACTGCTGTTTTAATCTCAATACTAAGATAACAGTTGCTTGCTTTTAGTGGCACTGATATTAAGGCTTTGCAAAAGCATCCCCATATATTTTTAGATTCTGTGTATAGCTGATGGGTATTTTTGAAAATTTTTCATCAACTTAAAAGTGTGTATGTTTGTGCACAAAACTGAATGCACACAGTTTCCAATAACTAACCAGACAAACTGGAAAACAGTGATAAAATAATATGGTGGATGTAGAAGCAAGCCCTTTCACAAAATCTTTTTAAAGCATTTCTGGTTTTGATGAGTATTTGGTTTGCTTCCTAAATATGTTAATTCAATCCCATACCAGTCTGTAGACAAAACCACTTTTTCTCTTTTTAAATATCATATTACAGGATTGTTATGCATGAGCTTGCTTTGACAAACACTCTCCAGTGCTGAGCTGACTGTGAGTGGCTGTGGTCTCTTTTTTTAACCTAAGGGCAATGATAAATATCACTGGCTATGTCCTGCTGACCGCAAATGTGAATGAAATGGCTTCTCACCAGGTTTCCTTTCCTCACACAATGCTTTTATAATGCCTGAGAGCACAGTAGGTGAGCACTGTCTGGCGTGACCATTAGTAAAGGAGACATACTGTGTGGGAGACAAGAACAACTTCTAGCCTTGCTAAACTGTGATAATAACTTGCACGAGGGCAGCATTACTTAATTCGGCATTTTAAAAATGCAGATCTGACTTGTAGTTGACATTGTTCATCTCCGAAAATTTGCAGTTTCAGTTCAACGGCAAAGTCTGCGTAGGAAATGAGATGCTGTTCCAAGAGCAGCGAAAAATATCAGACTCTTTTGAGGTCCAGGTTTATCACATAATCTTGCTTTTCTATCTGTGTGGGCTGCACGGGTTGGTGCCAGGTTGATAATCCCTCTATCTATGCCTCACGCAATCTAAATGTCAGTTACTTGCTCCACCATCCATCTGGAGCCTTTGCTATTTGCTGTGTTCTCAGTGGGAAGAACATAACAGTGCTGTGTAGTCAAGAAGCAAGGTAGGGGCAGCTTAATGTCATTGAAAATGTGTTATCCCATGTTAGCGTATACTAATATTAAAATCATGTCTGGGTAATGCTGGGTAAAAGAAAATAACAATAAAAATATTATAGGTAAATAGCGGGAAACATCACTTAAATGGATGGTGTGCAGAAATCAATCACATCAATTAAGTCTCAAGTAGAATTACTGCTTACAACCAATGTGGCTAGTAAGAAGCAAATATACTCTATGAAGTTTTCTTCAAACATTCATTGACTTACTTATGTGAAAACCCATCCAGAGTGGTTGTGAGGTTGACCTGCATGATGGTTTGAAACTCAGTGTCATTGCAGCAGTACTTGAAGGCAGTGTTGTTGTGGTGACAGCAGAACATGTAGGTCTTGTTGTCTGACAGGCGAGGACAGTGGAATCCAAAATGATACCGGCCCTTTTGGTCAGTGTAGGGTTCACACACCCGAAAATGAGCCGAGAGAGCTGCAGGAAACAGAATTTAAAGTAAGATTATGCTACAACACGTCACATGATCATATCTTGGACTTCTGATCAGCGTCAGTCATTATGAAATCAAGTTCTTGGTGTTATGTCATGTTACCGATCCTGCTTATTCCGTGTTTGTTATCCTGGTTTGACTTGGCATTGCTTTAGGTATGTTTTTTTTTTTTTTTCAATTCTGTCCCTGCCTAGTCTAGCCAGAGCTACCAGGGCAGTGATAACTCAGCGGTTAAGATGATGATGGACTCCTCGGAAGGTTGTGAGTTCAAATCCTGGCACTGTCAAGCTGCCACTGCTGGGCCTTTGAACAAGGCCCTTAAACCTCAGTTGTATAAATGAGAAAAATCTAAGTCACCCTGGATAAGGTTGTCTGCCAAATGCTGTGAATGTAATGTAGTCTGTTTGCTGATCTCCTTATTTGGGCCTGTTTCACATTATGAATTTGAAAAATTGCCTTCCTTAAGTATTTTAAACAAGCCCTGCATTTGCATCCAACCTGTATGTGTCTGAGAGGTTGACGGAGAGCTGTGTAAAAATCAAAAGATTAACCCCTTCGACTCCTTAGACGTGTCACTGGGTCCAGGTGAGATGAGAAAATCATAACAAGTGTAGGAAACCAGAGGAACTCAAGTAATTATTACTTTGATGAAAGTGCTGCAGCACCTGCTCTCTTTCATGTGCTGTGTCTGAGCTACGTTAAAGAAAATGTATAGAGAGCAGATGCCTTATCTGTTAATTTGACTAAAAAAAAAACCTAAAAGAAACCAACAAAAAAAACACGAGCTTTTCTGTAGGTCCTCAAAAAAACAAAACCAAAAATTACCTACTAATTACCTAGATCTCATTCTATGTAAACATTTTATACAACCCTGGTTCATTCCAAGTCAAGACTCAACATTTATCATAAAAGAAAGACAAACATGGCCCAAGCACCAAAAATATTAAATCTATTTCTCTAATGTGTAATGAGCACAGTGTGCTTTTGAAAACAAACACTGAAAAGGTTAGACTCAGGGGGCAAGTTTGTTTCCTCCCATGCGTTTATGTTCATTCTTAAATGGATTTTGTTGTGTTCAGTCTTTCCTAATTAGTAGCGATCTCATTGATGGACAAAAAAAAAATTCTTTATTGAGTTACCAGGTCTCCCTGTGTTTGAGTTTATAATATTATGAGGCATAAAGATAAGGACAATGAATTGGTTTGGTCCAAGAAGCCATGCTCACACAAATGCCCCAATGAGACACGTAGCTCCACAATTATTGCCACCCTTCATAAGCAAAAAATGGATTCAATTGAATTTTATTTGTCTAGCTCTATTTGTATAGTGACTACAGACATCATTACAAAGCGGTTCTACAGGAATCTGGGTATAGATCTGAAATAACAAGCAATACGTGATATGGGCACTAGTTTTATATGAACATATTTGTTTTATTTTGTTTGTTTGTTTGTTATTTAAATATAAAATTCAGTATGATCATTGGTCTTCTTTCTGGAAAATTTGTTTGTTCGTTGTATTTAAAAGAGTGCATTGTTTTTGTATTGAAAAGAGAGTTTACACATGCACAACTATCCCAAAGGATGATCATTTATTGCATTTATTGCCAATTGATAGCATTTATTTTAAATACTGTATTCTTTATAGGTGTCAATATTATTGCTACATTTTTGTGTGAAAATGATTTAACCTAAAAACAATTGCACTGTTAGAAGAAAGGTACATTTACAACTGTTTGAGTAAAGATTTGTTTGCGTGGAGTCTCTAATATTTATTGTATACACTCATTTTTGTTCATTCTCTTGAAGGATGTCAGTCATTCTGGAGTGAAAAACAATACATAAAGTCATAAATACATAAAGAGCTCATAAAGTCAGACCCTCATCTACTAGCCTTACCTGCAGAGGAAAATAGGAGCAAGATGACGGCCAAAAGGTTGAAGGATTGACATCTAGTGACACTCATCTTTTTGTCCTCCCCCATGAGAGGATGGTCGGAGGAGGAGGGACAGCTTCAGCTGAGCTCAGACATCATGTCTCGTGTCCAGCTGATGTTGTCATGGCTGCAGCAATCTGACAGGCCACCTGTCAGAGCAGAAGATCCAGCTGGTCAGGATAGATCTGTAGACCAAGGCAGATACTGAATCCTGTCTAATTTTTTTTCCAAGATTCAAGATTCAAGAGTTTTATTTGTTACGTCCATTGTGTGGCACAAGGAGTATAATTCTTGTGTCTCAGCAACTCAACACAGGAGGATATAGGGGGGAAACT
>JANDJT010000041.1:24364808-24375850 GCA_024331685.1 Stegophilus panzeri
CAAACAAAGGCTTCTCCACTAAGTATTAAATAAATTTCAGTTAGTGTGTTCAATACTTTTTTCCTGTGTCATTCCTCGTTATTACACATAACTTTATTTATGGACTTTAATGTTGTGAATTCTTTATATTTATGGATAGTAAGCTAGAGGTATAAATGTTGGAGTTTGGAGTTTGTTGGAGTTTGGATCTGATCGATTCATGTTCTATATAGTTTATGATTAAGTTGTTGTAGAATTGTGCTTAAAACTAACTGTAAGTCTGTCTGTGTATTAGAATGTAAGCACCCTGAGAAAAAACACCCACAGTGGAACCATGCACATTTCTATGTGGGCGAACCTCGCTCTAGTCCATGTTACCTAAAGAAAGTCTAAAGTGGACTTTAAGTACAACTTTTTTAGAAATGTGAATAAGGTTCAGAGTTTTACTATGAATATGAGTATTTTAACACAACAGGATTATATATAATTAGTTTCTTAAATTCTTAAATAATAATGATTTGTCTTTACATTCAACACTTGAGAAGTGAGCAGGAAATCAGAACGTGTCAGTAATTTGGATAAAAGCGTTACCCTAATCTAGTTACAGTATTTACAGATTATAAATCAAACATTTCTCAAACATTTAATATGCTATTGGGTGTTATATTATGATGCATTTTCTCTGTTTCTTTTCTGACTAGATCTCATTAGATCTTATTATGAGCTTGTGTTGCTGACACTTTGGGTTATCAAATCTCCCTCTGGCATAAGCTTTAAATATTGCTCGTCCTCCAAAAAGTGCATGTGCTCAATTTGTATGATTAATATTCTATGTGCACGGCACCACACTCCTGTCATAGAGAAAGTACTTTTAAATGAATCAAATGAATACTACATTTCAAGACGTCAAGCATTATCAGATTTATACAGTGACCCCATTTCCAGCTTCATGGTAGGAAAACAGAGAGAAGATACTGATGGCTTATATGAGAGATGCATGTACCTGCATTTTATTCTCGTATCGCACTGCCAAGTTGATATTTCAGCATGTAATGCAAGTTCTCTATGGATAATGGGGGGATAAAACATTAATTCTGTCTGAGGTAACCAATCAACCATTGTCTTTACAAATGTATGATGGCTGTAACAATTTTAATTTAGCTTAGGACTCAATCTATGGTGTCATTTTGGCATGGGAAAGCTAGGTTGTCTTTTTAATCAACAGTAGTGCATTATCAGTAAATTAATTTTTTTAATTGGATAATTAGCTTCGAGTTGAGTTTAGATTATTTTTTACAAATTATTATTTTAGTAGCAAGCAGCAACAGGGTTTGATAGGTGTGGTAGAGAAGCTTAATGATATTCATTGCTATGCAAGCTTCAGGGAGAACGTATGGGGCCAACACACAGCAGGATCCAAATGAGGTAAGTTACAGGGAGAGTGACTGGAGGCAAATGATTTGATTACAAGCTTCTGCTGAGGTTTTGTGCTCTGTTGTCTGTTAAATCTCATCTCCCTAATGAAGGAATCAGATTGACGGATAATATACCATGTTGACGAACAGCTTTCTCTTTTCTGTCAGTCTTATCATGGAAATCCTTCAATTCAAACATACATCTATTCTTATTCTGTACAAATCAGCTGAGTATAACCTAGCAGCATAACAGCATATTATTTGCTGTCCTTCAGTATCTGTCTTTCTCTGAATTTGGTGAGATGCTGAAATTGGCAAGTCCAATGCCGCCTTGCATACTAACAAAACATCAGAACAGATTTGGAACTCCCAATTGAACTTTAAAATGGACCCAGTGAAGCTGCTCTGCTGCTGGGGTGTGTATGACTTATATTTAAATTTTTCATTTACATTCCCTGTTCAACAAATAACACTCAAGTGGAGAGCATGTGAGTAACATTAGTGCCTAAAATAACCCTAAAGAAATTGCTTTTTCTAATACGCCATCATTTCTGGATTAAAGGTCACCTCTGGCACAGGTTGCTACAGGATGGATCCAATTCATAGCACACAACACAACAAAACACAACATAGTGGATGTTCTCCATTTTCATCTCATAACCTTAATCTATGCTTTAATCGAGAAAGAAAGAAAGTGTGGTTCTTGGACTGGCTTTTTGATGCAAAAACAGTTAATTGATCATCACAAATCCTATCCATTGTGAAAGCCACTTCTTAAATTTTGCAAAAACAAATGCTTATATTGTGTTTGCTTAGGATTGGTAACATTTGAAAGAGCCGATTTCAATCTGATGTAGCAATAAGAGTAGTCCTCTTATATTCCTTAACATGACTATAGAATTCATAGTTTATACAGCATGGTTTAGCACATCAAACGATCAAACTGAATAAATACACGGTGTTATAATTCCACCTGCTGTTTTCTAAAGTGAATACCGAGAACAGAAACTGAGAACCAAATTCTGTTTTTTAATTCAGCTATTACTGATGAAATGTTCCAGTCAAACTGAGATTCTGTGATAAATGTTAACAAACCTTATTTTCCAGGAAATGTTTAGAAAGTACAAGTAACAAATATGCTGCAAACTCTTAGAACAATTAAAAACAGCAACGTACACAGTACTATATACATACTAAAGCACCAACTCTGAGCATTTTAGAGTTTTTCAAATATCATAAAAAATAAATGATGATTCCCTATGGACAACTAACATCTGGCAGGCAAAATAATTACAGTGGATAACTGAATTAAAGCCACACAAGCAGCACAGACTCCCAGGGGCTACAATTTCTCCCTTACAGCACTCTAAAGATCAAGGCTTGGTGCAAACACCCAGTTAATGTTTCCCAAACAAATTTTTCCTTCTGCAGTTTGTGTTCCTGTGCTTTCAAATGTGTTGAAAGACAAACAACATATGAAAACATCCTACAGCATAAGTGCTAATTTCACAGCTAATCAAGTCTAAACTTGATTGGCTAATTGCTAAACAAGTCATGTTAATCAGAGTGTTTTCTTTAGTACCTTTAGCACTATTCATTCCAGAACAAGGTGCATAATGCACATTGAAAGTGAGGTTGGAATAAATATTTTATTCTCACAATGTATTTAAGAGTGCTGATCAGGTTTGTTCTTATCTCTTTACTGTCCTTGACTGTGTGTATGCGTTATAAATATTTAACCAATTTCCTCCGCAGTCTACCACTGAAGAAAGTAAAACGTTCAACAGTCATGCACTTGAGGAACATCACAATTTCCTACGGGTTATAATACGGGTTATAATTTCCTACGGGTTATAATATAATATATAATATCTTCCTAATTGGATACTACATGTATTTTGTTATTTTTCCTGTCCATGGCTCCTAATAGCTCCAAAGATGGAGAGCGGAATGGTAACTGAAGAACGCTATTTCATGTGACAGTTTCACTTTTGCTATTATAAAAAGAGTCAGAGGCTCATGCTGCATTTTAATTAAAGCTTGTAACTCAGAATTTCTGACTTCTGATTAGGAAAAAGAAAAGAAAACGCCCCGATCAACTTAGAATTCCTATTCAGAAAGACAGGAAGGTCTCCTCAACCCGCTCACACCATCAACAGTAAATAAAATATCACTTCACTACTATAAATGTGTTTATAGTGTGGCTGCAGGCTTTCATTCCAACCAAGTAGAAGCCACACCTGTTCCCTTTCAAAGAGAACTCAACGTTGCGTGAGCTCCACACTGTGGGAAGCGCCCTCACGCGTGACCGGCATCTGAAGCGTGTGTAACATCATGCCTATTTATAGGCCTGCAGTGATCAGCTGAGGTGGCAATTAAGCGCGTTGCAAGAAATAAAAACGGTACCTGTGAACCGCGCTATCAGCCTTTTTATCTTCAGCGAGACTGCATGTCGTCATTTGTGTAACACTCGCAAAAGTGCTTTCTGTGTGAAGTGTCTAGGGTTGGAGAATGCCAGGGCAGTCCTCGAGGGGTCTGAATGTGCATGTTGTGAACGCCTTAAAATTAGACAGCTCCGCTCACGGCTCGCTCTCTTCTCAGCTGAAGGGAGTTGGGTTTCAGAGCCTCTCGGATCTGGGCCGGCCGCTGCCGAGGCAGCCAGCCGGCTCAGGTCCTGGGGATCTCGAATGGATCTGGAAGAGGAGCCTTGCTCTCTTGCTCTGTCTTCCGGGTCCGGCTCTCCGCCGGATTTTGGAGCTCGTGTCGCGACTCCTCCTTCCACTATGGAAAGCCAAAACACCCTCTCTGAATTTGAGGAGCCAGTAGGGGGTGCTATTGCACCAAAAACAGAGAGAAGCTATCAAGCATATAAAAAGTTGCTTGAAGTGATTACTATGGCGGTTTAAAAATCAAATCTAGGCTTGCCTGGGGAAGAGCAAGTGGCTCGTTGCAGGCTGGACGAGTGCTTTCTCTCCAGTGAAAATAAATCTCCCTTGCACCACAGAAAACTCCCTTTTTTCCAGATGAAAATATCACGCTTCTAATGAAAACCATACACTAGCTGTATTTATAACCCCGCGACGTCTGATTTTTCAGCCATCAAGGGAAGTAAACAGCATGGCTATTTAGCTATGCCAAAGGTAGAGGAGGCGCTTGTGAGCCTCCTCTCTCCATCGACAGCAGGTGATTTAGGGAGGCCGGCTTTGCCTTCCAAGTCATGTAAGGCCACCTTGGCGTTAGTGGGCAAGGCCTATGCGACAAGGCCTATGTGACAAGGCCTCTCAAGTGTGGGTCACTGCATACAATGGCAGTGTTGAGCCAAGCCACCCATTCAGTGGGTAGTTTGTTGTTGCGGAGAGGCACCTATGGCTCAACCTCTCAGGGATGGGGTACAAAGATAAGGTCTCCTTGCTGGATGCCCCTGCCCGACAGGTTTGACGAAGAAAAACAGCAAACTGCGGCATTCAGCCAGTTCCTTCCCCATCATGCCGAGTTCAATCGGGTATCCATGAGTGGAGCCCAGGCCAGCGCTAGTGCGAGGGAGGTACAGAATGCGAGTGTGGTGGCCCACCTCCCCCCGCGGAGAGCCAGGGGGA
The DNA here is from genome assembly GCA_024331685.1 of Stegophilus panzeri. NCBI lineage: Eukaryota > Metazoa > Chordata > Actinopteri > Siluriformes > Trichomycteridae > Stegophilus > Stegophilus panzeri. Next base: position 24,369,799 of record JANDJT010000041.1, read on the forward strand.
CCGGGCAGCAACAATTGCAGCCTGATATTAGGCCTGATCTAAGAATGATCATGAAGGCCAAGCAGATAAAGAAGGAGTGGGCCTGATAGGGCACAGAGGGATGTATCAGGGGACGTGAGGTTGTTAGGGCAGATAGACCCCAGTATTACTGTAGGGCCTCCCGTAGCCAAGGGTGTCCCAAGTTTTCAGTCTTGTCTGGTCAGTGAGCTGTCACAGGGCAATGCAAATCTGATGTTTTCCCTCCAATGTGGAAAAGTTAATGTCACTAAAAGACCATCTGGCAGTAAGGAAACCACTGGCAAATGTGTCTCCATTGGTTCTGTCTACCGTAGAAAAGTGTAACTGTGTCCAGTTCAGAGCTCAACCCCCCGGTTCAGAGGTGTGCTCACCACAGTAGTCAGCACAGAGCAGAGCCCAACGTTAGCGCAGGAAGTACGATCCCTCTTTGACAAAGGGGCCACAGAACATGTACCCCATTCCCTGAGGGAGAGAGGTTTTTACAGCTGGTCTGCAAAAAAGATGTATGTGTATGTGTATGATGTATGAGTATGTGGCCAATTTTAGATCTGCATAATCTGAACCGTACTCTTCAGACCTTTCAGGTTCAAGATGCTGATGCTCAAACTTATTGTTCCACAGATTTAGTTTGAGGACTGATTTTTGACGATAGAGCTACAAGACTACAAGATATTTAACTACAAGATATTTCCACATAGAAATATTACCCAGTCACAGAAAGTTCATGAGCTTCGTATTTGGTGGCAACACATATCAATATCAGGTTCTTCCCTTTGGGCTAGCTTTATCTCCTCGCACCTTCACAAAGTGCATGGATGCTGCTCTGGCTCCCTTGTGACTCCAGGGCATCTGTGTACTAAACTACCTGGATGACTGCTTAATTCTAGCACGATCTAGGGAACTGGAGCGTCAACATTCGAGATGTTGTTCTTGCCCACATGAGGAGCTTGGGGCTCAGATTGAAGCTCAAGAAAAGTATGCATTCTCCAGTGCAGAGGACAACTTTTATAGGGGTTATATGGGATTCTACTATGATGAGGGCGTTTCTATCCCCAACCCATGTAGGGTCAAACCTAGCAACATTGAGCAAGATAAATCTGGGTCTGCACATCCCCTCCAGTCTCTATGAGAGACTGTTGGGGCTTATGGCAGCAGTGGCCAACATCATACCATTGGGCCTATTGAGACCATTTCAGTGGGGGCTGAAAAATCAGGGTTTCGTCTGAGGATGAAATCTCTGAGAGTAATCAGTGTCACGTGACGATGCCATAATTCTGAGAATTTGGAGGTGTCCCCGGTTTCTAGCCTCGGGTCACACTCTAGGGGCATCCCCTTATCGCTAGACGGTAATGACAGACGCCTGGGGCATACTCTTAGATGGCTGTGAAGCTCGTGGTCTTTGGAACAGCCCTTATCTGGAGTGGCATATAAATCGCCTAGAGATGCGGACCGTATTTCTAGCACTGAAATTCTTTCATCCTTAAGAGATCACCATGTGTTAGTTGTGACAGACATCACAGCGGTGGTCTCATATATCAACCACCAGGGAGGGTTACGTTCATGCCCCCTGTTCAGGCAAGCGCAACTAATTCTTCTCTGGGCAGAGGGAAAGTTCTTGTCAGTGCTTGTCAGGGTTGGCTCCTTCTACAATCAGGGTCTAAGTGGCTGCCATTTTGGGTAGCTACACCCCTATTGATGGAGCCTCTGTGGGGCAACATCCTTTAACTTCGAGGTCTATTGTGTCAGACGGCTGAAGCCCATCTACAGATCATGCATATCTTCCTGGGACCTTTCTGTGGTCCTGAAAGGTCTGTCAGGTGCCCCATTTGAGCCCTTAGAGTCAGCCTCTGAGAAGCTTCTGACTCTAAAGGTAGCTCTTCTGCTGGCCCTGACATCTCTCAAGCGAGTAGGAGATCTACAAGCTCTCTCTGTTGCCCCTTCCTGCCTTGACTTTGCCCCTGGATTAGCCAAGGCCTTCCTATATCCTAGGCCAGATTATATTCCTAAAGTGCCTACATCTGCTGCCCAGCCAGTAGTGTTGTAGGCTTTTTGCCCTCTTCCGTTCCTCACACCAGAACAAGAGAAATTGCACCTACTGTGCACAGTAAGGGCTCTCTGTACTTACATTCACCACTTATATGACATCAGTAAATCAGTGAAAATTAAATTACATCTATATTTTTATTATATATTTTATAATGTACTTTGGTGGAATGAAGTGATCAATTCTATATTAGTGCCTGTTAAATTTGAGTGAACTTGAAAATAAAACGTGGTGCAAACAAAAATCATGTGGTGCAACTTTGTGCGATAGATACAGTATGTCTTTGATTGGCTCTTTTGGTCCTTTATACTCAAATCATGATTTATACAAAATACATACAGTTCTTTATTACAGTTTAGTTTGGAACATGTTTTTCAACAGGGGTTTCCTGTAATTTCAATTGATATTTGGGGATGAATTTTTTGTTTATATTTTGTACAATTTCATGAGAAAACATATTTATTTATCTATTATAACCTGTTTTCTAGATGCAAAAAGGAGCAAAAAATTAACTGCGTACCACAGACATGATTATCTTGATAGAAGAATAGAACAGTTTGAAGTATGTGAAATAAGAAAACAATTACCAACATATGATATTGAATTTCTACTGTATTTCTAATCAGCTGATTCTATTAATCTAAAATTAAACCTTCACTTCAGTGTAAATGGTTCTAAACTGCTATGGACTTAATAGCAGTGATATGTTAATATCAGCCGCAACTATGAACATTTTAAGAACTTTTTTCGCAGATTAGTTTCCATATATGACCTGTATGGAGGTGAAAAAAACTATTACAGCATTTTCACAAAACATCAACATGTTATTTAAAAAAAAAAAAAAAAAGAAAAGCTAGATGAATTTGGTTTTCCATGGCATGGGTGCTTTAACCTTCTTCTGTTTTGTTCTTATCATATCATGCATTTAAAATTGGCTACATAAAATCTAATTTAAGGCTTTGTTAGATTTTATAAGTACAAAGCATTCTTAACATGCACTGTCCTTTTTTTTTTAATGAAGCATTTTGAAAGAACGATTGATGTTAATGGTTTATGAAATGTTTGTCTGAGATTTCAGACTTGGTTTATTCTCTTTGTTGGAAATGTATTGTGTATTGATATTTTTTTAACCATGCATATTCTTTTCATCATTTGGTGACCCCCAGAGGCAATCAGATTTTGAGATGAACTATCCATCAATCACAAGATCTCCTGAACCACCAGACACAAAATAGCTCTCTGCATTACTGATCCACCTCCATATATTACAGCGTGCTTTTCTTTGTATGCAGTTCCATTATTTCACCAAAAATGCTAATGCTGTGCATTACCAAAAAGTTTGATTTTGGTCTCATCTGATGCCAAATGTAGGTCCAATGTAGCTTGTGTTCAGTAGAGGGTTTGTGAGATAGCTTGTTATTTTGAAACTTGACAACCACAAGAATCAACTAAACTGTGCAATTCTAAAACAGCCATCATTGGTCTTGTTTTTCTCCTGTCCTCCTCACTGTGTGGGGGAATAGTGTGCTCATGGATCCAATGCCTGGCAAATTCCCATGTGAAACCTCTTGTTATAACCCTAATTGTGATTAACAACATTTTAACTGCTCATGTATGTTTTAAATAGATTACCTGATTTGTGCGGGTCAACAACCATCTGTCTCATTTGTGTAGAAAGTTCATTGGTTTTTCCCTTGGTAATGGATGACAAAGGGATTTTACATGTGTGCAACCTCACAGGGGGAAATAAAACAGGCACCAATAAAACTGTTTCCAAAGTATTTTTCACAACATTTAAAGTACCGACATAGAATTTATGCGCTAATGTTAAACAGAAAATATAATGTCGACACTTGTGAAATTTGATCAGTAATTCGCATTTCCATCAGCTAAACATTTCAATGCGCTAAACCTTTTATCGCAAAAAAAAAACAACAACCTTGGACGGAAACATGGCAAATGAAAAAGTTTTACAAGAATTTATTTTAAAATAGTTCGTTGTGGTGTCAATAATTATGGCACACACATTTTAGAGCAGGAGTGTCCAATCTTATCCGGAAAGGGTCGGTGTGGGTGCAGGTTTTCATTCTAAACAAGCAGAAGCCATACCTGAGTCTATTGAAAGCCAAGATCGACTGATTAAACAGGTAGAATCAGGTCTGGCTCCTGCTTGATTTGAATGAAAACCTGCACCCACACCGGCCCTTTGCGGATAAAATTGGAAAGCCCTGTTTTAGAGACAACACAATTATTAAAAAGTAGACCAAAGATAATTACATACATCTCCTATTGTTTATACAATAATTTTTGCAGAGTTTTATGAAGGCTGTCAATAATTCTGGAGGGCTCTATATATTTTGTAGATTTTAAATAAACTTTTAAATAGATTTTAGTATCCCTGGCCCATGTTGATAGTATGTTGGCTTATGCTGATATACAGTCATATTTACTTTAGTAGTAAATATGACAGCTGTCATTGTTTACTTTTTCCACCAATAAAAAATCTATAAAGAAAAAAAAATTGATCTAATTCAGAAATGGGTCAGCATATTGATGCACATCATTGATAACTGATAAAAGCAAAGATGCTGCTGAGAATGAGAATCAGCCTAGAATCAGTTACTATAATTATCAATCCTTTTAAGCTGAGACTTGAGCCAGTGGTGGCTTGGGAGTTAAGGCTCTGGGTTACTGATTGGAAGGTTTGGGGTTCAAGCCCCAGCACTGCCAAGCTGCCACTGTTGGGCCCTTGTGCAAGGCCCTTATCTCTCTCTGCTCCAGGGGCGCTGTATCGTGGCTTACCCTGCGCTCTGACCCCAACTTCCTGACCTGCTAGGATATGCGAAGAAAAGAATTTCGCTGTAATGTATATGTGATTAATTAATAAAGACTCCTTAGAAGTTATAATTTTGCATAGGTAAATGATTATTAGTTTAAAATATGTTTGCACACTATGAAAGGAACTACTTCTATGGTATCAGGTCATTTCCATAGAAATACATTTTAGATGTCTAGTCGTGTAATTTATTTAATACTGTACTCTTTATAATCCTTCTCCATATTTCAGATACTGTGAATAAAAACCGTCACAAGACAGTTTCAGTGTTCCACTGAATTAAATGTTTTGACATCAATCTGAGATAATAGCCCAAAGGAGCAGTCTAAATGTAAATAACCAGAAAGGATGTGCTACCATTTTGTCTGATAAACTTCCACAGACAGACTGATTAGAGATGCGACAGTTACATTGGGGTTTCTATACCCCAATGTAACTGCCACAAGTGTTGAGTTTTGACACTGATAATCTGATGTAATATCAGTCCGGGAGTCATTATGTCATGCTGCCTGACTACCCAATTCATTTGATTTCCTCCACCGATAAACGGAACTGAGATCAGTGTGGCAACAATATTACTGACAGGAAACAATTAGCGACTCTAAAAGCTACCATAACTCCTAAGCCAGTAGGGGGTTTACAGTAATGCAGTCTTTCTGCGTGAATATTGCTTTTAGAAGGAAATGGAGAGATGAGTGGATGATGGTAATGTATTCCCACCCCATAGTATCAGTGCAGGAAATGTTCACAAAAAATAATTGCCATCTATAAATGACATGAAAATTTAAACATAAACCGTAAACCAAAAACACTTTTAAAAAAAGTTTAAAAGAAATTGTCACATGCTGTCTTGTCCAAGCAATGAAATTTCATTTAGGTATACAGTATATAATATAAATATTATTTATAAATTATATTTATAAATGTAATATTAAAAAACTAGGGCGCACGGTGGCTTAGTGGTTAGAATGTTCGCCTCACACCTCCAGGCTTGCAGGATCGATTCCTGCCACTGCCCTGTGTGTGTGGAGTTTGCACGTTCTCCCCATGCTGCGGGGGTTTCCTCCCCCAGTCCCGAGACATGCATGGTAGGCTGATTGGCATGTCCAAAGTGTCCACAGTGTGTGAATGTGTATGGCCCTGCAATGGATTGG
>JANDJT010000041.1:24393734-24404787 GCA_024331685.1 Stegophilus panzeri
AGAGAGAGAGAGAGAGAGAGAGAGAGAGTGAGAGAGAGAGAGTGAGAGAGAGAGAGAGAGAGAGAGAGAGTGAGAGAGAGAGAGTGAGAGAAGCTGTAATGGTTGACAAATTGTAATGGACAACACATCACAGTATGTATTCTCTTATTCATTTTTTTTTTCTCAATATTTTAATATATTGTATGTGTTACAACTGTATAGGTGTTTGGGAAAGCATGTCGCTGTTTGTGAACATAATCTTCATGTGTGTTACAGTGTGTTACACACCATGTGCCAGGAGCAGAGCATAATTATAGGCTGCAAAGGCCAGATCTATGAAGGAAATGTTTGAAGACACTGGGCTGTGTCATCAGAGCAGTCCAGTTGCCATGGCTAGTCTGACGTCACAAAGACCAGAGAAAATCGTTCGCTCACTTACTGTTATTTTGAGCGTGCTTTGTTTCTTTGGTAATTGGCTGGCTGTGTCTGTCTGAACTGGAGAATGGGATGGGATTAGTAGGACTGGACAAGACTGCCCAGAAGGAAAGAAAGATCAATGGTCCCAGGTTACAACTGTGAGAGTGTAATTCTTTGCGAACAGCCCGAAACCTTCAAAGACAAGTCAGAGTCTATTTGCATTTTGAAATTATTTTATTTAACGCTTGTGGTTTGCAGGGGAAACTTTTGTGCGCTAAAAATCCGACCATTATCGGTTTAAGGTAGATCAGATGAATTATGTAAATAGGTTACTCTGATTTCTTCAATTTTTCTGAGTACTTAAAAGATTTAAATCTTTTTTTTTACTCTTACTCAAGTAGTTATTTTGATAACTACTTTTACTTGTGGCATTATGTTGTGGTTTTTTTGTTTTTTTTACGTAACATCACTGTGTAGGATTCATGGTTACTTTATTCACCTCCGTTCACTACTTACATAAAATAAATAAACACATGAAATCCCTCACATAAATATTGTTTTGCTGTTATCACTTTTATGGTTACTTTTATCACTAAGTGCTGGTAAATACATTATAGTGGATGTAAAAAGTCTACACACCCCTGTTAAAATGGCAGGTTTTTGTGATGCAAAAGAAGAAAAAATGAAGCCAAGATAAATCATGTCAGAACCGCTTCTACCTTTATTGTGAAATTTTAACCTGTTAATTAATTTGAAAAACAATAAGAATCATTTTAGGGGAAATTATTTTTTTTAAATAAACAATGTACTATAACCTGGCTGCATAAGTGTGCACACCCCTAAACTAATGCTTAGTTGAAGCACCTTTAGATTTTATCAAAGCATTCAATCATTTTGGGTCTATCAGTTTGGCATCATTTTGAGTTAGCAATATTTTGCCAATCTTTCTTGCAAAAGCATTCTAACTCTGTCAAATTAGCTGGGCATCTCCTGTGCACATCCCTCTTCAGGTCACCCCACAGATCTTTGATTGGATTTAGGTCTGAACTCTGACTTGTTTTGTTCATCATACAGCTCCAAAGTATGATGCTGCCACCATCATGCTTCCCCATGGGGATGGTGTTCTTTTGGTAATGTGCTGTGGGGTTTTTTGTGCCAAACATATATTTTAGTATTTTGGCCAAAAAGTTCAACTTTGGTCTCATCAGACCATAACACATTATTCACATGGTTTTGGGAGATTGGATCTATTTTTTTTTTATTATTATTATTTTTTGGTTAAAAAAGGCTTCTGTATTGCCACCCTACCCCATAGCCCAGAGATATGAAGAATTCAGGGGATTGTTTTCACATGTAGGGAGCAACCAGTACTTGCCAGAAATTGCTGCAATTCTTTTAATGTTGCTGTAGGCCTCTAGGTAGCCTCCATGACCAGTTTTCTCCTGATCTTCCCATCAATTTTAGAGGGACGTCCTGTTCTTAGCAGCGTCACTGTCATGTCATATTTTCTCCACTTGTTGATTATTGTCTTTACAGTGTTCCATGGTGTATCCAATGCCTTGGAATTTTTTTTTTTGAAACCCTCTCCTTTTCAACTATGAGATCCCATACCTGCTTTGTAAGCTCTTTGTGGCCCATGGCGTTTCCAGTTGGATGTTACCAAGAAGAGGTCAGGAAAACCCTATAAGAACAGCTGTAGATTATTTGGGTTTAATCAGTCACTTTAATTGATGGCAGGTGTTTGAATGTGATTGGTTGATTCTGAACATTGCCACATTCCCAATGATAAAAGGGTGTGCACACTGGGAATTGGAAAGGTTTTTTTTTTCTTCTTACTTTTACTTTTTTCCCCAAAAACATTTCTGGGTGTTTGTCAAATGATATTTATATGTTGCAAATTCACAATAAAGGTGAGAAAGGTTCTGACATGATTTAACTTTTATTTTTAGGTTTATTTTTTGCATCACAAAAACCTGCCCTTTTAACAGGGGTGTGGAGACGTTTTACATCCACTGTATTTGGATTACCAATTTGTAGTAATCAGATTATTCTGTGCATGTAAACACACTCAATGTTTGCTCTTATAATGGCTTTGTTTGTGTTTTAAGTAATTGCATCTACAAATAAATATAAAATAACTAAGAAAATGACAGACTTGCCAAATTTATGTCAACTAGCCAATTATTTTTTACCTGTCATGATCTCACCCTCCCATGTTGCACTTCTTTTCTGCAACAGCACATATTATGGCAAATTCACATTGTTATATCCGACCACTTTTCATTTTTCCTAGAATTATGAATTTTTACTGTTGTACTTATATCCACGTCTGAGTATGTGTGGCATTATCACTTAAATATCAGTGTGAAATGTGTCTGTTTTTTTCAGCCAGCCAGCTATTTCTATATTCACGCAAAATCATATGAATGAAATCTCATTATATGTCATTATGAAAGTATAACTGTGCTGTGCATACTCATTATTTAAATAAAATAAGAGGAGCTGGTTGGATATATTGCAGCAGCACACCTACATAATGTATTTGGGGTTTTTTTTTTTTTTCACCTAACGAGGTTTTACAAAATGTGAACATACATATCACAAAAGCAGTCAACAAACAGTGTGATAACAGTTTGATTCAGATGACACCTGTACATAACTTTGAACAGCTTTCATTTTTCTACCCATTTAAATAAGGAACTGTGCATTTCATCAAAAGAAAAGTGTTCTTTTGTCAGTTGTGTGATCAGTGCAGATATATAAGACAGCAGTTTTATATTGCTTCAGTGTCAGTAGGATATGTATTTCATGCTAGCACAAGCATGACTCATATTCCTAACTGAGGTGTTGCTGTGAGATGTTCCAGCAGCGCTGAATTGACAAAAGCACTCTCAGAAGCTTTAAAATTGTCCTATTGTGTTGTGGCAACATGGATGTCCAAAACGACAGAATTGTTTCAAATCTCAGAATCTCCAGGGGAGCAGATGAAAAAGAGAATCTATTCTGAGGTCTCTCCACATTCAAGACTCAGGCATCAATTAGTCTCAAAATAGCCTGGGCAGTGGAGTTGATTGGTTGAGTGTGAAAGGAAAGAGGCAGATACCTGCATTTCCTCAGCTGACATGAAACAGAGTTGGGCTCAGGGGTATCTGAGCTAACTGAGATAATTATGGGTTACAGAGACAGTAGCTTGAGCCATGATTCCAGGAGAGTGGTGGAAGATAAAAACTATTGCTAATTTACCACATACTCATTACGTTACTTCTCTTCCGAAAACACGCTTCGGAGAGTAAATACTACAGTTTTGTCCCAAATGACGTACTATACACTTACACTATGCGTTGTGTACTCTACCATTTAGTGTATGAATTTTAGAAAGGTAATATCATCTCAAATGGATCACTAGCGGGTGTTTTACTAATTGGAAGTATAAGCCGCTTCTTAATCGACGGAGCATAACGTCATACGCACGCTAGCATTAGCAGGCACCCAGAATCACCGACGTTAACTTTCTTCAGTTTACTGTTTATGTCAATGTTACCTTTTATTCCCAACATGACCTCAGTCACCATCAGACTGAGGCAAAATCGTCATGTGGCTGAGGAAGAAAGTCCTCTAAGGCAGGGAGCATTTTATATTAAACACTGTGGAGAGCAAACAGTGCTGCACAAGCACAAACTTATGTTTATATACAAAATGCTCCACTGTGTGTAAGGGGTTGGGGAAACTGGTTTATATTATATATAAGTATTTATGCATCATTTTTATGGACGCACAAAAGCCACAGAATTAAACTACAGTCCTAAATGAATAATATATATTCTGGCGTGTGTCTGCATGTATTGGGTTTTTTTCAGTCTTATATAATTGGACAGAAGTTTTAGTCTGAAGATTATATTTATAATTTCGGGGATTTTATTTTAAATATACGAAAAAAAAATGGTACTGAAAGTTTGCCCTGCCCCCATCCGATTAATTGATTAATCAAAAATAATAATAATAATAATAATAATAATAATAATAATAATAATAATAATAATCGGCTGACTAATCGATTATGAAAATAATCGTTAGTTGCAGCCCTAGTTTTATTTATATAGCACTTTTAACAATGGACATTCTCCCAAAGCAGCTTTACAGAAATATGTAAATACAGGATATAGATTTTTTATGTATGAATTTATCCCTAATGAGCGAGCCAGAGGCGACGGTGGCAAAGAAAAACTCCCTGAGATGATATGAAGAAGAAACCTTGAGAGGAACCAAACTCAAAAGGGAACCCATCTTCATCTTGGTGACACCGTATAGTGCGATTATAAATAAATCCCTTCTATAAATGTGCTAATACTACATGGTCAAAATATGCAATTGTATAACCAGGAAAATTCATTACAGTTTTTATATCCACTGTTCACTGATCGAGACTTGAGTGCAAAACTGTTTGTGGTAATTGCAGTTCTAAAGCTATAATAGCAATTGTAGTCATAGCCATCATAGCATAACTGTTCATATGTTCATATGTTCATCCAAAGCCATCTTTATGGTTTTTAAGTGGTACCAATGATCTTTAGGCTGTACCATGTGGGGCCATCCTCAGCAGCAGCATGTGACTTCCAGTTGATGTGAACTCCAAACAGAAGTAGGGCATCAGGAGGGATCAGTCAGGTCCGGAGAGCAGAAGGGGTCAGGATCACTGGTACAGACATGAGGGTGTCCTGGGACATAAGGCAGTCAGCCACTCCACCATCAACAAACCTGGGTGAATGCGTGAAAGTGGGAGGGGGACATCTAAACATCCCAGTTCACCACAACACTCTATGCCCATGAGCCCTCTAGATCTGCTCCTTTATCTAAGAAAAAAAACTATTCACAAAAAGCTTGACTAAACAAATACGTTTTCAGCCTGGACTTAAACACTGAGACTGTGTCTGAGTCCTGAACACTAATTGGAAGGCTTTTCCATAACTGTGGGTCTTTATAAGAGAAAGCTCTTCCCCCTGCTGTAGCCTTCACTATTAAAGGTATCAACAAATAGCCTGCATCTTTTGATTGAAGTAGGTGTGGCAGATCATAAAAGACCAAAAGTTCGCTCAGGTACTGTGGCGCAAGACCATTCAGTGCTTTATAGGGCAGTAGTAGTATTTTATAATCAGTGTGAAAGTTTACTGTGATCCAGTGCAGTGTGGATAAGATCGGGGTGATGTGGTCGTATCTTCTGGTTCTAGTAAGGACTCTTGCAGCTGTATTCTGGAATAACTGGAGTTTGTTTATGCTCCTACTGGAACATCCAGACAGTAAGGAATTACAATAATCTAGTCTAGAGGTGACGAAAGCATGAACTAATATTTCTGCATCGTGTAGTGACATTATATTTCTTATCTTAGCAATATTTCTGAGATGAAAGAAGGCTATCCTAGTAATATTATCTACATGAGCATCAAATGAAAGACTGGAGTCAATAATCACACCAAGGTCTTTTGATGCTGTACATGATGAAACAGAAAGACCACCCAGAGTTACTGTGAGATCAGAAAGCTTACTTCTAGCTGCATGTGATCCTAGTACAAGTACTTCTGTCTTATCAGAATTAAGTAAAAGGAAGTTAATAAGCATCCAGTGTCTAATGTCCTTTACACAATCCTCAACTTTATTAAGCTGCTGTCTGTCATCTGGCTTTTGCTGAAACATACAACTGTGTGAAAAAAGCAGTGGGCCTAAAACAGAACCTTGTGGAACACCAAACTTTACCTTAGTATGCAAAGAGAAGTCACCATTTACATCTACAAACTGATCGCGATGAGTAAAATAAGACCTGAGCCAGGAGAGGACCGTTCCCTTAATGCCAACAATGTTTTCTAGTCTATCAAGGAGAATTGTATGATCAATGGTATCAAAAGCTGCACTAATGTCAAGCAACACAAGCAAGGAGACACAACCCTGATCATTTACCACTTTAACCAGGGCTGTCTCTGTGCTATGATGAGGCCTAAATCCAGACTGATACATTTCATGAATGTTGTTCCTATGTAGGTACGAGCATATCTACATAGGTATGAGAACAATTAGTGTTTTGCTTCACAACACACTTATTTACAGGAACATGTGATGCATTGAATTCACAATAAGTCTGTGAGTTTCGGTACTTGGTTTTAAAGCATGATAAGCAGGTATTAGAGCAGACAGTGTGCCCGTGTCTCTTCCAGTGCTATGGCTGATGGGCTTTCTTCTGCTGCACCAAATGCTCCCTTTTATTGTTTCTCAGCTGAACATTGTAAATAGTTAGTAACAGGGGTGTAATGATACACTCTGGTCACCATTTGGTTCGATTCACGATACTGGGTTCATGATCCGATTCAATTTGTTTCTCAGAATATTTTCAACAACATTTGAATGAAGAAAAATGATGACTGAAAAGACTCCTTGTTTAATTTTTTTTTTTTTAATCATAAACAATGCAAAACAGTGTGCATTTTTGTTTGTATAAAATTAAATCTATTAAAACTTGCTATGATCAGGAGCTTAATACTGTAAATAAAATGTACTACAGGTTCACCACATCTTAAATGTAAATAAATAAATTCTCCCAAAATTTTGATTGAATAAACAAAGTCGGCGCTGGGCTGGTGTCATTTGAAAGCTACTGAAGAGCTATTTTTAACAGTTATATGTATAACATATATAACATAATATAACCATATGACCTATAACGAATGATTTTTAATGCATGATAAAATCATGGATCTCTGAAAATCACAATCATAATACTTGCAAGTATGACTTCACACTCTAAACCTGTCTGATTAGCCCTTTTGCTCAGTCTAATTTATTTTTAAAAGACTGGGGAAAGCGAACGGTTTTCCATTATGCCTCCAATTACTGTTCATTTGAAATATTTGGAGGGACAGCAAACCAAACCAAGGAACGAGATCTGTCCGAGCCTTCTGACTATAATAAAAGAACAACTACTACAACAAAAACTTTTATTAAAATCTCCAAATAACCAATATTTATTCAGCCCCAATGGTTTCAATATTGCAATTTTTGTGAAAGTTTGCACAACTTATAAACAAATACAAATGGTTAAATCAGTCAAGTAAATTACTTCTGAGATTGGGCTGACCCAGGAAAAACAGAGTGGATTGGGGAGGAGAATGGATGGAATTAGGCTTTAAAAGCAGAATGGAAATGTGAAGCAGCTGCATAAGGTCTGCTCTCGGAGTCATATGAAATACCATTCATACTTAATCATGGTGGGCCCTATGCCCTTGTGTTGAATACAAATGTGTTCAAGTAGATTTAGAAAGAAAAAACAACACAGCAAATTAGATGATGATCATTTTTCACTAGGGTTAAGGTAAAGAAAGGAACCAAAGACAAGTTCTAGTCACACCTCAAGTGGGAGGACTTTCTAGACTGAAAATTTCCTCATCATATTTCTGTCATCATTTTAAAAAGCCATGTTGTATTTTATAGACTTGTCTGGGTTGCCAGATATTTTCAGCTCCATTTGGTGGTAAAACCTCCCCCTTACTTCTCTATCAATCCAGGCTGTTTCCATAGCAACATGACTGCTATCAGCTCACCACTGCCCACATCCACAGTAGTACAGCAAGTTTAGAAATTTTTTGTCAAACCTGAACTGTTGCCAGGCCATTGGCAGAATGCTTTTCACGACAATTAACCAACCATCATCTTCTAATCACTGCAGAAGAGGTTAGCACATAAACATTAGCATATAAACCATTTTGAAGTATAGGGTCTTGATTTAGACACCTCCAATTTACTGTCCACTCAGACACATTTACCTGAATAGCTCTGTTAATGATGCTCTAGCCCAGGGGAATTCAACTAGAATTTGTCAAGGTACAGTTACATAAAATTGCATACAAGGGTCAGGATAAGCAACTAACATGACTGAACGCTGAACTTTTAATGCTTAACAATTAAAGATTAGTTCAATACTATAAATAAGACAATTTTAAGTATTTGTTTCACACTGGTGTTTCATGTTGCCACTTTTGACTACCACCATGCATGGGCTCTGAAATACACTCCTTTGTCACACATTGTCTTATTTACTGTTGAACAATGTCCAAAAGTGGACTATTTATTTATTTTTTTTTTTTACTTTTGTGAAACCTAGATCAACAGCACCACAAATGGTCTTAAATAAAAATACACGAAACAGTATGAATTAGTATCAGGGGCTGATTTCTTTCTAGCCCAGATGGTAGATTCACACAGCCTATTGATACTAGTCATCATGGTTGGTTGGTGAAATTGCCCACTTTTTGAATGCACTAGAGAATTAATGATTGAGAAGGTGCACATGAAATTCAATAGCAACCATGAATGGTGTCCTTTAATGAGTGTGTTACTATGTGCAGTAGATGGATGCCTATGATGATACCCTGAGCTAGAAGGCTTGACCATAATTGTGAGTTAATGATAGGTAGTATAATTTTAGCTCTCACATTCAAGATCATTGATTATAAGAGACAAGAAACAAGTTTGGGAACATGGACTAGCCATAACTGGGGCAGGAACTAAGAGGAAACAAGGAGTTAAGCAAGAGATTTCTGATTTTCGGGTGTCTTTACATTTATTGTGACTTTTATTTTAAGTGATTCATGTTATTACATAACTAACTACTTTTAAATACTATTTTTAAAAAACTACTGGCAAGCATTGTGTATCAGCTGTTAGCTGGGTCTACATATAACTAATTAAAAACAATCTCTACATAAAAGGGTCAAATTAATCTATTATTATTTTTGCAATTACTCATTTCAAACTTGAAATAGTCTTGTTCTAATGACAGGTAATTTTTCTAATTTTAAACATTCATTTCTAGAAAGAACCATGTCTGCCATTAAAATAGTACAATTTAAAGCAAAGTAAACAAGTAGAGCATTCAAAAACAGGCTGAATAATCTTATATTTCAGTTATAAAAATATCCTGAGAAATTAAATTTGCCCATATTCATTCTATTTTCACTTGCTAAGAAATCATTTTTCTGCAGTGTAGCCAAAGCTAAAATGAGTAACTATTCAATTATATGTTGGGAACCACCAAAAGTGGGTTTCAAACTGACCTGGATAAACCTAAATGAAGAAGGGCAGGGTCAGAATTTGGAGATAAGACAGCAACTGTGTCATGTTACTATCACCAGAACTCCCACATACAGCGCAGAGACAGTCTGTTGCAAGCGACAGTCATTTAACAGTCTGTGAGGTGCCTCCAATGCTCTGTTATCTCAAGTAACCCAATGTGTTGCTGGACCTGTGGTCTGCCAGCTACAGTACATCAGCCTCTGCTATCAGGAAACAAATTCCTTAAATACACACATACATGTCTCTATATAAACAATAGCTTTAAACCAGGAGTGTCCAATCTTATCCGGAAAGGGTCGGTGTGGGTGCAGGTTTTCATTCCAACCAAGCAGAAGCCACACCTGAGTCTACTGAAAGCCAAGATCGACTGATTAAACAGGTGGAATCAGGTGTGGCTCCTGCTTGGTTGGAATGAAAACCTGCACCCACACAGGCCCTTTCCGCATAAGATTGGACACCCCTGACTTAAACAAACTTGTAAACAAGGAACTTAGATATTGTGCAAGTGTGCAAGAAATTGAGGAGGTGCCAGTTACAATATGCCATGAGGTAGTTCTACTACTACTACTACTACTACTACTACTACTACTACTAATAATAATAATAATAAAAATGTGAATGAAAAGGGTTTTTCCCCCCAAAATTTCATCAAATTATTTTTTTTTTACTATGAAGCTATTAAGAGGAAAGTAAATGACTGACTTTTCTAAATGACTCCAATAATACGGCCATATAATCATTTGAGACATGGCCCATGCAGAATGATAATTTAGCATAACTCAAGACTCCCTTGCTTCATCTCATATCTGAGACATTGCCATGGCAACAAGCATGTGGCGGGCGGTTCAGTGTTGTTAGGTGAGAGCTCACACTCCAGGCTGTGAGGGTTTCCCAGTTTGTTCCCACTGGTTATGAAACATGGAAAAAAAAAAAAGTGTCTATATACAATGTAGTTTTCTCCATCCATCCATCCAGCATTTGTATTTAACCAATCCTGTTACATGTGTTACAGTACATCTGGGGAAATGAATGTACTGTAAATGGGAGCCAGTAGGACAAGACATTGCTTGTAGAAATGCAAAATAGCATTCCTAGTGACAGAGCATGCCTTAATTACCACTAATGTGCTTGGTATCATATTGCATGGTTAGTATTTGACTATACTAGATTACACTGTACACTTACACTGTGTGATTACACTGTGTTTTTATAGGTGTAATTACATATTTTAAGTATGTATTTAATGTGTGACATTAAAAGAGGAGATGGTTTTGCAAAATAAAAAGGCACAGTAGAATAAAGATTTGTGCACATGTGGAAAAAAACAAACAACAAACATTAAGGACATATTGGTTAAAATTGGTATATCAGCACCTATGACCTATGAATACCTATAAATAATCTGCTTTAAAAAGTCCCTGATCCTAAACGATACATTTATATTGGGTGATATATTGGCTGGCATCTTTCTTCTTCTCTTTAATAGAAATGAACCATCCCACTTGCACACTATTTGGCACACAGAGCCTTTACACAATGCATA